>CAWUFW010013831.1:0-450014 GCA_963921515.1 Calotriton arnoldi | reverse complement strand
TTTGCTTTGTTCGCCCTAAGTTGGCAGGGTATGCCCAGACGTGGGTCCCTTGCTCACTTTGCCACTGGATTCAAGCTAGCCTGGCTGATGAGGGCTGTTAGCCCGAAACCGGTCCCAGGATGCTTGTTTCCGGTCCAGGGAAGACATGGCTTGGCAGTTCGGGCTGGACTGTTCCCATGAGGCACAGGGTCAAGACTGATTTGCATATATCTGTGTCTGAACTGGGGTGGCGAAGTGAGCTAAAGAACGATGATGGATTCAACCCAGATCTGTGACTGGGGGTGAGTGTCTGAAAAGTTTCAGCGCTCCGTCCATCATCTCCTTGTGTTTGCTTTGTTCGCCCTAAGTTGGCAGGGTATGCCCAGACGTGGGTCCCTTGCTCACTTTGCCACTGGATTCAAGCTAGCCTGGCTGATGAGGGCTGTTAGCCCGAAACCGGTCCCAGGATGCTTGTTTCCGGTCCAGGGAAGACATGGCTTGGCAGTTCGGGCTGGACTGTTCCCATGAGGCACAGGGTCAAGACTGATTTGCATATATCTGTGTCTGAACTGGGGTGGCGAAGTGAGCTAAAGAACGATGACGGATTCAACCCAGATCTGTGACTGGGGGTGAGTGTCTGAAAAGTTTCAGCGCTCCGTCCATCATCTCCTTGTGTTTGCTTTGTTCGCCCTAAGTTGGCAGGGTATGCCCAGACGTGGGTCCCTTGCTCACTTTGCCACTGGATTCAAGCTAGCCTGGCTGATGAGGGCTGTTAGCCCGAAACCGGTCCCAGGATGCTTGTTTCCGGTCCAGGGAAGACATGGCTTGGCAGTTCGGGCTGGACTGTTCCCATGAGGCACAGGGTCAAGACTGATTTGCATATATCTGTGTCTGAACTGGGGTGGCGAAGTGAGCTAAAGAACGATGACGGATTCAACCCAGATCTGTGACTGGGGTGAGTGTCTGAAAAGTTTCAGCGCTCCGTCCATCATCTCCTTGTGTTTGCTTTGTTCGCCCTAAGTTGGCAGGGTATGCCCAGACGTGGGTCCCTTGCTCACTTTGCCACTGGATTCAAGCTAGCCTGGCTGATGAGGGCTGTTAGCCCGAAACCGGTCCCAGGATGCTTGTTTCCGGTCCAGGGAAGACATGGCTTGGCAGTTCGGGCTGGACTGTTCCCATGAGGCACAGGGTCAAGACTGATTTGCATATATCTGTGTCTGAACTGGGGTGGCGAAGTGAGCTAAAGAACGATGATGGATTCAACCCAGATCTGTGACTGGGGGTGAGTGTCTGAAAAGTTTCAGCGCTCCGTCCATCATCTCCTTGTGTTTGCTTTGTTCGCCCTAAGTTGGCAGGGTATGCCCAGACGTGGGTCCCTTGCTCACTTTGCCACTGGATTCAAGCTAGCCTGGCTGATGAGGGCTGTTAGCCCGAAACCGGTCCCAGGATGCTTGTTTCCGGTCCAGGGAAGACATGGCTTGGCAGTTCGGGCTGGACTGTTCCCATGAGGCACAGGGTCAAGACTGATTTGCATATATCTGTGTCTGAACTGGGGTGGCGAAGTGAGCTAAAGAACGATGACGGATTCAACCCAGATCTGTGACTGGGGGTGAGTGTCTGAAAAGTTTCAGCGCTCCGTCCATCATCTCCTTGTGTTTGCTTTGTTCGCCCTAAGTTGGCAGGGTATGCCCAGACGTGGGTCCCTTGCTCACTTTGCCACTGGATTCAAGCTAGCCTGGCTGATGAGGGCTGTTAGCCCGAAACCGGTCCCAGGATGCTTGTTTCCGGTCCAGGGAAGACATGGCTTGGCAGTTCGGGCTGGACTGTTCCCATGAGGCACAGGGTCAAGACTGATTTGCATATATCTGTGTCTGAACTGGGGTGGCGAAGTGAGCTAAAGAACGATGACGGATTCAACCCAGATCTGTGACTGGGGGTGAGTGTCTGAAAAGTTTCAGCGCTCCGTCCATCATCTCCTTGTGTTTGCTTTGTTCGCCCTAAGTTGGCAGGGGTATGCCCAGACGTGGGTCCCTTGCTCACTTTGCCACTGGATTCAAGCTAGCCTGGCTGATGAGGGCTGTTAGCCCGAAACCGGTCCCAGGATGCTTGTTTCCGGTCCAGGGAAGACATGGCTTGGCAGTTCGGGCTGGACTGTTCCCATGAGGCACAGGGTCAAGACTGATTTGCATATATCTGTGTCTGAACTGGGGTGGCGAAGTAAGCTAAAGAACGATGATGGATTCAACCCAGATCTGTGACTGGGGGTGAGTCTCTGAAAAGTTTCAGTGCTCCTTTCATCATCTCCTTGTGTTTGCTTTGTTCGCCCTAAGTTGGCAGGGTATGCCCAGACGTGGGTCCCTTGCTCACTTTGCCACTGGATTCAAGCTAGCCTGGCTGATGAGGGCTGTTAGCCCGAAACCGGTCCCAGGATGCTTGTTTCCGGTCCAGGGAAGACATGGCTTGGCAGTTCGGGCTGGACTGTTCCCATGAGGCACAGGGTCAAGACTGATTTGCATATATCTGTGTCTGAACTGGGGTGGCGAAGTGAGCTAAAGAACGATGACGGATTCAACCCAGATCTGTGACTGGGGGTGAGTGTCTGAAAAGTTTCAGCGCTCCGTCCATCATCTCCTTGTGTTTGCTTTGTTCGCCCTAAGTTGGCAGGGTATGCCCAGACGTGGGTCCCTTGCTCACTTTGCCACTGGATTCAAGCTAGCCTGGCTGATGAGGGCTGTTAGCCCGAAACCGGTCCCAGGATGCTTGTTTCCGGTCCAGGGAAGACATGGCTTGGCAGTTCGGGCTGGACTGTTCCCATGAGGCACAGGGTCAAGACTGATTTGCATATATCTGTGTCTGAACTGGGGTGGCGAAGTGAGCTAAAGAACGATGACGGATTCAACCCAGATCTGTGACTGGGGGTGAGTGTCTGAAAAGTTTCAGCGCTCCGTCCATCATCTCCTTGTGTTTGCTTTGTTCGCCCTAAGTTGGCAGGGTATGCCCAGACGTGGGTCCCTTGCTCACTTTGCCACTGGATTCAAGCTAGCCTGGCTGATGAGGGCTGTTAGCCCGAAACCGGTCCCAGGATGCTTGTTTCCGGTCCAGGGAAGACATGGCTTGGCAGTTCGGGCTGGACTGTTCCCATGAGGCACAGGGTCAAGACTGATTTGCATATATCTGTGTCTGAACTGGGGTGGCGAAGTGAGCTAAAGAACGATGACGGATTCAACCCAGATCTGTGACTGGGGGTGAGTGTCTGAAAAGTTTCAGCGCTCCGTCCATCATCTCCTTGTGTTTGCTTTGTTCGCCCTAAGTTGGCAGGGTATGCCCAGACGTGGGTCCCTTGCTCACTTTGCCACTGGATTCAAGCTAGCCTGGCTGATGAGGGCTGTTAGCCCGAAACCGGTCCCAGGATGCTTGTTTCCGGTCCAGGGAAGACATGGCTTGGCAGTTCGGGCTGGACTGTTCCCATGAGGCACAGGGTCAAGACTGATTTGCATATATCTGTGTCTGAACTGGGGTGGCGAAGTGAGCTAAAGAACGATGACGGATTCAACCCAGATCTGTGACTGGGGGTGAGTGTCTGAAAAGTTTCAGCGCTCCGTCCATCATCTCCTTGTGTTTGCTTTGTTCGCCCTAAGTTGGCAGGGTATGCCCAGACGTGGGTCCCTTGCTCACTTTGCCACTGGATTCAAGCTAGCCTGGCTGATGAGGGCTGTTAGCCCGAAACCGGTCCCAGGATGCTTGTTTCCGGTCCAGGGAAGACATGGCTTGGCAGTTCGGGCTGGACTGTTCCCATGAGGCACAGGGTCAAGACTGATTTGCATATATCTGTGTCTGAACTGGGGTGGCGAAGTGAGCTAAAGAACGATGACGGATTCAACCCAGATCTGTGACTGGGGGTGAGTGTCTGAAAAGTTTCAGCGCTCCGTCCATCATCTCCTTGTGTTTGCTTTGTTCGCCCTAAGTTGGCAGGGTATGCCCAGACGTGGGTCCCTTGCTCACTTTGCCACTGGATTCAAGCTAGCCTGGCTGATGAGGGCTGTTAGCCCAAAACCGGTCCCAGGATGCTTGTTTCCGGTCCAGGGAAGACATGGCTTGGCAGTTCGGGCTGGACTGTTCCCATGAGGCACAGGGTCAAGACTGATTTGCATATATCTGTGTCTGAACTGGGGTGGCGAAGTGAGCTAAAGAACGATGACGGATTCAACCCAGATCTGTGACTGGGGGTGAGTGTCTGAAAAGTTTCAGCGCTCCGTCCATCATCTCCTTGTGTTTGCTTTGTTCGCCCTAAGTTGGCAGGGTATGCCCAGACGTGGGTCCCTTGCTCACTTTGCCACTGGATTCAAGCTAGCCTGGCTGATGAGGGCTGTTAGCCCGAAACCGGTCCCAGGATGCTTGTTTCCGGTCCAGGGAAGACATGGCTTGGCAGTTCGGGCTGGACTGTTCCCATGAGGCACAGGGTCAAGACTGATTTGCATATATCTGTGTCTGAACTGGGGTGGCGAAGTGAGCTAAAGAACGATGACGGATTCAACCCAGATCTGTGACTGGGGGTGAGTGTCTGAAAAGTTTCAGCGCTCCGTCCATCATCTCCTTGTGTTTGCTTTGTTCGCCCTAAGTTGGCAGGGTATGCCCAGACGTGGGTCCCTTGCTCACTTTGCCACTGGATTCAAGCTAGCCTGGCTGATGAGGGCTGTTAGCCCGAAACCGGTCCCAGGATGCTTGTTTCCGGTCCAGGGAAGACATGGCCTGGCAGTTCGGGCTGGACTGTTCCCATGAGGCACAGGGTCAAGACTGATTTGCATATATCTGTGTCTGAACTGGGGTGGCGAAGTGAGCTAAAGAACGATGACGGATTCAACCCAGATCTGTGACTGGGGGTGAGTGTCTGAAAAGTTTCAGCGCTCCGTCCATCATCTCCTTGTGTTTGCTTTGTTCGCCCTAAGTTGGCAGGGTATGCCCAGACGTGGGTCCCTTGCTCACTTTGCCACTGGATTCAAGCTAGCCTGGCTGATGAGGGCTGTTAGCCCGAAACCGGTCCCAGGATGCTTGTTTCCGGTCCAGGGAAGACATGGCTTGGCAGTTCGGGCTGGACTGTTCCCATGAGGCACAGGGTCAAGACTGATTTGCATATATCTGTGTCTGAACTGGGGTGGCGAAGTGAGCTAAAGAACGATGACGGATTCAACCCAGATCTGTGACTGGGGGTGAGTGTCTGAAAAGTTTCAGCGCTCTGTCCATCATCTCCTTGTGTTTGCTTTGTTAGCCCTAAGTTGGCAGGGTATGCCCAGACGTGGGTCCCTTGCTCACTTTGCCACTGGATTCAAGCTAGCCTGGCTGATGAGGGCTGTTAGCCCGAAACCGGTCCCAGGATGCTTGTTTCCGGTCCAGGGAAGACATGGCTTGGCAGTTCGGGCTGGACTGTTCCCATGAGGCACAGGGTCAAGACTGATTTGCATATATCTGTGTCTGAACTGGGGTGGCGAAGTGAGCTAAAGAACGATGATGGATTCAACCCAGATCTGTGACTGGGGGTGAGTGTCTGAAAAGTTTCAGCGCTCCGTCCATCATCTCCTTGTGTTTGCTTTGTTCGCCCTAAGTTGGCAGGGTATGCCCAGACGTGGGTCCCTTGCTCACTTTGCCACTGGATTCAAGCTAGCCTGGCTGATGAGGGCTGTTAGCCCGAAACCGGTCCCAGGATGCTTGTTTCCGGTCCAGGGAAGACATGACTTGGCAGTTCGGGCTGGACTGTTCCCATGAGGCACAGGGTCAAGACTGATTTGCATATATCTGTGTCTGAACTGGGGTGGCGAAGTGAGCTAAAGAACGATGACGGATTCAACCCAGATCTGTGACTGGGGGTGAGTGTCTGAAAAGTTTCAGCGCTCCGTCCATCATCTCCTTGTGTTTGCTTTGTTCGCCCTAAGTTGGCAGGGTATGCCCAGACGTGGGTCCCTTGCTCACTTTGCCACTGGATTCAAGCTAGCCTGGCTGATGAGGGCTGTTAGCCCGAAACCGGTCCCAGGATGCTTGTTTCCGGTCCAGGGAAGACATGGCTTGGCAGTTCGGGCTGGACTGTTCCCATGAGGCACAGGGTCAAGACTGATTTGCATATATCTGTGTCTGAACTGGGGTGGCGAAGTGAGCTAAAGAACGATGACGGATTCAACCCAGATCTGTGACTGGGGGTGAGTGTCTGAAAAGTTTCAGCGCTCCGTCCATCATCTCCTTGTGTTTGCTTTGTTCGCCCTAAGTTGGCAGGGTATGCCCAGACGTGGGTCCCTTGCTCACTTTGCCACTGGATTCAAGCTAGCCTGGCTGATGAGGGCTGTTAGCCCGAAACCGGTCCCAGGATGCTTGTTTCCGGTCCAGGGAAGACATGGCTTGGCAGTTCGGGCTGGACTGTTCCCATGAGGCACAGGGTCAAGACTGATTTGCATATATCTGTGTCTGAACTGGGGTGGCGAAGTGAGCTAAAGAACGATGACGGATTCAACCCAGATCTGTGACTGGGGGTGAGTGTCTGAAAAGTTTCAGCGCTCCGTCCATCATCTCCTTGTGTTTGCTTTGTTCGCCCTAAGTTGGCAGGGTATGCCCAGACGTGGGTCCCTTGCTCACTTTGCCACTGGATTCAAGCTAGCCTGGCTGATGAGGGCTGTTAGCCCGAAACCGGTCCCAGGATGCTTGTTTCCGGTCCAGGGAAGACATGGCTTGGCAGTTCGGGCTGGACTGTTCCCATGAGGCACAGGGTCAAGACTGATTTGCATATATCTGTGTCTGAACTGGGGTGGCGAAGTGAGCTAAAGAACGATGACGGATTCAACCCAGATCTGTGACTGGGGGTGAGTGTCTGAAAAGTTTCAGCGCTCCGTCCATCATCTCCTTGTGTTTGCTTTGTTCGCCCTAAGTTGGCAGGGTATGCCCAGACGTGGGTCCCTTGCTCACTTTGCCACTGGATTCAAGCTAGCCTGGCTGATGAGGGCTGTTAGCCCGAAACCGGTCCCAGGATGCTTGTTTCCGGTCCAGGGAAGACATGGCTTGGCAGTTCGGGCTGGACTGTTCCCATGAGGCACAGGGTCAAGACTGATTTGCATATATCTGTGTCTGAACTGGGGTGGCGAAGTGAGCTAAAGAACGATGACGGATTCAACCCAGATCTGTGACTGGGGGTGAGTGTCTGAAAAGTTTCAGCGCTCCGTCCATCATCTCCTTGTGTTTGCTTTGTTCGCCCTAAGTTGGCAGGGTATGCCCAGACGTGGGTCCCTTGCTCACTTTGCCACTGGATTCAAGCTAGCCTGGCTGATGAGGGCTGTTAGCCCGAAACCGGTCCCAGGATGCTTGTTTCCGGTCCAGGGAAGACATGGCTTGGCAGTTCGGGCTGGACTGTTCCCATGAGGCACAGGGTCAAGACTGATTTGCATATATCTGTGTCTGAACTGGGGTGGCGAAGTGAGCTAAAGAACGATGACGGATTCAACCCAGATCTGTGACTGGGGGTGAGTGTCTGAAAAGTTTCAGCGCTCCGTCCATCATCTCCTTGTGTTTGCTTTGTTCGCCCTAAGTTGGCAGGGTATGCCCAGACGTGGGTCCCTTGCTCACTTTGCCACTGGATTCAAGCTAGCCTGGCTGATGAGGGCTGTTAGCCCGAAACCGGTCCCAGGATGCTTGTTTCCGGTCCAGGGAAGACATGGCTTGGCAGTTCGGGCTGGACTGTTCCCATGAGGCACAGGGTCAAGACTGATTTGCATATATCTGTGTCTGAACTGGGGTGGCGAAGTGAGCTAAAGAACGATGACGGATTCAACCCAGATCTGTGACTGGGGGTGAGTGTCTGAAAAGTTTCAGCGCTCCGTCCATCATCTCCTTGTGTTTGCTTTGTTCGCCCTAAGTTGGCAGGGTATGCCCAGACGTGGGTCCCTTGCTCACTTTGCCACTGGATTCAAGCTAGCCTGGCTGATGAGGGCTGTTAGCCCGAAACCGGTCCCAGGATGCTTGTTTCCGGTCCAGGGAAGACATGGCTTGGCAGTTCGGGCTGGACTGTTCCCATGAGGCACAGGGTCAAGACTGATTTGCATATATCTGTGTCTGAACTGGGGTGGCGAAGTGAGCTAAAGAACGATGACGGATTCAACCCAGATCTGTGACTGGGGGTGAGTGTCTGAAAAGTTTCAGCGCTCCGTCCATCATCTCCTTGTGTTTGCTTTGTTCGCCCTAAGTTGGCAGGGTATGCCCAGACGTGGGTCCCTTGCTCACTTTGCCACTGGATTCAAGCTAGCCTGGCTGATGAGGGCTGTTAGCCCGAAACCGGTCCCAGGATGCTTGTTTCCGGTCCAGGGAAGACATGGCTTGGCAGTTCGGGCTGGACTGTTCCCATGAGGCACAGGGTCAAGACTGATTTGCATATATCTGTGTCTGAACTGGGGTGGCGAAGTGAGCTAAAGAACGATGACGGATTCAACCCAGATCTGTGACTGGGGGTGAGTGTCTGAAAAGTTTCAGCGCTCCGTCCATCATCTCCTTGTGTTTGCTTTGTTCGCCCTAAGTTGGCAGGGTATGCCCAGACGTGGGTCCCTTGCTCACTTTGCCACTGGATTCAAGCTAGCCTGGCTGATGAGGGCTGTTAGCCCGAAACCGGTCCCAGGATGCTTGTTTCCGGTCCAGGGAAGACATGGCTTGGCAGTTCGGGCTGGACTGTTCCCATGAGGCACAGGGTCAAGACTGATTTGCATATATCTGTGTCTGAACTGGGGTGGCGAAGTGAGCTAAAGAACGATGACGGATTCAACCCAGATCTGTGACTGGGGGTGAGTGTCTGAAAAGTTTCAGCGCTCCGTCCATCATCTCCTTGTGTTTGCTTTGTTCGCCCTAAGTTGGCAGGGTATGCCCAGACGTGGGTCCCTTGCTCACTTTGCCACTGGATTCAAGCTAGCCTGGCTGATGAGGGCTGTTAGCCCGAAACCGGTCCCAGGATGCTTGTTTCCGGTCCAGGGAAGACATGGCTTGGCAGTTCGGGCTGCACTGTTCCCATGAGGCACAGGGTCAAGACTGATTTGCATATATCTGTGTCTGAACTGGGGTGGCGAAGTGAGCTAAAGAACGATGACGGATTCAACCCAGATCTGTGACTGGGGGTGAGTGTCTGAAAAGTTTCAGCGCTCCGTCCATCATCTCCTTGTGTTTGCTTTGTTCGCCCTAAGTTGGCAGGGTATGCCCAGACGTGGGTCCCTTGCTCACTTTGCCACTGGATTCAAGCTAGCCTGGCTGATGAGGGCTGTTAGCCCGAAACCGGTCCCAGGATGCTTGTTTCCGGTCCAGGGAAGACATGGCTTGGCAGTTCGGGCTGGACTGTTCCCATGAGGCACAGGGTCAAGACTGATTTGCATATATCTGTGTCTGAACTGGGGTGGCGAAGTGAGCTAAAGAACGATGACGGATTCAACCCAGATCTGTGACTGGGGGTGAGTGTCTGAAAAGTTTCAGCGCTCCGTCCATCATCTCCTTGTGTTTGCTTTGTTCGCCCTAAGTTGGCAGGGTATGCCCAGACGTGGGTCCCTTGCTCACTTTGCCACTGGATTCAAGCTAGCCTGGCTGATGAGGGCTGTTAGCCCGAAACCGGTCCCAGGATGCTTGTTTCCGGTCCAGGGAAGACATGGCTTGGCAGTTCGGGCTGGACTGTTCCCATGAGGCACAGGGTCAAGACTGATTTGCATATATCTGTGTCTGAACTGGGGTGGCGAAGTGAGCTAAAGAACGATGACGGATTCAACCCAGATCTGTGACTGGGGGTGAGTGTCTGAAAAGTTTCAGCGCTCCGTCCATCATCTCCTTGTGTTTGCTTTGTTCGCCCTAAGTTGGCAGGGTATGCCCAGACGTGGGTCCCTTGCTCACTTTGCCACTGGATTCAAGCTAGCCTGGCTGATGAGGGCTGTTAGCCCGAAACCGGTCCCAGGATGCTTGTTTCCGGTCCAGGGAAGACATGGCTTGGCAGTTCGGGCTGGACTGTTCCCATGAGGCACAGGGTCAAGACTGATTTGCATATATCTGTGTCTGAACTGGGGTGGCGAAGTGAGCTAAAGAACGATGACGGATTCAACCCAGATCTGTGACTGGGGGTGAGTGTCTGAAAAGTTTCAGCGCTCCGTCCATCATCTCCTTGTGTTTGCTTTGTTCGCCCTAAGTTGGCAGGGTATGCCCAGACGTGGGTCCCTTGCTCACTTTGCCACTGGATTCAAGCTAGCCTGGCTGATGAGGGCTGTTAGCCCGAAACCGGTCCCAGGATGCTTGTTTCCGGTCCAGGGAAGACATGGCTTGGCAGTTCGGGCTGGACTGTTCCCATGAGGCACAGGGTCAAGACTGATTTGCATATATCTGTGTCTGAACTGGGGTGGCGAAGTGAGCTAAAGAACGATGACGGATTCAACCCAGATCTGTGACTGGGGGTGAGTGTCTGAAAAGTTTCAGCGCTCCGTCCATCATCTCCTTGTGTTTGCTTTGTTCGCCCTAAGTTGGCAGGGTATGCCCAGACGTGGGTCCCTTGCTCACTTTGCCACTGGATTCAAGCTAGCCTGGCTGATGAGGGCTGTTAGCCCGAAACCGGTCCCAGGATGCTTGTTTCCGGTCCAGGGAAGACATGGATTGGCAGTTCGGGCTGGACTGTTCCCATGAGGCACAGGGTCAAGACTGATTTGCATATATCTGTGTCTGAACTGGGGTGGCGAAGTGAGCTAAAGAACGATGACGGATTCAACCCAGATCTGTGACTGGGGGTGAGTGTCTGAAAAGTTTCAGCGCTCTGTCCATCATCTCCTTGTGTTTGCTTTGTTCGCCCTAAGTTGGCAGGGTATGCCCAGACGTGGGTCCCTTGCTCACTTTGCCACTGGATTCAAGCTAGCCTGGCTGATGAGGGCTGTTAGCCCGAAACCGGTCCCAGGATGCTTGTTTCCGGTCCAGGGAAGACATGGCTTGGCAGTTCGGGCTGGACTGTTCCCATGAGGCACAGGGTCAAGACTGATTTGCATATATCTGTGTCTGAACTGGGGTGGCGAAGTGAGCTAAAGAACGATGACGGATTCAACCCAGATCTGTGACTGGGGGTGAGTGTCTGAAAAGTTTCAGCGCTCCGTCCATCATCTCCTTGTGTTTGCTTTGTTCGCCCTAAGTTGGCAGGGTATGCCCAGACGTGGGTCCCTTGCTCACTTTGCCACTGGATTCAAGCTAGCCTGGCTGATGAGGGCTGTTAGCCCGAAACCGGTCCCAGGATGCTTGTTTCCGGTCCAGGGAAGACATGGCTTGGCAGTTCGGGCTGGACTGTTCCCATGAGGCACAGGGTCAAGACTGATTTGCATATATCTGTGTCTGAACTGGGGTGGCGAAGTGAGCTAAAGAACGATGACGGATTCAACCCAGATCTGTGACTGGGGGTGAGTGTCTGAAAAGTTTCAGCGCTCCGTCCATCATCTCCTTGTGTTTGCTTTGTTCGCCCTAAGTTGGCAGGGTATGCCCAGACGTGGGTCCCTTGCTCACTTTGCCACTGGATTCAAGCTAGCCTGGCTGATGAGGGCTGTTAGCCCGAAACCGGTCCCAGGATGCTTGTTTCCGGTCCAGGGAAGACATGGCTTGGCAGTTCGGGCTGGACTGTTCCCATGAGGCACAGGGTCAAGACTGATTTGCATATATCTGTGTCTGAACTGGGGTGGCGAAGTGAGCTAAAGAACGATGACGGATTCAACCCAGATCTGTGACTGGGGGTGAGTGTCTGAAAAGTTTCAGCGCTCCGTCCATCATCTCCTTGTGTTTGCTTTGTTCGCCCTAAGTTGGCAGGGTATGCCCAGACGTGGGTCCCTTGCTCACTTTGCCACTGGATTCAAGCTAGCCTGGCTGATGAGGGCTGTTAGCCCGAAACCGGTCCCAGGATGCTTGTTTCCGGTCCAGGGAAGACATGGCTTGGCAGTTCGGGCTGGACTGTTCCCATGAGGCACAGGGTCAAGACTGATTTGCATATATCTGTGTCTGAACTGGGGTGGCGAAGTGAGCTAAAGAACGATGACGGATTCAACCCAGATCTGTGACTGGGGGTGAGTGTCTGAAAAGTTTCAGCGCTCCGTCCATCATCTCCTTGTGTTTGCTTTGTTCGCCCTAAGTTGGCAGGGTATGCCCAGACGTGGGTCCCTTGCTCACTTTGCCACTGGATTCAAGCTAGCCTGGCTGATGAGGGCTGTTAGCCCGAAACCGGTCCCAGGATGCTTGTTTCCGGTCCAGGGAAGACATGGCTTGGCAGTTCGGGCTGGACTGTTCCCATGAGGCACAGGGTCAAGACTGATTTGCATATATCTGTGTCTGAACTGGGGTGGCGAAGTGAGCTAAAGAACGATGACGGATTCAACCCAGATCTGTGACTGGGGGTGAGTGTCTGAAAAGTTTCAGCGCTCCGTCCATCATCTCCTTGTGTTTGCTTTGTTCGCCCTAAGTTGGCAGGGTATGCCCAGACGTGGGTCCCTTGCTCACTTTGCCACTGGATTCAAGCTAGCCTGGCTGATGAGGGCTGTTAGCCCGAAACCGGTCCCAGGATGCTTGTTTCCGGTCCAGGGAAGACATGGCTTGGCAGTTCGGGCTGGACTGTTCCCATGAGGCACAGGGTCAAGACTGATTTGCATATATCTGTGTCTGAACTGGGGTGGCGAAGTGAGCTAAAGAACGATGACGGATTCAACCCAGATCTGTGACTGGGGGTGAGTGTCTGAAAAGTTTCAGCGCTCCGTCCATCATCTCCTTGTGTTTGCTTTGTTCGCCCTAAGTTGGCAGGGTATGCCCAGACGTGGGTCCCTTGCTCACTTTGCCACTGGATTCAAGCTAGCCTGGCTGATGAGGGCTGTTAGCCCGAAACCGGTCCCAGGATGCTTGTTTCCGGTCCAGGGAAGACATGGCTTGGCAGTTCGGGCTGGACTGTTCCCATGAGGCACAGGGTCAAGACTGATTTGCATATATCTGTGTCTGAACTGGGGTGGCGAAGTGAGCTAAAGAACGATGACGGATTCAACCCAGATCTGTGACTGGGGGTGAGTGTCTGAAAAGTTTCAGCGCTCCGTCCATCATCTCCTTGTGTTTGCTTTGTTCGCCCTAAGTTGGCAGGGTATGCCCAGACGTGGGTCCCTTGCTCACTTTGCCACTGGATTCAAGCTAGCCTGGCTGATGAGGGCTGTTAGCCCGAAACCGGTCCCAGGATGCTTGTTTCCGGTCCAGGGAAGACATGGCTTGGCAGTTCGGGCTGGACTGTTCCCATGAGGCACAGGGTCAAGACTGATTTGCATATATCTGTGTCTGAACTGGGGTGGCGAAGTGAGCTAAAGAACGATGACGGATTCAACCCAGATCTGTGACTGGGGGTGAGTGTCTGAAAAGTTTCAGCGCTCCGTCCATCATCTCCTTGTGTTTGCTTTGTTCGCCCTAAGTTGGCAGGGTATGCCCAGACGTGGGTCCCTTGCTCACTTTGCCACTGGATTCAAGCTAGCCTGGCTGATGAGGGCTGTTAGCCCGAAACCGGTCCCAGGATGCTTGTTTCCGGTCCAGGGAAGACATGGCTTGGCAGTTCGGGCTGGACTGTTCCCATGAGGCACAGGGTCAAGACTGATTTGCATATATCTGTGTCTGAACTGGGGTGGCGAAGTGAGCTAAAGAACGATGACGGATTCAACCCAGATCTGTGACTGGGGGTGAGTGTCTGAAAAGTTTCAGCGCTCCGTCCATCATCTCCTTGTGTTTGCTTTGTTCGCCCTAAGTTGGCAGGGTATGCCCAGACGTGGGTCCCTTGCTCACTTTGCCACTGGATTCAAGCTAGCCTGGCTGATGAGGGCTGTTAGCCCGAAACCGGTCCCAGGATGCTTGTTTCCGGTCCAGGGAAGACATGGCTTGGCAGTTCGGGCTGGACTGTTCCCATGAGGCACAGGGTCAAGACTGATTTGCATATATCTGTGTCTGAACTGGGGTGGCGAAGTGAGCTAAAGAACGATGACGGATTCAACCCAGATCTGTGACTGGGGGTGAGTGTCTGAAAAGTTTCAGCGCTCCGTCCATCATCTCCTTGTGTTTGCTTTGTTCGCCCTAAGTTGGCAGGGTATGCCCAGACGTGGGTCCCTTGCTCACTTTGCCACTGGATTCAAGCTAGCCTGGCTGATGAGGGCTGTTAGCCCGAAACCGGTCCCAGGATGCTTGTTTCCGGTCCAGGGAAGACATGGCTTGGCAGTTCGGGCTGGACTGTTCCCATGAGGCACAGGGTCAAGACTGATTTGCATATATCTGTGTCTGAACTGGGGTGGCGAAGTGAGCTAAAGAACGATGACGGATTCAACCCAGATCTGTGACTGGGGGTGAGTGTCTGAAAAGTTTCAGCGCTCCGTCCATCATCTCCTTGTGTTTGCTTTGTTCGCCCTAAGTTGGCAGGGTATGCCCAGACGTGGGTCCCTTGCTCACTTTGCCACTGGATTCAAGCTAGCCTGGCTGATGAGGGCTGTTAGCCCGAAACCGGTCCCAGGATGCTTGTTTCCGGTCCAGGGAAGACATGGCTTGGCAGTTCGGGCTGGACTGTTCCCATGAGGCACAGGGTCAAGACTGATTTGCATATATCTGTGTCTGAACTGGGGTGGCGAAGTGAGCTAAAGAACGATGACGGATTCAACCCAGATCTGTGACTGGGGGTGAGTGTCTGAAAAGTTTCAGCGCTCCGTCCATCATCTCCTTGTGTTTGCTTTGTTCGCCCTAAGTTGGCAGGGTATGCCCAGACGTGGGTCCCTTGCTCACTTTGCCACTGGATTCAAGCTAGCCTGGCTGATGAGGGCTGTTAGCCCGAAACCGGTCCCAGGATGCTTGTTTCCGGTCCAGGGAAGACATGGCTTGGCAGTTCGGGCTGGACTGTTCCCATGAGGCACAGGGTCAAGACTGATTTGCATATATCTGTGTCTGAACTGGGGTGGCGAAGTGAGCTAAAGAACGATGACGGATTCAACCCAGATCTGTGACTGGGGGTGAGTGTCTGAAAAGTTTCAGCGCTCCGTCCATCATCTCCTTGTGTTTGCTTTGTTCGCCCTAAGTTGGCAGGGTATGCCCAGACGTGGGTCCCTTGCTCACTTTGCCACTGGATTCAAGCTAGCCTGGCTGATGAGGGCTGTTAGCCCGAAACCGGTCCCAGGATGCTTGTTTCCGGTCCAGGGAAGACATGGCTTGGCAGTTCGGGCTGGACTGTTCCCATGAGGCACAGGGTCAAGACTGATTTGCATATATCTGTGTCTGAACTGGGGTGGCGAAGTGAGCTAAAGAACGATGATGGATTCAACCCAGATCTGTGACTGGGGGTGAGTGTCTGAAAAGTTTCAGCGCTCCGTCCATCATCTCCTTGTGTTTGCTTTGTTCGCCCTAAGTTGGCAGGGTATGCCCAGACGTGGGTCCCTTGCTCACTTTGCCACTGGATTCAAGCTAGCCTGGCTGATGAGGGCTGTTAGCCCGAAACCGGTCCCAGGATGCTTGTTTCCGGTCCAGGGAAGACATGGCTTGGCAGTTCGGGCTGGACTGTTCCCATGAGGCACAGGGTCAAGACTGATTTGCATATATCTGTGTCTGAACTGGGGTGGCGAAGTGAGCTAAAGAACGATGACGGATTCAACCCAGATCTGTGACTGGGGGTGAGTGTCTGAAAAGTTTCAGCGCTCCGTCCATCATCTCCTTGTGTTTGCTTTGTTCGCCCTAAGTTGGCAGGGTATGCCCAGACGTGGGTCCCTTGCTCACTTTGCCACTGGATTCAAGCTAGCCTGGCTGATGAGGGCTGTTAGCCCGAAACCGGTCCCAGGATGCTTGTTTCCGGTCCAGGGAAGACATGGCTTGGCAGTTCGGGCTGGACTGTTCCCATGAGGCACAGGGTCAAGACTGATTTGCATATATCTGTGTCTGAACTGGGGTGGCGAAGTGAGCTAAAGAACGATGACGGATTCAACCCAGATCTGTGACTGGGGGTGAGTGTCTGAAAAGTTTCAGCGCTCCGTCCATCATCTCCTTGTGTTTGCTTTGTTCGCCCTAAGTTGGCAGGGTATGCCCAGACGTGGGTCCCTTGCTCACTTTGCCACTGGATTCAAGCTAGCCTGGCTGATGAGGGCTGTTAGCCCGAAACCGGTCCCAGGATGCTTGTTTCCGGTCCAGGGAAGACATGGCTTGGCAGTTCGGGCTGGACTGTTCCCATGAGGCACAGGGTCAAGACTGATTTGCATATATCTGTGTCTGAACTGGGGTGGCGAAGTGAGCTAAAGAACGATGACGGATTCAACCCAGATCTGTGACTGGGGGTGAGTGTCTGAAAAGTTTCAGCGCTCCGTCCATCATCTCCTTGTGTTTGCTTTGTTCGCCCTAAGTTGGCAGGGTATGCCCAGACGTGGGTCCCTTGCTCACTTTGCCACTGGATTCAAGCTAGCCTGGCTGATGAGGGCTGTTAGCCCGAAACCGGTCCCAGGATGCTTGTTTCCGGTCCAGGGAAGACATGGCTTGGCAGTTCGGGCTGGACTGTTCCCATGAGGCACAGGGTCAAGACTGATTTGCATATATCTGTGTCTGAACTGGGGTGGCGAAGTGAGCTAAAGAACGATGACGGATTCAACCCAGATCTGTGACTGGGGGTGAGTGTCTGAAAAGTTTCAGCGCTCCGTCCATCATCTCCTTGTGTTTGCTTTGTTCGCCCTAAGTTGGCAGGGTATGCCCAGACGTGGGTCCCTTGCTCACTTTGCCACTGGATTCAAGCTAGCCTGGCTGATGAGGGCTGTTAGCCCGAAACCGGTCCCAGGATGCTTGTTTCCGGTCCAGGGAAGACATGGCTTGGCAGTTCGGGCTGGACTGTTCCCATGAGGCACAGGGTCAAGACTGATTTGCATATATCTGTGTCTGAACTGGGGTGGCGAAGTGAGCTAAAGAACGATGACGGATTCAACCCAGATCTGTGACTGGGGGTGAGTGTCTGAAAAGTTTCAGCGCTCCGTCCATCATCTCCTTGTGTTTGCTTTGTTCGCCCTAAGTTGGCAGGGTATGCCCAGACGTGGGTCCCTTGCTCACTTTGCCACTGGATTCAAGCTAGCCTGGCTGATGAGGGCTGTTAGCCCGAAACCGGTCCCAGGATGCTTGTTTCCGGTCCAGGGAAGACATGGCTTGGCAGTTCGGGCTGGACTGTTCCCATGAGGCACAGGGTCAAGACTGATTTGCATATATCTGTGTCTGAACTGGGGTGGCGAAGTGAGCTAAAGAACGATGACGGATTCAACCCAGATCTGTGACTGGGGGTGAGTGTCTGAAAAGTTTCAGCGCTCCGTCCATCATCTCCTTGTGTTTGCTTTGTTCGCCCTAAGTTGGCAGGGTATGCCCAGACGTGGGTCCCTTGCTCACTTTGCCACTGGATTCAAGCTAGCCTGGCTGATGAGGGCTGTTAGCCCGAAACCGGTCCCAGGATGCTTGTTTCCGGTCCAGGGAAGACATGGCTTGGCAGTTCGGGCTGCACTGTTCCCATGAGGCACAGGGTCAAGACTGATTTGCATATATCTGTGTCTGAACTGGGGTGGCGAAGTGAGCTAAAGAACGATGACGGATTCAACCCAGATCTGTGACTGGGGGTGAGTGTCTGAAAAGTTTCAGCGCTCCGTCCATCATCTCCTTGTGTTTGCTTTGTTCGCCCTAAGTTGGCAGGGTATGCCCAGACGTGGGTCCCTTGCTCACTTTGCCACTGGATTCAAGCTAGCCTGGCTGATGAGGGCTGTTAGCCCGAAACCGGTCCCAGGATGCTTGTTTCCGGTCCAGGGAAGACATGGCTTGGCAGTTCGGGCTGGACTGTTCCCATGAGGCACAGGGTCAAGACTGATTTGCATATATCTGTGTCTGAACTGGGGTGGCGAAGTGAGCTAAAGAACGATGACGGATTCAACCCAGATCTGTGACTGGGGGTGAGTGTCTGAAAAGTTTCAGCGCTCCGTCCATCATCTCCTTGTGTTTGCTTTGTTCGCCCTAAGTTGGCAGGGTATGCCCAGACGTGGGTCCCTTGCTCACTTTGCCACTGGATTCAAGCTAGCCTGGCTGATGAGGGCTGTTAGCCCGAAACCGGTCCCAGGATGCTTGTTTCCGGTCCAGGGAAGACATGGCTTGGCAGTTCGGGCTGGACTGTTCCCATGAGGCACAGGGTCAAGACTGATTTGCATATATCTGTGTCTGAACTGGGGTGGCGAAGTGAGCTAAAGAACGATGACGGATTCAACCCAGATCTGTGACTGGGGGTGAGTGTCTGAAAAGTTTCAGCGCTCCGTCCATCATCTCCTTGTGTTTGCTTTGTTCGCCCTAAGTTGGCAGGGTATGCCCAGACGTGGGTCCCTTGCTCACTTTGCCACTGGATTCAAGCTAGCCTGGCTGATGAGGGCTGTTAGCCCGAAACCGGTCCCAGGATGCTTGTTTCCGGTCCAGGGAAGACATGGCTTGGCAGTTCGGGCTGGACTGTTCCCATGAGGCACAGGGTCAAGACTGATTTGCATATATCTGTGTCTGAACTGGGGTGGCGAAGTGAGCTAAAGAACGATGACGGATTCAACCCAGATCTGTGACTGGGGGTGAGTGTCTGAAAAGTTTCAGCGCTCCGTCCATCATCTCCTTGTGTTTGCTTTGTTCGCCCTAAGTTGGCAGGGTATGCCCAGACGTGGGTCCCTTGCTCACTTTGCCACTGGATTCAAGCTAGCCTGGCTGATGAGGGCTGTTAGCCCGAAACCGGTCCCAGGATGCTTGTTTCCGGTCCAGGGAAGACATGACTTGGCAGTTCGGGCTGGACTGTTCCCATGAGGCACAGGGTCAAGACTGATTTGCATATATCTGTGTCTGAACTGGGGTGGCGAAGTGAGCTAAAGAACGATGACGGATTCAACCCAGATCTGTGACTGGGGGTGAGTGTCTGAAAAGTTTCAGCGCTCCGTCCATCATCTCCTTGTGTTTGCTTTGTTCGCCCTAAGTTGGCAGGGTATGCCCAGACGTGGGTCCCTTGCTCACTTTGCCACTGGATTCAAGCTAGCCTGGCTGATGAGGGCTGTTAGCCCGAAACCGGTCCCAGGATGCTTGTTTCCGGTCCAGGGAAGACAGGGCTTGGCAGTTCGGGCTGGACTGTTCCCATGAGGCACAGGGTCAAGACTGATTTGCATATATCTGTGTCTGAACTGGGGTGGCGAAGTGAGCTAAAGAACGATGACGGATTCAACCCAGATCTGTGACTGGGGGTGAGTGTCTGAAAAGTTTCAGCGCTCCGTCCATCATCTCCTTGTGTTTGCTTTGTTCGCCCTGAGTTGGCAGGGTATGCCCAGACGTGGGTCCCTTGCTCACTTTGCCACTGGATTCAAGCTAGCCTGGCTGATGAGGGCTGTTAGCCCGAAACCGGTCCCAGGATGCTTGTTTCCGGTCCAGGGAAGACATGGCTTGGCAGTTCGGGCTGGACTGTTCCCATGAGGCACAGGGTCAAGACTGATTTGCATATATCTGTGTCTGAACTGGGGTGGCGAAGTGAGCTAAAGAACGATGACGGATTCAACCCAGATCTGTGACTGGGGGTGAGTGTCTGAAAAGTTTCAGCGCTCCGTCCATCATCTCCTTGTGTTTGCTTTGTTCGCCCTAAGTTGGCAGGGTATGCCCAGACGTGGGTCCCTTGCTCACTTTGCCACTGGATTCAAGCTAGCCTGGCTGATGAGGGCTGTTAGCCCGAAACCGGTCCCAGGATGCTTGTTTCCGGTCCAGGGAAGACATGGCTTGGCAGTTCGGGCTGGACTGTTCCCATGAGGCACAGGGTCAAGACTGATTTGCATATATCTGTGTCTGAACTGGGGTGGCGAAGTGAGCTAAAGAACGATGACGGATTCAACCCAGATCTGTGACTGGGGGTGAGTGTCTGAAAAGTTTCAGCGCTCCGTCCATCATCTCCTTGTGTTTGCTTTGTTCGCCCTAAGTTGGCAGGGTATGCCCAGACGTGGGTCCCTTGCTCACTTTGCCACTGGATTCAAGCTAGCCTGGCTGATGAGGGCTGTTAGCCCGAAACCGGTCCCAGGATGCTTGTTTCCGGTCCAGGGAAGACATGGCTTGGCACTTCGGGCTGGACTGTTCCCATGAGGCACAGGGTCAAGACTGATTTGCATATATCTGTGTCTGAACTGGGGTGGCGAAGTGAGCTAAAGAACGATGACGGATTCAACCCAGATCTGTGACTGGGGGTGAGTGTCTGAAAAGTTTCAGCGCTCCGTCCATCATCTCCTTGTGTTTGCTTTGTTCGCCCTAAGTTGGCAGGGTATGCCCAGACGTGGGTCCCTTGCTCACTTTGCCACTGGATTCAAGCTAGCCTGGCTGATGAGGGCTGTTAGCCCGAAACCGGTCCCAGGATGCTTGTTTCCGGTCCAGGGAAGACATGGCTTGGCAGTTCGGGCTGGACTGTTCCCATGAGGCACAGGGTCAAGACTGATTTGCATATATCTGTGTCTGAACTGGGGTGGCGAAGTGAGCTAAAGAACGATGACGGATTCAACCCAGATCTGTGACTGGGGGTGAGTGTCTGAAAAGTTTCAGCGCTCCGTCCATCATCTCCTTGTGTTTGCTTTGTTCGCCCTAAGTTGGCAGGGTATGCCCAGACGTGGGTCCCTTGCTCACTTTGCCACTGGATTCAAGCTAGCCTGGCTGATGAGGGCTGTTAGCCCGAAACCGGTCCCAGGATGCTTGTTTCCGGTCCAGGGAAGACATGGCTTGGCAGTTCGGGCTGGACTGTTCCCATGAGGCACAGGGTCAAGACTGATTTGCATATATCTGTGTCTGAACTGGGGTGGCGAAGTGAGCTAAAGAACGATGACGGATTCAACCCAGATCTGTGACTGGGGGTGAGTGTCTGAAAAGTTTCAGCGCTCCGTCCATCATCTCCTTGTGTTTGCTTTGTTCGCCCTAAGTTGGCAGGGTATGCCCAGACGTGGGTCCCTTGCTCACTTTGCCACTGGATTCAAGCTAGCCTGGCTGATGAGGGCTGTTAGCCCGAAACCGGTCCCAGGATGCTTGTTTCCGGTCCAGGGAAGACATGGCTTGGCAGTTCGGGCTGGACTGTTCCCATGAGGCACAGGGTCAAGACTGATTTGCATATATCTGTGTCTGAACTGGGGTGGCGAAGTGAGCTAAAGAACGATGACGGATTCAACCCAGATCTGTGACTGGGGGTGAGTGTCTGAAAAGTTTCAGCGCTCCGTCCATCATCTCCTTGTGTTTGCTTTGTTCGCCCTAAGTTGGCAGGGTATGCCCAGACGTGGGTCCCTTGCTCACTTTGCCACTGGATTCAAGCTAGCCTGGCTGATGAGGGCTGTTAGCCCGAAACCGGTCCCAGGATGCTTGTTTCCGGTCCAGGGAAGACATGGCTTGGCAGTTCGGGCTGGACTGTTCCCATGAGGCACAGGGTCAAGACTGATTTGCATATATCTGTGTCTGAACTGGGGTGGCGAAGTGAGCTAAAGAACGATGACGGATTCAACCCAGATCTGTGACTGGGGGTGAGTGTCTGAAAAGTTTCAGCGCTCCGTCCATCATCTCCTTGTGTTTGCTTTGTTCGCCCTAAGTTGGCAGGGTATGCCCAGACGTGGGTCCCTTGCTCACTTTGCCACTGGATTCAAGCTAGCCTGGCTGATGAGGGCTGTTAGCCCGAAACCGGTCCCAGGATGCTTGTTTCCGGTCCAGGGAAGACATGGCTTGGCAGTTCGGGCTGGACTGTTCCCATGAGGCACAGGGTCAAGACTGATTTGCATATATCTGTGTCTGAACTGGGGTGGCGAAGTGAGCTAAAGAACGATGACGGATTCAACCCAGATCTGTGACTGGGGGTGAGTGTCTGAAAAGTTTCAGCGCTCCGTCCATCATCTCCTTGTGTTTGCTTTGTTCGCCCTAAGTTGGCAGGGTATGCCCAGACGTGGGTCCCTTGCTCACTTTGCCACTGGATTCAAGCTAGCCTGGCTGATGAGGGCTGTTAGCCCGAAACCGGTCCCAGGATGCTTGTTTCCGGTCCAGGGAAGACATGGCTTGGCAGTTCGGGCTGGACTGTTCCCATGAGGCACAGGGTCAAGACTGATTTGCATATATCTGTGTCTGAACTGGGGTGGCGAAGTGAGCTAAAGAACGATGACGGATTCAACCCAGATCTGTGACTGGGGGTGAGTGTCTGAAAAGTTTCAGCGCTCCGTCCATCATCTCCTTGTGTTTGCTTTGTTCGCCCTAAGTTGGCAGGGTATGCCCAGACGTGGGTCCCTTGCTCACTTTGCCACTGGATTCAAGCTAGCCTGGCTGATGAGGGCTGTTAGCCCGAAACCGGTCCCAGGATGCTTGTTTCCGGTCCAGGGAAGACATGGCTTGGCAGTTCGGGCTGGACTGTTCCCATGAGGCACAGGGTCAAGACTGATTTGCATATATCTGTGTCTGAACTGGGGTGGCGAAGTGAGCTAAAGAACGATGACGGATTCAACCCA
Organism: Calotriton arnoldi; assembly: GCA_963921515.1. NCBI lineage: Eukaryota > Metazoa > Chordata > Amphibia > Caudata > Salamandridae > Calotriton > Calotriton arnoldi. The sequence goes on along the minus strand of CAWUFW010013831.1, from coordinate 427,512 downwards.
GATCTGTGACTGGGGGTGAGTGTCTGAAAAGTTTCAGCGCTCCGTCCATCATCTCCTTGTGTTTGCTTTGTTCGCCCTAAGTTGGCAGGGTATGCCCAGACGTGGGTCCCTTGCTCACTTTGCCACTGGATTCAAGCTAGCCTGGCTGATGAGGGCTGTTAGCCCGAAACCGGTCCCAGGATGCTTGTTTCCGGTCCAGGGAAGACATGGCTTGGCAGTTCGGGCTGGACTGTTCCCATGAGGCACAGGGTCAAGACTGATTTGCATATATCTGTGTCTGAACTGGGGTGGCGAAGTGAGCTAAAGAACGATGACGGATTCAACCCAGATCTGTGACTGGGGGTGAGTGTCTGAAAAGTTTCAGCGCTCCGTCCATCATCTCCTTGTGTTTGCTTTGTTCGCCCTAAGTTGGCAGGGTATGCCCAGACGTGGGTCCCTTGCTCACTTTGCCACTGGATTCAAGCTAGCCTGGCTGATGAGGGCTGTTAGCCCGAAACCGGTCCCAGGATGCTTGTTTCCGGTCCAGGGAAGACATGGCTTGGCAGTTCGGGCTGGACTGTTCCCATGAGGCACAGGGTCAAGACTGATTTGCATATATCTGTGTCTGAACTGGGGTGGCGAAGTGAGCTAAAGAACGATGACGGATTCAACCCAGATCTGTGACTGGGGGTGAGTGTCTGAAAAGTTTCAGCGCTCCGTCCATCATCTCCTTGTGTTTGCTTTGTTCGCCCTAAGTTGGCAGGGTATGCCCAGACGTGGGTCCCTTGCTCACTTTGCCACTGGATTCAAGCTAGCCTGGCTGATGAGGGCTGTTAGCCCGAAACCGGTCCCAGGATGCTTGTTTCCGGTCCAGGGAAGACATGGCTTGGCAGTTCGGGCTGGACTGTTCCCATGAGGCACAGGGTCAAGACTGATTTGCATATATCTGTGTCTGAACTGGGGTGGCGAAGTGAGCTAAAGAACGATGACGGATTCAACCCAGATCTGTGACTGGGGGTGAGTGTCTGAAAAGTTTCAGCGCTCCGTCCATCATCTCCTTGTGTTTGCTTTGTTCGCCCTAAGTTGGCAGGGTATGCCCAGACGTGGGTCCCTTGCTCACTTTGCCACTGGATTCAAGCTAGCCTGGCTGATGAGGGCTGTTAGCCCGAAACCGGTCCCAGGATGCTTGTTTCCGGTCCAGGGAAGACATGGCTTGGCAGTTCGGGCTGGACTGTTCCCATGAGGCACAGGGTCAAGACTGATTTGCATATATCTGTGTCTGAACTGGGGTGGCGAAGTGAGCTAAAGAACGATGACGGATTCAACCCAGATCTGTGACTGGGGGTGAGTGTCTGAAAAGTTTCAGCGCTCCGTCCATCATCTCCTTGTGTTTGCTTTGTTCGCCCTAAGTTGGCAGGGTATGCCCAGACGTGGGTCCCTTGCTCACTTTGCCACTGGATTCAAGCTAGCCTGGCTGATGAGGGCTGTTAGCCCGAAACCGGTCCCAGGATGCTTGTTTCCGGTCCAGGGAAGACATGGCTTGGCAGTTCGGGCTGGACTGTTCCCATGAGGCACAGGGTCAAGACTGATTTGCATATATCTGTGTCTGAACTGGGGTGGCGAAGTGAGCTAAAGAACGATGACGGATTCAACCCAGATCTGTGACTGGGGGTGAGTGTCTGAAAAGTTTCAGCGCTCCGTCCATCATCTCCTTGTGTTTGCTTTGTTCGCCCTAAGTTGGCAGGGTATGCCCAGACGTGGGTCCCTTGCTCACTTTGCCACTGGATTCAAGCTAGCCTGGCTGATGAGGGCTGTTAGCCCGAAACCGGTCCCAGGATGCTTGTTTCCGGTCCAGGGAAGACATGGCTTGGCAGTTCGGGCTGGACTGTTCCCATGAGGCACAGGGTCAAGACTGATTTGCATATATCTGTGTCTGAACTGGGGTGGCGAAGTGAGCTAAAGAACGATGACGGATTCAACCCAGATCTGTGACTGGGGGTGAGTGTCTGAAAAGTTTCAGCGCTCCGTCCATCATCTCCTTGTGTTTGCTTTGTTCGCCCTAAGTTGGCAGGGTATGCCCAGACGTGGGTCCCTTGCTCACTTTGCCACTGGATTCAAGCTAGCCTGGCTGATGAGGGCTGTTAGCCCGAAACCGGTCCCAGGATGCTTGTTTCCGGTCCAGGGAAGACATGGCTTGGCAGTTCGGGCTGGACTGTTCCCATGAGGCACAGGGTCAAGACTGATTTGCATATATCTGTGTCTGAACTGGGGTGGCGAAGTGAGCTAAAGAACGATGACGGATTCAACCCAGATCTGTGACTGGGGGTGAGTGTCTGAAAAGTTTCAGCGCTCCGTCCATCATCTCCTTGTGTTTGCTTTGTTCGCCCTAAGTTGGCAGGGTATGCCCAGACGTGGGTCCCTTGCTCACTTTGCCACTGGATTCAAGCTAGCCTGGCTGATGAGGGCTGTTAGCCCGAAACCGGTCCCAGGATGCTTGTTTCCGGTCCAGGGAAGACATGGCTTGGCAGTTCGGGCTGGACTGTTCCCATGAGGCACAGGGTCAAGACTGATTTGCATATATCTGTGTCTGAACTGGGGTGGCGAAGTGAGCTAAAGAACGATGACGGATTCAACCCAGATCTGTGACTGGGGGTGAGTGTCTGAAAAGTTTCAGCGCTCCGGCCATCATCTCCTTGTGTTTGCTTTGTTCGCCCTAAGTTGGCAGGGTATGCCCAGACGTGGGTCCCTTGCTCACTTTGCCACTGGATTCAAGCTAGCCTGGCTGATGAGGGCTGTTAGCCCGAAACCGGTCCCAGGATGCTTGTTTCCGGTCCAGGGAAGACATGGCTTGGCAGTTCGGGCTGGACTGTTCCCATGAGGCACAGGGTCAAGACTGATTTGCATATATCTGTGTCTGAACTGGGGTGGCGAAGTGAGCTAAAGAACGATGACGGATTCAACCCAGATCTGTGACTGGGGGTGAGTGTCTGAAAAGTTTCAGCGCTCCGTCCATCATCTCCTTGTGTTTGCTTTGTTCGCCCTAAGTTGGCAGGGTATGCCCAGACGTGGGTCCCTTGCTCACTTTGCCACTGGATTCAAGCTAGCCTGGCTGATGAGGGCTGTTAGCCCGAAACCGGTCCCAGGATGCTTGTTTCCGGTCCAGGGAAGACATGGCTTGGCAGTTCGGGCTGGACTGTTCCCATGAGGCACAGGGTCAAGACTGATTTGCATATATCTGTGTCTGAACTGGGGTGGCGAAGTGAGCTAAAGAACGATGACGGATTCAACCCAGATCTGTGACTGGGGGTGAGTGTCTGAAAAGTTTCAGCGCTCCGTCCATCATCTCCTTGTGTTTGCTTTGTTCGCCCTAAGTTGGCAGGGTATGCCCAGACGTGGGTCCCTTGCTCACTTTGCCACTGGATTCAAGCTAGCCTGGCTGATGAGGGCTGTTAGCCCGAAACCGGTCCCAGGATGCTTGTTTCCGGTCCAGGGAAGACATGGCTTGGCAGTTCGGGCTGGACTGTTCCCATGAGGCACAGGGTCAAGACTGATTTGCATATATCTGTGTCTGAACTGGGGTGGCGAAGTGAGCTAAAGAACGATGACGGATTCAACCCAGATCTGTGACTGGGGGTGAGTGTCTGAAAAGTTTCAGCGCTCCGTCCATCATCTCCTTGTGTTTGCTTTGTTCGCCCTAAGTTGGCAGGGTATGCCCAGACGTGGGTCCCTTGCTCACTTTGCCACTGGATTCAAGCTAGCCTGGCTGATGAGGGCTGTTAGCCCGAAACCGGTCCCAGGATGCTTGTTTCCGGTCCAGGGAAGACATGGCTTGGCAGTTCGGGCTGGACTGTTCCCATGAGGCACAGGGTCAAGACTGATTTGCATATATCTGTGTCTGAACTGGGGTGGCGAAGTGAGCTAAAGAACGATGACGGATTCAACCCAGATCTGTGACTGGGGGTGAGTGTCTGAAAAGTTTCAGCGCTCCGTCCATCATCTCCTTGTGTTTGCTTTGTTCGCCCTAAGTTGGCAGGGTATGCCCAGACGTGGGTCCCTTGCTCACTTTGCCACTGGATTCAAGCTAGCCTGGCTGATGAGGGCTGTTAGCCCGAAACCGGTCCCAGGATGCTTGTTTCCGGTCCAGGGAAGACATGGCTTGGCAGTTCGGGCTGGACTGTTCCCATGAGGCACAGGGTCAAGACTGATTTGCATATATCTGTGTCTGAACTGGGGTGGCGAAGTGAGCTAAAGAACGATGACGGATTCAACCCAGATCTGTGACTGGGGGTGAGTGTCTGAAAAGTTTCAGCGCTCCGTCCATCATCTCCTTGTGTTTGCTTTGTTCGCCCTAAGTTGGCAGGGTATGCCCAGACGTGGGTCCCTTGCTCACTTTGCCACTGGATTCAAGCTAGCCTGGCTGATGAGGGCTGTTAGCCCGAAACCGGTCCCAGGATGCTTGTTTCCGGTCCAGGGAAGACATGGCTTGGCAGTTCGGGCTGGACTGTTCCCATGAGGCACAGGGTCAAGACTGATTTGCATATATCTGTGTCTGAACTGGGGTGGCGAAGTGAGCTAAAGAACGATGACGGATTCAACCCAGATCTGTGACTGGGGGTGAGTGTCTGAAAAGTTTCAGCGCTCCGTCCATCATCTCCTTGTGTTTGCTTTGTTCGCCCTAAGTTGGCAGGGTATGCCCAGACGTGGGTCCCTTGCTCACTTTGCCACTGGATTCAAGCTAGCCTGGCTGATGAGGGCTGTTAGCCCGAAACCGGTCCCAGGATGCTTGTTTCCGGTCCAGGGAAGACATGGCTTGGCAGTTCGGGCTGGACTGTTCCCATGAGGCACAGGGTCAAGACTGATTTGCATATATCTGTGTCTGAACTGGGGTGGCGAAGTGAGCTAAAGAACGATGACGGATTCAACCCAGATCTGTGACTGGGGGTGAGTGTCTGAAAAGTTTCAGCGCTCCGTCCATCATCTCCTTGTGTTTGCTTTGTTCGCCCTAAGTTGGCAGGGTATGCCCAGACGTGGGTCCCTTGCTCACTTTGCCACTGGATTCAAGCTAGCCTGGCTGATGAGGGCTGTTAGCCCGAAACCGGTCCCAGGATGCTTGTTTCCGGTCCAGGGAAGACATGGATTGGCAGTTCGGGCTGGACTGTTCCCATGAGGCACAGGGTCAAGACTGATTTGCATATATCTGTGTCTGAACTGGGGTGGCGAAGTGAGCTAAAGAACGATGACGGATTCAACCCAGATCTGTGACTGGGGGTGAGTGTCTGAAAAGTTTCAGCGCTCTGTCCATCATCTCCTTGTGTTTGCTTTGTTCGCCCTAAGTTGGCAGGGTATGCCCAGACGTGGGTCCCTTGCTCACTTTGCCACTGGATTCAAGCTAGCCTGGCTGATGAGGGCTGTTAGCCCGAAACCGGTCCCAGGATGCTTGTTTCCGGTCCAGGGAAGACATGGCTTGGCAGTTCGGGCTGGACTGTTCCCATGAGGCACAGGGTCAAGACTGATTTGCATATATCTGTGTCTGAACTGGGGTGGCGAAGTGAGCTAAAGAACGATGACGGATTCAACCCAGATCTGTGACTAGGGGTGAGTGTCTGAAAAGTTTCAGCGCTCCGTCCATCATCTCCTTGTGTTTGCTTTGTTCGCCCTAAGTTGACAGGGTATGCCCAGACATGGGTCCCTTGCTCACTTTGCCACTGGATTCAAGCTAGCCTGGCTGATGAGGGCTGTTAGCCCGAAACCGGTCCCAGGATGCTTGTTTCCGGTCCAGGGAAGACATGGCTTGGCAGTTCGGGCTGGACTGTTCCCATGAGGCACAGGGTCAAGACTGATTTGCATATATCTGTGTCTGAACTGGGGTGGCGAAGTGAGCTAAAGAACGATGACGGATTCAACCCAGATCTGTGACTGGGGGTGAGTGTCTGAAAAGTTTCAGCGCTCCGTCCATCATCTCCTTGTGTTTGCTTTGTTCGCCCTAAGTTGGCAGGGTATGCCCAGACGTGGGTCCCTTGCTCACTTTGCCACTGGATTCAAGCTAGCCTGGCTGATGAGGGCTGTTAGCCCGAAACCGGTCCCAGGATGCTTGTTTCCGGTCCAGGGAAGACAGGGCTTGGCAGTTCGGGCTGGACTGTTCCCATGAGGCACAGGGTCAAGACTGATTTGCATATATCTGTGTCTGAACTGGGGTGGCGAAGTGAGCTAAAGAACGATGACGGATTCAACCCAGATCTGTGACTGGGGGTGAGTGTCTGAAAAGTTTCAGCGCTCCGTCCATCATCTCCTTGTGTTTGCTTTGTTCGCCCTAAGTTGGCAGGGTATGCCCAGACGTGGGTCCCTTGCTCACTTTGCCACTGGATTCAAGCTAGCCTGGCTGATGAGGGCTGTTAGCCCGAAACCGGTCCCAGGATGCTTGTTTCCGGTCCAGGGAAGACATGGCTTGGCAGTTCGGGCTGGACTGTTCCCATGAGGCACAGGGTCAAGACTGATTTGCATATATCTGTGTCTGAACTGGGGTGGCGAAGTGAGCTAAAGAACGATGACGGATTCAACCCAGATCTGTGACTGGGGGTGAGTGTCTGAAAAGTTTCAGCGCTCCGTCCATCATCTCCTTGTGTTTGCTTTGTTCGCCCTAAGTTGGCAGGGTATGCCCAGACGTGGGTCCCTTGCTCACTTTGCCACTGGATTCAAGCTAGCCTGGCTGATGAGGGCTGTTAGCCCGAAACCGGTCCCAGGATGCTTGTTTCCGGTCCAGGGAAGACATGGCTTGGCAGTTCGGGCTGGACTGTTCCCATGAGGCACAGGGTCAAGACTGATTTGCATATATCTGTGTCTGAACTGGGGTGGCGAAGTGAGCTAAAGAACGATGACGGATTCAACCCAGATCTGTGACTGGGGGTGAGTGTCTGAAAAGTTTCAGCGCTCCGTCCATCATCTCCTTGTGTTTGCTTTGTTCGCCCTAAGTTGGCAGGGTATGCCCAGACGTGGGTCCCTTGCTCACTTTGCCACTGGATTCAAGCTAGCCTGGCTGATGAGGGCTGTTAGCCCGAAACCGGTCCCAGGATGCTTGTTTCCGGTCCAGGGAAGACATGGCTTGGCAGTTCGGGCTGGACTGTTCCCATGAGGCACAGGGTCAAGACTGATTTGCATATATCTGTGTCTGAACTGGGGTGGCGAAGTGAGCTAAAGAACGATGACGGATTCAACCCAGATCTGTGACTGGGGGTGAGTGTCTGAAAAGTTTCAGCGCTCCGTCCATCATCTCCTTGTGTTTGCTTTGTTCGCCCTAAGTTGGCAGGGTATGCCCAGACGTGGGTCCCTTGCTCACTTTGCCACTGGATTCAAGCTAGCCTGGCTGATGAGGGCTGTTAGCCCGAAACCGGTCCCAGGATGCTTGTTTCCGGTCCAGGGAAGACATGGCTTGGCAGTTCGGGCTGCACTGTTCCCATGAGGCACAGGGTCAAGACTGATTTGCATATATCTGTGTCTGAACTGGGGTGGCGAAGTGAGCTAAAGAACGATGACGGATTCAACCCAGATCTGTGACTGGGGGTGAGTGTCTGAAAAGTTTCAGCGCTCCGTCCATCATCTCCTTGTGTTTGCTTTGTTCGCCCTAAGTTGGCAGGGTATGCCCAGACGTGGGTCCCTTGCTCACTTTGCCACTGGATTCAAGCTAGCCTGGCTGATGAGGGCTGTTAGCCCGAAACCGGTCCCAGGATGCTTGTTTCCGGTCCAGGGAAGACATGGCTTGGCAGTTCGGGCTGGACTGTTCCCATGAGGCACAGGGTCAAGACTGATTTGCATATATCTGTGTCTGAACTGGGGTGGCGAAGTGAGCTAAAGAACGATGACGGATTCAACCCAGATCTGTGACTGGGGGTGAGTGTCTGAAAAGTTTCAGCGCTCCGTCCATCATCTCCTTGTGTTTGCTTTGTTCGCCCTAAGTTGGCAGGGTATGCCCAGACGTGGGTCCCTTGCTCACTTTGCCACTGGATTCAAGCTAGCCTGGCTGATGAGGGCTGTTAGCCCGAAACCGGTCCCAGGATGCTTGTTTCCGGTCCAGGGAAGACATGGCTTGGCAGTTCGGGCTGGACTGTTCCCATGAGGCACAGGGTCAAGACTGATTTGCATATATCTGTGTCTGAACTGGGGTGGCGAAGTGAGCTAAAGAACGATGACGGATTCAACCCAGATCTGTGACTGGGGGTGAGTGTCTGAAAAGTTTCAGCGCTCCGTCCATCATCTCCTTGTGTTTGCTTTGTTCGCCCTAAGTTGGCAGGGTATGCCCAGACGTGGGTCCCTTGCTCACTTTGCCACTGGATTCAAGCTAGCCTGGCTGATGAGGGCTGTTAGCCCGAAACCGGTCCCAGGATGCTTGTTTCCGGTCCAGGGAAGACATGGCTTGGCAGTTCGGGCTGGACTGTTCCCATGAGGCACAGGGTCAAGACTGATTTGCATATATCTGTGTCTGAACTGGGGTGGCGAAGTGAGCTAAAGAACGATGACGGATTCAACCCAGATCTGTGACTGGGGGTGAGTGTCTGAAAAGTTTCAGCGCTCCGTCCATCATCTCCTTGTGTTTGCTTTGTTCGCCCTAAGTTGGCAGGGTATGCCCAGACGTGGGTCCCTTGCTCACTTTGCCACTGGATTCAAGCTAGCCTGGCTGATGAGGGCTGTTAGCCCGAAACCGGTCCCAGGATGCTTGTTTCCGGTCCAGGGAAGACATGGCTTGGCAGTTCGGGCTGCACTGTTCCCATGAGGCACAGGGTCAAGACTGATTTGCATATATCTGTGTCTGAACTGGGGTGGCGAAGTGAGCTAAAGAACGATGACGGATTCAACCCAGATCTGTGACTGGGGGTGAGTGTCCGAAAAGTTTCAGCGCTCCGTCCATCATCTCCTTGTGTTTGCTTTGTTCCCCCTAAGTTGGCAGGGTATGCCCAGACGTGGGTCCCTTGCTCACTTTGCCACTGGATTCAAGCTAGCCTGGCTGATGAGGGCTGTTAGCCCGAAACCGGTCCCAGGATGCTTGTTTCCGGTCCAGGGAAGACATGGCTTGGCAGTTCGGGCTGGACTGTTCCCATGAGGCACAGGGTCAAGACTGATTTGCATATATCTGTGTCTGAACTGGGGTGGCGAAGTGAGCTAAAGAACGATGACGGATTCAACCCAGATCTGTGACTGGGGGTGAGTGTCTGAAAAGTTTCAGCGCTCCGTCCATCATCTCCTTGTGTTTGCTTTGTTCGCCCTAAGTTGGCAGGGTATGCCCAGACGTGGGTCCCTTGCTCACTTTGCCACTGGATTCAAGCTAGCCTGGCTGATGAGGGCTGTTAGCCCAAAACCGGTCCCAGGATGCTTGTTTCCGGTCCAGGGAAGACATGGATTGGCAGTTCGGGCTGGACTGTTCCCATGAGGCACAGGGTCAAGACTGATTTGCATATATCTGTGTCTGAACTGGGGTGGCGAAGTGAGCTAAAGAACGATGACGGATTCAACCCAGATCTGTGACTGGGGGTGAGTGTCTGAAAAGTTTCAGCGCTCTGTCCATCATCTCCTTGTGTTTGCTTTGTTCGCCCTAAGTTGGCAGGGTATGCCCAGACGTGGGTCCCTTGCTCACTTTGCCACTGGATTCAAGCTAGCCTGGCTGATGAGGGCTGTTAGCCCGAAACCGGTCCCAGGATGCTTGTTTCCGGTCCAGGGAAGACATGGCTTGGCAGTTCGGGCTGGACTGTTCCCATGAGGCACAGGGTCAAGACTGATTTGCATATATCTGTGTCTGAACTGGGGTGGCGAAGTGAGCTAAAGAACGATGACGGATTCAACCCAGATCTGTGACTGGGGGTGAGTGTCTGAAAAGTTTCAGCGCTCCGTCCATCATCTCCTTGTGTTTGCTTTGTTCGCCCTAAGTTGGCAGGGTATGCCCAGACGTGGGTCCCTTGCTCACTTTGCCACTGGATTCAAGCTAGCCTGGCTGATGAGGGCTGTTAGCCCGAAACCGGTCCCAGGATGCTTGTTTCCGGTCCAGGGAAGACATGGCTTGGCAGTTCGGGCTGGACTGTTCCCATGAGGCACAGGGTCAAGACTGATTTGCATATATCTGTGTCTGAACTGGGGTGGCGAAGTGAGCTAAAGAACGATGACGGATTCAACCCAGATCTGTGACTGGGGGTGAGTGTCTGAAAAGTTTCAGCGCTCCGTCCATCATCTCCTTGTGTTTGCTTTGTTCGCCCTAAGTTGGCAGGGTATGCCCAGACGTGGGTCCCTTGCTCACTTTGCCACTGGATTCAAGCTAGCCTGGCTGATGAGGGCTGTTAGCCCGAAACCGGTCCCAGGATGCTTGTTTCCGGTCCAGGGAAGACATGGCTTGGCAGTTCGGGCTGGACTGTTCCCATGAGGCACAGGGTCAAGACTGATTTGCATATATCTGTGTCTGAACTGGGGTGGCGAAGTGAGCTAAAGAACGATGACGGATTCAACCCAGATCTGTGACTGGGGGTGAGTGTCTGAAAAGTTTCAGCGCTCCGTCCATCATCTCCTTGTGTTTGCTTTGTTCGCCCTAAGTTGGCAGGGTATGCCCAGACGTGGGTCCCTTGCTCACTTTGCCACTGGATTCAAGCTAGCCTGGCTGATGAGGGCTGTTAGCCCGAAACCGGTCCCAGGATGCTTGTTTCCGGTCCAGGGAAGACATGGCTTGGCAGTTCGGGCTGGACTGTTCCCATGAGGCACAGGGTCAAGACTGATTTGCATATATCTGTGTCTGAACTGGGGTGGCGAAGTGAGCTAAAGAACGATGACGGATTCAACCCAGATCTGTGACTGGGGGTGAGTGTCTGAAAAGTTTCAGCGCTCCGTCCATCATCTCCTTGTGTTTGCTTTGTTCGCCCTAAGTTGGCAGGGTATGCCCAGACGTGGGTCCCTTGCTCACTTTGCCACTGGATTCAAGCTAGCCTGGCTGATGAGGGCTGTTAGCCCGAAACCGGTCCCAGGATGCTTGTTTCCGGTCCAGGGAAGACATGGCTTGGCAGTTCGGGCTGGACTGTTCCCATGAGGCACAGGGTCAAGACTGATTTGCATATATCTGTGTCTGAACTGGGGTGGCGAAGTGAGCTAAAGAACGATGACGGATTCAACCCAGATCTGTGACTGGGGGTGAGTGTCTGAAAAGTTTCAGCGCTCCGTCCATCATCTCCTTGTGTTTGCTTTGTTCGCCCTAAGTTGGCAGGGTATGCCCAGACGTGGGTCCCTTGCTCACTTTGCCACTGGATTCAAGCTAGCCTGGCTGATGAGGGCTGTTAGCCCGAAACCGGTCCCAGGATGCTTGTTTCCGGTCCAGGGAAGACATGGCTTGGCAGTTCGGGCTGGACTGTTCCCATGAGGCACAGGGTCAAGACTGATTTGCATATATCTGTGTCTGAACTGGGGTGGCGAAGTGAGCTAAAGAACGATGACGGATTCAACCCAGATCTGTGACTGGGGGTGAGTGTCTGAAAAGTTTCAGCGCTCCGTCCATCATCTCCTTGTGTTTGCTTTGTTCGCCCTAAGTTGGCAGGGTATGCCCAGACGTGGGTCCCTTGCTCACTTTGCCACTGGATTCAAGCTAGCCTGGCTGATGAGGGCTGTTAGCCCGAAACCGGTCCCAGGATGCTTGTTTCCGGTCCAGGGAAGACATGGCTTGGCAGTTCGGGCTGGACTGTTCCCATGAGGCACAGGGTCAAGACTGATTTGCATATATCTGTGTCTGAACTGGGGTGGCGAAGTGAGCTAAAGAACGATGACGGATTCAACCCAGATCTGTGACTGGGGGTGAGTGTCTGAAAAGTTTCAGCGCTCCGTCCATCATCTCCTTGTGTTTGCTTTGTTCGCCCTAAGTTGGCAGGGTATGCCCAGACGTGGGTCCCTTGCTCACTTTGCCACTGGATTCAAGCTAGCCTGGCTGATGAGGGCTGTTAGCCCGAAACCGGTCCCAGGATGCTTGTTTCCGGTCCAGGGAAGACATGGCTTGGCAGTTCGGTCTGGACTGTTCCCATGAGGCACAGGGTCAAGACTGATTTGCATATATCTGTGTATGAACTGGGGTGGCGAAGTGAGCTAAAGAACGATGACGGATTCAACCCAGATCTGTGACTGGTGGTGAGTGTCTGAAAAGTTTCATCGCTCCGTCCATCATCTCCTTGTGTTTGCTTTGTTCGCCCTAAGTTGGCAGGGTATGCCCAGACGTGGGTCCCTTGCTCACTTTGCCACTGGATTCAAGCTAGCCTGGCTGATGAGGGCTGTTAGCCCGAAACCGGTCCCAGGATGCTTGTTTCCGGTCCAGGGAAGACATGGCTTGGCACTTCGGGCTGGACTGTTCCCATGAGGCACAGGGTCAAGACTGATTTGCATATATCTGTGTCTGAACTGGGGTGGCGAAGTAAGCTAAAGAACGATGACGGATTCAACCCAGATCTGTGACTGGGGGTGAGTGTCTGAAAAGTTTCAGCGCTCTGTCCATCATCTCCTTGTGTTTGCTTTGTTCGCCCTAAGTTGGCAGGGTATGCCCAGACGTGGGTCCCTTGCTCACTTTGCCACTGGATTCAAGCTAGCCTGGCTGATGAGGGCTGTTAGCCCGAAACCGGTCCCAGGATGCTTGTTTCCGGTCCAGGGAAGACATGGCTTGGCAGTTCGGGCTGGACTGTTCCCATGAGGCACAGGGTCAAGACTGATTTGCATATATCTGTGTCTGAACTGGGGTGGCGAAGTGAGCTAAAGAACGATGACGGATTCAACCCAGATCTGTGACTGGGGGTGAGTGTCTGAAAAGTTTCAGCGCTCCGTCCATCATCTCCTTGTGTTTGCTTTGTTCGCCCTAAGTTGACAGGGTATGCCCAGACGTGGGTCCCTTGCTCACTTTGCCACTGGATTCAAGCTAGCCTGGCTGATGAGGGCTGTTAGCCCGAAACCGGTCCCAGGATGCTTGTTTCCGGTCCAGGGAAGACATGACTTGGCAGTTCGGGCTGGACTGTTCCCATGAGGCACAGGGTCAAGACTGATTTGCATATATCTGTGTCTGAACTGGGGTGGCGAAGTGAGCTAAAGAACGATGACGGATTCAACCCAGATCTGTGACTGGGGGTGAGTGTCTGAAAAGTTTCAGCGCTCCGTCCATCATCTCCTTGTGTTTGCTTTGTTCGCCCTAAGTTGGCAGGGTATGCCCAGACGTGGGTCCCTTGCTCACTTTGCCACTGGATTCAAGCTAGCCTGGCTGATGAGGGCTGTTAGCCCGAAACCGGTCCCAGGATGCTTGTTTCCGGTCCAGGGAAGACAGGGCTTGGCAGTTCGGGCTGGACTGTTCCCATGAGGCACAGGGTCAAGACTGATTTGCATATATCTGTGTCTGAACTGGGGTGGCGAAGTGAGCTAAAGAACGATGACGGATTCAACCCAGATCTGTGACTGGGGGTGAGTGTCTGAAAAGTTTCAGCGCTCCGTCCATCATCTCCTTGTGTTTGCTTTGTTCCCCCTGAGTTGGCAGGGTATGCCCAGACGTGGGTCCCTTGCTCACTTTGCCACTGGATTCAAGCTAGCCTGGCTGATGAGGGCTGTTAGCCCGAAACCGGTCTCAGGATGCTTGTTTCCGGTCCAGGGAAGACAGGGCTTGGCAGTTCGGGCTGGACTGTTCCCATGAGGCACAGGGTCGAGACTGATTTGCATATATCTGTGTCTGAACTGGGGTGGCGAAGTGAGCTAAAGAACGATGACGGATTCAACCCAGATCTGTGACTGGGGGTGAGTGTCTGAAAAGTTTCAGCGCTCCGTCCATCATCTCCTTGTGTTTGCTTTGTTCGCCCTAAGTTGGCAGGGTATGCCCAGACGTGGGTCCCTTGCTCACTTTGCCACTGGATTCAAGCTAGCCTGGCTGATGAGGGCTGTTAGCCCGAAACCGGTCCCAGGATGCTTGTTTCCGGTCCAGGGAAGACATGGCTTGGCAGTTCGGGCTGGACTGTTCCCATGAGGCACAGGGTCAAGACTGATTTGCATATATCTGTGTCTGAACTGGGGTGGCGAAGTGAGCTAAAGAACGATGACGGATTCAACCCAGATCTGTGACTGGGGGTGAGTGTCTGAAAAGTTTCAGCGCTCCGTCCATCATCTCCTTGTGTTTGCTTTGTTCGCCCTAAGTTGGCAGGGTATGCCCAGACGTGGGTCCCTTGCTCACTTTGCCACTGGATTCAAGCTAGCCTGGCTGATGAGGGCTGTTAGCCCGAAACCGGTCCCAGGATGCTTGTTTCCGGTCCAGGGAAGACAGGGCTTGGCAGTTCGGGCTGGACTGTTCCCATGAGGCACAGGGTCAAGACTGATTTGCATATATCTGTGTCTGAACTGGGGTGGCGAAGTGAGCTAAAGAACGATGACGGATTCAACCCAGATCTGTGACTGGGGGTGAGTGTCTGAAAAGTTTCAGCGCTCCGTCCATCATCTCCTTGTGTTTGCTTTGTTCGCCCTAAGTTGGCAGGGTATGCCCAGACGTGGGTCCCTTGCTCACTTTGCCACTGGATTCAAGCTAGCCTGGCTGATGAGGGCTGTTAGCCCAAAACCGGTCCCAGGATGCTTGTTTCCGGTCCAGGGAAGACATGGATTGGCACTTCGGGCTGGACTGTTCCCATGAGGCACAGGGCGAAGACTGATTTGCATATATCTGTGTCTGAACTGGGGTGGCGAAGTAAGCTAAAGAACGATGACGGATTCAACCCAGATCTGTGACTGGGGGTGAGTGTCTGAAAAGTTTCAGCGCTCTGTCCATCATCTCCTTGTGTTTGCTTTGTTCGCCCTAAGTTGGCAGGGTATGCCCAGACGTGGGTCCCTTGCTCACTTTGCCACTGGATTCAAGCTAGCCTGGCTGATGAGGGCTGTTAGCCCGAAACCGGTCCCAGGATGCTTGTTTCCGGTCCAGGGAAGACATGGCTTGGCAGTTCGGGCTGGACTGTTCCCATGAGGCACAGGGTCAAGACTGATTTGCATATATCTGTGTCTGAACTGGGGTGGCGAAGTGAGCTAAAGAACGATGACGGATTCAACCCAGATCTGTGACTGGGGGTGAGTGTCTGAAAAGTTTCAGCGCTCCGTCCATCATCTCCTTGTGTTTGCTTTGTTCGCCCTAAGTTGGCAGGGTATGCCCAGACGATGGGTCCCTTGCTCACTTTGCCACTGGATTCAAGCTAGCCTGGCTGATGAGGGCTGTTAGCCCGAAACCGGTCCCAGGATGCTTGTTTCCGGTCCAGGGAAGACATGGCTTGGCAGTTCGGGCTGCACTATTCCCATGAGGCACAGGGTCAAGACTGATTTGCATATATCTGTGTCTGAACTGAGGTGGCGAAGTGAGCTAAAGAACGATGACGGATTCAACCCAGATCTGTGACTGGGGGTGAGTGTCTGAAAAGTTTCAGCGCTCTGTCCATCATCTCCTTGTGTTTGCTTTGTTCGCCCTAAGTTGGCAGGGTATGCCCAGACGTGGGTCCCTTGCTCACTTTGCCACTGGATTCAAGCTAGCCTGGCTGATGAGGGCTGTTAGCCCGAAACCGGTCCCAGGATGCTTGTTTCCAGTCCAGGGAAGACATGGCTTGGCAGTTCGGGCTGGACTGTTCCCATGAGGCACAGGGTCAAGACTGATTTGCATATATCTGTGTCTGAACTGGGGTGGCGAAGTGAGCTAAAGAACGATGACAGATTCAACCCAGATCTGTGACTGGGGGTGAGTGTCTGAAAAGTTTCAGCGCTCCATCCATCATCTCCTTGTGTTTGCTTTGTTCGCCCTAAGTTGGCAGGGTATGCCCAGACGTGGGTCCCTTGCTCACTTTGCCACTGGATTCAAGCTAGCCTGGCTGATGAGGGCTGTTAGCCCGAAACCGGTCCCAGGATGCTTGTTTCCGCTTCCAGGGAAGACATGGCTTGGCAGTTCGGGCTGGCACTATTCCCATGAGGCACAGGGTCAAGACTGATTTGCATATATCTGTGTCTGAACTGGGGTGGCGAAGTGAGCTAAAGAACGATGACGGATTCAACCCAGATCTGTGACTGGGGGTGAGTGTCCGAAAAGTTTCAGCGCTCCAGCCATCATCTCCTTGTGTTTGCTTTGTTCGCCCAAAGTTGGCAGGGTATGCCCAGACGTGGGTCCCTTGCTCACTTTGCCACTGGATTCAAGCTAGCCTGGCTGATGAGGGCTGTTAGCCCGAAATCGGTCCCAGGATGCTTGTTTCCGGTCCAGGGAAGACAGGGCTTGGCAGTTCGGGCTGGACTGTTCCCATGAGGCACAGGGTCAAGACTGATATGCATATATCTGTGTCTGATCTGGGGTGGCGAAGTGAGCTAAAGAACGATGACGGATTCAACCCAGATCTGTGACTGGGGGTGAGTGTCTGAAAAGTTTCAGCGCTCTGTCCATCATCTCCTTGTGTTTGCTTTGTTCGCCCTAAGTTGGCAGGGTATGCCCAGACGTGGGTCCCTTGCTCACTTTGCCACTGGATTCAAGCTAGCCTGGCTGATGAGGGCTGTTAGCCCAAAACCGGTCCCAGGATGCTTGTTTCCGGTCCAGGGAAGACATGGATTGGCACTTCGGGCTGGACTGTTCCCATGAGGCACAGGGTCAAGACTGATTTGCATATATCTGTGTCTGAACTGGGGTGGCGAAGTAAGCTAAAGAACGATGACGGATTCAACCCAGATCTGTGACTGGGGGTGAGTGTCTGAAAAGTTTCAGCGCTCTGTCCATCATCTCCTTGTGTTTGCTTTGTTCGCCCTAAGTTGGCAGGGTATGCCCAGACGTGGGTCCCTTGCTCACTTTGCCACTGGATTCAAGCTAGCCTGGCTGATGAGGGCTGTTAGCCCGAAACCGGTCCCAGGATGCTTGTTTCCGGTCCAGGGAAGACATGGCTTGGCAGTTCGGGCTGGACTGTTCCCATGAGGCACAGGGTCAAGACTGATTTGCATATATATGTGTCTGAACTGGGGTGGCGAAGTGAGCTAAAGAACGATGACAGATTCAACCCAGATCTGTGACTGGGGGTGAGTGTCTGAAAAGTTTCAGCGCTCCGTCCATCATCTCCTTGTGTTTGCTTTGTTCGCCCTAATTTGGCAGGGTATGCCCAGACATGGGTCCCTTGCTCACTTTGCCACTGGATTCAAGCTAGCCTGGCTGATGAGGGCTGTTAGCCCGAAACCGGTCCCAGGATGCTTGTTTCCGGTCCAGGGAAGACATGGCTTGGCAGTTCGGGCTGCACTATTCCCATGAGGCACAGGGTCAAGACTGATTTGCATATATCTGTGTCTGAACTGGGGTGGCGAAGTAAGCTAAAGAACGATGACGGATTCAACCCAGATCTGTGACTGGGGGTGAGTGTCTGAAAAGTTTCAGCGCTCTGTCCATCATCTCCTTGTGTTTGCTTTGTTCGCCCTAAGTTGGCAGGGTATGCCCAGACGTGGGTCCCTTGCTCACTTTGCCACTGGATTCAAGCTAGCCTGGCTGATGAGGGCTGTTAGCCCGAAACCGGTCCCAGGATGCTTGTTTCCGGTCCAGGGAAGACATGGCTTGGCAGTTCGGGCTGGACTGTTCCCATGAGGCACAGGGTCAAGACTGATTTGCATATATCTGTGTCTGAACTGGGGTGGCGAAGTGAGCTAAAGATCTGTGACTGGGGGTGAGTGTCTGAAATGTTTCAGCGCTCCGTCCATCATCTCCTTGTGTTTGCTTTGTTCGCCCTAAGTTGACAGGGTATGCCCAGACGTGGGTCCCTTGCTCACTTTGCCACTGGATTCAAGCTAGCCTGGCTGATGAGGGCTGTTAGCCCGAAACCGGTCCCAGGATGCTTGTTTCCGGTCCAGGGAAGACATGACTTGGCAGTTCGGGCTTGACTGTTCCCATGAGGCACAGGGTCAAGACTGATTTGCATATATCTGTGTCTGAACTGGGGTGGCGAAGTGAGCTAAAGAACGATGACGGATTCATCCCAGATCTGTGACTGGTGGTGAGTGTCTGAAAAGTTTCAGCGCTCCGTCCATCATCTCCTTGTGTTTGCTTTGTTCGCCCTAAGTTGGCAGGGTATGCCCAGACGTGGGTCCCTTGCTCACTTTGCCACTGGATTCAAGCTAGCCTGGCTGATGAGGGCTGTTAGCCCGAAACCGGTCCCAGGATGCTTGTTTCCGGTCCATGGAAGACAGGGCTTGGCAGTTCAGGCTGGACTGTTCCCATGAGGCACAGGGTCAAGACTGATTTGCATATATCTGTGTCTGAACTGGGGTGGCGAAGTGAGCTAAAGAACGATGACGGATTCAACCCAGATCTGTGACTGGGGGTGAGAGTCTGAAAAGTTTCAGCGCTCCGTCCATCATCTCCTTGTGTTTGCTTTGTTCCCCCTGAGTTGGCAGGGTATGCCCAGACGTGGGTCCCTTGCTCACTTTGCCACTGGATTCAAGCTAGCCTGGCTGATGAGGGCTGTTAGCCCGAAACCGGTCTCAGGATGCTTGTTTCCGGTCCAGGGAAGACAGGGCTTGGCAGTTCGGGCTGGACTGTTCCCATGAGGCACAGGGTCGAGACTGATTTGCATATATCTGTGTCTGAACTGGGGTGGCGAAGTGAGCTAAAGAACGATGACGGATTCAACCCAGATCTGTGACTGGGGGTGAGTGTCTGAAAAGTTTCAGCGCTCTGTCCATCATCTCCTTGTGTTTGCTTTGTTCGCCCTAAGTTGGCAGGGTATGCCCAGACGTGGGTCCCTTGCTCACTTTGCCACTGGATTCAAGCTAGCCTGGCTGATGAGGGCTGTTAGCCCGAAACCGGTCCCAGGATGCTTGTTTCCGGTCCAGGGAAGACATGGCTTGGCAGTTCGGGCTGGACTGTTCCCATGAGGCACAGGGTCAAGACTGATTTGCATATATCTGTGTCTGAACTGGGGTGGCGAAGTGAGCTAAAGAACGTTGACAGATTCAACCCAGATCTGTGACTGGGGGTGAGTGTCTGAAAAGTTTCAGCGCTCCGTCCATCATCTCCTTGTGTTTGCTTTGTTCGCCCTAAGTTGGCAGGGTATGCCCAGACGTGGGTCCCTTGCTCACTTTGCCACTGGATTCAAGCTAGCCTGGCTGATGAGGGCTGTTAGCCCGAAACCGGTCCCAGGATGCTTGTTTCCGGTCCAGGGAAGACAGGGCTTGGCAGTTCGGGCTGGACTGTTCCCATGAGGCACAGGGTCAAGACTGATTTGCATATATCTGTGTCTGAACTGGGGTGGCGAAGTGAGCTAAAGAACGATGACGGATTCAACCCAGATCTGTGACTGGGGGTGAGTGTCTGAAAAGTTTCAGCGCTCTGTCCATCATCTCCTTGTGTTTGCTTTGTTCGCCCTAAGTTGGCAGGGTATGCCCAGACGTGGGTCCCTTGCTCACTTTGCCACTGGATTCAAGCTAGCCTGGCTGATGAGGGCTGTTAGCCCAAAACCGGTCCCAGGATGCTTGTTTCCGGTCCAGGGAAGACATGGATTGGCACTTCGGGCTGGACTGTTCCCATGAGGCACAGGGTCAAGACTGATTTGCATATATCTGTGTCTGAACTGGGGTGGCGAAGTAAGCTAAAGAACGATGACGGATTCAACCCAGATCTGTGACTGGGGGTGAGTGTCTGAAAAGTTTCAGCGCTCTGTCCATCATCTCCTTGTGTTTGCTTTGTTCGCCCTAAGTTGGCAGGGTATGCCCAGACGTGGGTCCCTTGCTCACTTTGCCACTGGATTCAAGCTAGCCTGGCTGATGAGGGCTGTTAGCCCGAAACCGGTCCCAGGATGCTTGTTTCCGGTCCAGGGAAGACATGGCTTGGCAGTTCGGGCTGGACTGTTCCCATGAGGCACAGGGTCAAGACTGATTTGCATATATATGTGTCTGAACTGGGGTGGCGAAGTGAGCTAAAGAACGATGACAGATTCAACCCAGATCTGTGACTGGGGGTGAGTGTCTGAAAAGTTTCAGCGCTCCGTCCATCATCTCCTTGTGTTTGCTTTGTTCGCCCTAATTTGGCAGGGTATGCCCAGACGTGGGTCCCTTGCTCACTTTGCCACTGGATTCAAGCTAGCCTGGCTGATGAGGGCTGTTAGCCCGAAACCAGTTCCAGGATGCTTGTTTCCGGTCCAGGGAAGACATGGCTTGGCAGTTCGGGCTGCACTATTCCCATGAGGCACAGGGTCAAGACTGATTTGCATATATCTGTGTCTGAACTGGGGTGGCGAAGTGAGCTAAAGAACGATGACGGATTCAACCCAGATCTGTGACTGGGGGTGAGTGTCTGAAAAGTTTCAGCGCTCCGTCCATCATCTCCTTGTGTTTGCTTTGTTCGCCCTAAGTTGGCAGGGTATGCCCAGACGTGGGTCCCTTGCTCACTTTGCCACTGGATTCAAGCTAGCCTGGCTGATGAGGGCTGTTAGCCCGAAACCGGTCCCAGGATGCTTGTTTCCGGTCCAGGGAAGACATGGCTTGGCAGTTCGGGCTGGACTGTTCCCATGAGGCACAGGGTCAAGACTGATTTGCATATATCTGTGTCTGAACTGGGGTGGCGAAGTGAGCTAAAGAACGATGACGGATTCAACCCAGATCTGTGACTGGGGGTGAGTGTCTGAAAAGTTTCAGCGCTCCGTCCATCATCTCCTTGTGTTTGCTTTGTTCCCCCTGAGTTGGCAGGGTATGCCCAGACGTGGGTCCCTTGCTCACTTTGCCACTGGATTCAAGCTAGCCTGGCTGATGAGGGCTGTTAGCCCGAAACCGGTCTCAGGATGCTTGTTTCCGGTCCAGGGAAGACAGGGCTTGGCAGTTCGGGCTGGACTGTTCCCATGAGGCACAGGGTCGAGACTGATTTGCATATATCTGTGTCTGAACTGGGGTGGCGAAGTGAGCTAAAGAACGATGACGGATTCAACCCAGATCTGTGACTGGGGGTGAGTGTCTGAAAAGTTTCAGCGCTCTGTCCATCATCTCCTTGTGTTTGCTTTGTTCGCCCTAAGTTGGCAGGGTATGCCCAGACGTGGGTCCCTTGCTCACTTTGCCACTGGATTCAAGCTAGCCTGGCTGATGAGGGCTGTTAGCCCGAAACCGGTCCCAGGATGCTTGTTTCCGGTCCAGGGAAGACATGGCTTGGCAGTTCGGGCTGCACTATTCCCATGAGGCACAGGGTCAAGACTGATTTGCATATATCTGTGTCTGAACTGGGGTGGCGAAGTGAGCTAAAGAACGATGACGGATTCAACCCAGATCTGTGACTGGGGGTGAGTGTCCGAAAAGTTTCAGCGCTCCGGCCATCATCTCCTTGTGTTTGCTTTGTTCGCCCTAAGTTGGCAGGGTATGCCCAGACGTGGGTCCCTTGCTCACTTTGCCACTGGATTCAAGCTAGCCTGGCTGATGAGGGCTGTTAGCCCGAAACCGGTCCCAGGATGCTTGTTTCCGGTCCAGGGAAGACATGGCTTGGCAGTTCGGGCTGGACTGTTCCCATGAGGCACAGGGTCAAGACTGATTTGCATATATCTGTGTCTGAACTGGGGTGGCGAAGTGAGCTAAAGAACGATGACGGATTCAACCCAGATCTGTGACTGGGGGTGAGTGTCTGAAAAGTTTCAGCGCTCTGTCCATCATCTCCTTGTGTTTTCTTTGTTCACCCTAAGTTGGCAGGGTATGCCCAGACGTGGGTCCCTTGCTCACTTTGCCACTGGATTCATGCTAGCCTGGCTGATGAGGGCTGTTAGCCCAAAACCGGTCCCAGGATGCTTGTTTCCGGTCCAGGGAAGACATGGATTGGCACTTCGGGCTGAACTGTTCCCATGAGGCACAGGGTCAAGACTGATTTGCATATATCTGTGTCTGAACTGGGGTGGCGAAGTGAGCTAAAGAACGATGACGGATTCAACCCAGATCTGTGACTGGGGGTGAGTGTCTGAAAAGTTTCAGCGCTCTGTCCATCATCTCCTTGTGTTTGCTTTGTTCGCCCTAAGTTGGCAGGGTATGCCCAGACGTGGGTCCCTTGCTCACTTTGCCACTGGATTCAAGCTAGCCTGGCTGATGAGGGCTGTTAGCCCGAAACCGGTCCCAGGATGCTTGTTTCCGGTCCAGGGAAGACATGGCTTGGCAGTTCGGGCTGGACTGTTCCCATGAGGCACAGGGTCAAGACTGATTTGCATATATATGTGTCTGAACTGGGGTGGCGAAGTGAGCTAAAGAACGATGACAGATTCAACCCAGATCTGTGACTGGGGGTGAGTGTCTGAAAAGTTTCAGCGCTCCGTCCATCATCTCCTTGTGTTTGCTATGTTCGCCCTAATTTGGCAGGGTATGCCCAGACATGGGTCCCTTGCTCACTTTGCCACTGGATTCAAGCTAGCCTGGCTGATGAGGACTGTTAGCCCGAAACCGGTCCCAGGATGCTTGTTTCCGGTCCAGGGAAGACATGGCTTGGCAGTTCGGGCTGCACTATTCCCATGAGGCACAGGGTCAAGACTGATTTGCATATATCTGTGTCTGAACTGGGGTGGCGAAGTGAGCTAAAGAACGATGACGGATTCAACCCAGATCTGTGACTGGGGGTGAGTGTCTGAAAAGTTTCAGCGCTCTGTCCATCATCTCCTTGTGTTTGCTTTGTTCGCCCTAAGTTGGCAGTGTATGCCCAGACGTGGGTCCCTTGCTCACTTTGCCACTGGATTCAAGCTAGCCTGGCTGATGAGGGCTGTTAGCCCGAAACCGGTCCCAGGATGCTTGTTTCCGGTCCAGGGAAGACATGGCTTGGCAGTTCGGGCTGGACTGTTCCCATGAGGCACAGGGTCAAGACTGATTTGCATATATCTGTGTCTGAACTGGGGTGGCGAAGTGAGCTAAAGATCTGTGACTGGGGGTGAGTGTCTGAAAAGTTTCAGCGCTCCGTCCATCATCTCCTTGTGTTTGCTTTGTTCGCCCTAAGTTGACAGGGTATGCCCAGACGTGGTTCCCTTGCTCACTTTGCCACTGGATTCAAGCTAGCCTGGCTGATGAGGGCTGTTAGCCCGAAACCGGTCCCAGGATGCTTGTTTCCGGTCCAGGGAAGACATGATTTGGCAGTTCGGGCTGGACTGTTCCCATGAGGCACAGGGTCAAGACTGATTTGCATATATCTGTGTCTGAACTGGGGTGGCGAAGTGAGCTAAAGAACGATGACGGATTCAACCCAGATCTGTGACTGGGGGTGAGAGTCTGAAAAGTTTCAGCGCTCCGTCCATCATCTCCTTGTGTTTGCTTTGTTCCCCCTGAGTTGGCAGGGTATGCCCAGACGTGGGTCCCTTGCTCACTTTGCCACTGGATTCAAGCTAGCCTGGCTGATGAGGGCTGTTAGCCCGAAACCGGTCTCAGGATGCTTGTTTCCGGTCCAGGGAAGACAGGGCTTGGCAGTTCGGGCTGGACTGTTCCCATGAGGCACAGGGTCGAGACTGATTTGCATATATCTGTGTCTGAACTGGGGTGGCGAAGTGAGCTAAAGAACGATGACGGATTCAACCCAGATCTGTGACTGGGGATGAGTGTCTGAAAAGTTTCAGCGCTCTGTCCATCATCTCCTTGTGTTTGCTTTGTTCGCCCTAAGTTGGCAGGGTACGCCCAGACGTGGGTCCCTTGCTCACTTTGCCACTGGATTCAAGCTAGCCTGGCTGATGAGGGCTGGTAGCCCGAAACCGGTCCCAGGATGCTTGTTTCCGGTCCAGGGAAGACATGGCTTGGCAGTTCGGGCTGGACTGTTCCCATGAGGCACAGGGTCAAGACTGATTTGCATATACCTGTGTCTGAACTGGGGTAGCGAAGTGAGCTAAAGAACGATGACGGATTCAACCCAAATCTGTGACTGGGGGTGAGTGTCTGAAAAGTTTCAGCGCTCTGTCCATCATCTCCTTGTGTTTGCTTTGTTCGCCCTAAGTTGGCAGGGTATGCCCAGACGTGGGTCACTTGCTCACTTTGCCACTGGATTCAAGCTAGCCTGGCTGATGAGGGCTGTTAGCCCGAAACCGGTCCCAGGATGCTTGTTTCCGGTCCAGGGAAGACATGGCTTGGCAGTTCGGGCTGGACTGTTCCCATGAGGCACAGGGTCAAGACTGATTTGGATATATCTG
This sequence comes from Calotriton arnoldi, assembly GCA_963921515.1. Lineage (NCBI taxonomy): Eukaryota > Metazoa > Chordata > Amphibia > Caudata > Salamandridae > Calotriton > Calotriton arnoldi. The sequence continues at coordinate 403,408 of CAWUFW010013831.1, read as the reverse complement.
TGTCTGAACTGGGGTGGCGAAGTGAGCTAAAGAACGATGACGGATTCAACCCAGATTTGTGACTGGGGTGAGTGTCTGAAAAGTTTCAGCGCTCTGTCCATCATCTCCTTGTGTTTGCTTTGTTCGCCCTAAGTTGGCAGGGTATGCCCAGACGTGGGTCCCTTGCTCACTTTGCCACTGGATTCAAGCTAGCCTGGCTGATGAGGGCTGTTAGCCCGAAACCGGTCCCAGGATGCTTGTTTCCGGTCCAGGGAAGACATGGATTGGCACTTCGGGCTGGACTGTTCCCATGAGGCACAGGGTCAAGACTGATTTGCATATATCTGTGTCTGAACTGGGGTGGCGAAGTAAGCTAAAGAACGATGACGGATTCAACCCAGATCTGTGACTGGGGGTGAGTGTCTGAAAAGTTTCAGCGCTCTGTCCATCATCTCCTTGTGTTTGCTTTGTTCGCCCTAAGTTGGCAGGGTATGCCCAGACGTGGGTCCCTTGCTCACTTTGCCACTGGATTCAAGCTAGCCTGGCTGATGAGGGCTGTTAGCCCGAAACCGGTCCCAGGATGCTTGTTTCCGGTCCAGGGAAGACATGGCTTGGCAGTTCGGGCTGGACTGTTCCCATGAGGCACAGGGTCAAGACTGATTTGCATATATCTGTGTCTGAACTGGGGTGGCGAAGTGAGCTAAAGAACGATGACGGATTCAACCCAGATCTGTGACTGGGGGTGAGTGTCCGAAAAGTTTCAGCGCTCCAGCCATCATCTCCTTGTGTTTGCTTTGTTCGCCCTAAGTTGGCAGGGTATGCCCAGACGTGGGTCCCTTGCTCACTTTGCCACTGGATTCAAGCTAGCATGGCTGATGAGGGCTGTTAGCCCGAAATCGGTCCCAGGATGCTTGTTTCCGGTCCAGGGAAGACAGGGCTTGGCAGTTCGGGCTGGACTGTTCCCATGAGGCACAGGGTCAAGACTGATTTGCATATATCTGTGTCTGAACTGGGGTGGCGAAGTGAGCTAAAGAACGATGACGGATTCAACCCAGATCTGTGACTGGGGGTGAGTGTCTGAAAAGTTTCAGCGCTCTGTCCATCATCTCCTTTGTGTTTGCTTTGTTCGCCCTAAGTTGGCAGGGTATGCCCAGACGTGGGTCCCTTGCTCACTTTGCCACTGGATTCAAGCTAGCCTGGCTGATGAGGGCTGTTAGCCCGAAACCGGTCCCAGGATGCTTGTTTCCGGTCCAGGGAAGACATGGCTTGGCAGTTCGGGCTGGACTGTTCCCATGAGGCACAGGGTCAAGACTGATTTGCATATATATGTGTCTGAATTGGGGTGGAGAAGTGAGCTAAAGATCTGTGACTGGGGGTGAGTGTCTGAAAAGTTTCAGTGCTCCGTCCATCATCTCCTTGTGTTTGCTTTGTTTGCCCTAAGTTGACAGGGTATGCCCAGACGTGGGTCCCTTGCTCACTTTGCCACTGGATTCAAGCTAGCCTGGCTGATGAGGGCTGTTAGCCCGAAACCGGTCCCAGGATGCTTGTTTCCGGTCCAGGGAAGACATGACTTGGCAGTTCGGGCTGGACTGTTCCCATGAGGCACAGGGTCAAGACTGATTTGCATATATCTGTGTCTGAACTGGGGTGGCGAAGTGAGCTAAAGAACGATGACGGATTCAACCCAGATCTGTGACTGGGGGTGAGTGTCTGAAAAGTTTCAGCGCTCCATCCATCATCTCCTTGTGTTTGCTTTGTTCGCCCTAAGTTGGCAGGGTATGCCCAGACGTGGGTCCCTTGCTCACTTTGCCACTGGATTCAAGCTAGCCTGGCTGATGAGGGCTGTTAGCCCGAAACCGGTCCCAGGATGCTTGTTTCCGGTCCATGGAAGACAGGGCTTGGCAGTTCAGGCTGGAATGTTCCCATGAGGCACAGGGTCAAGACTGATTTGCATATATCGGTGTCTGAACTGGGGTGGCGAAGTGAGCTAAAGAACGATGACGGATTCAACCCAGATCTGTGACTGGGGGTGAGAGTCTGAAAAGTTTCAGCGCTCCGTCCATCATCTCCTTGTGTTTGCTTTGTTCCCCCTGAGTTGGCAGGGTAAGCCCAGACGTGGGTCCCTTGCTCACTTTGCCACTGGATTCAAGCTAGCCTGGCTGATGAGGGCTGTTAGCCCGAAACTGGTCTGAGGATGCTTGTTTCCGGTCCAGGGAAGACAGGGCTTGGCAGTTCGGGCTGGACTGTTCCCATGAGGCACAGGGTCGAGAGTGATTTGCATATATCTGTGTCTGAACTGGGGTGGCGAAGTGAGCTAAAGAACGATGACGGATTCAACCCAGATCTGTGACTGGGGGTGAGTGTCTGAAAAGTTTCAGCGCTCCGTCCATCATCTCCTTGTGTTGGCTTTGTTCGCCCTAAGTTGGCAGGGTATGCCCAGACGTGGGTCCCTTGCTCACTTTGCCACTGGATTCAAGCTAGCCTGGCTGATGAGGGCTGTTAGCCCGAAACCGGTCCCAGGATGCTTGTTTCCGGTCCATGGAAGACATGGCTTGGCAGTTCGGGCTGGACTGTTCCCATGAGGCACAGGGTCAAGACTGATTTGCATATATCTGTGTCTGAACTGGGGTGGCGAAGTGAGCTAAAGAACGATGACGGATTCAACCCAGATCTGTGACTGGGGGTGAGTGTCTGAAAAGTTTCAGCGCTCCGTCCATCATCTCCTTGTGTTTGCTTTGTTCCCCCTGAGTTGGCAGGGTATGCCCAGACGTGGGTCCCTTGCTCACTTTGCCACTGGATTCAAGCTAGCCTGGCTGATGAGGGCTGTTAGCCCGAAACCGGTCCCAGGATGCTTGTTTCCGGTCCAGGGAAGACAGGGCTTGGCAGTTCGGGCTGGACTGTTCCCATGAGGCACAGGGTCAAGACTGATTTGCATATATCTGTGTCTGAACTGGGGTGGCGAAGTGAGCTAAAGAACGATGACGGATTCAACCCAGATCTGTGACTGGGGGTGAGTGTCTGAAAAGTTTCAGCGCTCTGTCCATCATCTCCTTGTGTTTGCTTTGTTCGCCCTAAGTTGGCAGGGTATGCCCAGACGTGGGTCCCTTGCTCACTTTGCCACTGGATTCAAGCTAGCCTGGCTGATGAGGGCTGTTAGCCCGAAACCGGTTCCAGGATGCTTGTTTCCGGTCCAGGGAAGACATGGCTTGGCAGTTCGGGCTGCACTATTCCCATGAGGCACAGGGTCAAGACTGATTTGCATATATCTGTGTCTGAACTGGGGTGGCGAAGTAAGCTAAAGAACGATGACGGATTCAACCCAGATCTGTGACTGGGGGTGAGTGTCCGAAAAGTTTCAGCGCTCCAGTCCATCATCTCCTTGTGTTTGCTTTGTTCGCCCTAAGTTGGCAGGGTATGCCCAGACGTGGGTCCCTTGCTCACTTTGCCACTGGATTCAAGCTAGCCTGGCTGATGAGGGCTGTTAGCCCGAAACCGGTCCCAGGATGCTTGTTTCCGGTCCAGGGAAGACAGGGCTTGGCAGTTCGGGCTGGACTGTTCCCATGAGGCACAGGGTCAAGACTGATTTGCATATATCTGTGTCTGAACTGGGGTGGCGAAGTGAGCTAAAGAACGATGACGGATTCAACCCAGATCTGTGACTGGGGGTGAGTGTCTGAAAAGTTTCAGCGCTCTGTCCATCATCTCCTTGTGTTTGCTTTGTTCGCCCTAAGTTGGCAGGGTATGCCCAGACGTGGGTCCCTTGCTCACTTTGCCACTGGATTCAAGCTAGCCTGGCTGATGAGGGCTGTTAGCCCAAAACCGGTCCCAGGATGCTTGTTTCCGGTCCAGGGAAGACATGGATTGGCACTTCGGGCTGAACTGTTCCCATGAGGCACAGGGTCAAGACTGATTTGCATATATCTGTGTCTGAACTGGGGTGGCGAAGTAAGCTAAAGAACGATGACGGATTCAACCCAGATCTGTGACTGGGGGTGAGTGTCTGAAAAGTTTCAGCGCTCTGTCCATCATCTCTTTGTGTTTGCTTTGTTCGCCCTAAGTTGGCAGTGTATGCCCAGACGTGGGTCCCTTGCTCACTTTGCCACTGGATTCAAGCTAGCCTGGCTGATGAGGGCTGTTAGCCCGAAACCGGTCCCAGGATGCTTGTTTCCGGTCCAGGGAAGACATGGCTTGGCAGTTCGGGCTGGACTGTTCCCATGAGGCACAGGGTCAAGACTGATTTGCATATATATGTGTCTGAACTGGGGTGGCGAAGAAGCTAAAGAACGATGACAGATTCAACCCAGATCTGTGACTGGGGGTGAGTGTCTGAAAAGTTTCAGCGCTCCGTCCATCATCTCCTTGTGTTTGCTTTGTTCGCCCTAATTTGGCAGGGTATGCCCAGACATGGGTCCCTTGCTCACTTTGCCACTGGATTCAAGCTAGCCTGGCTGATGAGGGCTGTTAGCCCGAAACCGGTCCCAGGATGCTTGTTTCCGGTCCAGGGAAGACATGGCTTGGCAGTTCGGGCTGGACTGTTCCCATGAGGCACAGGGTCAAGACTGATTTGCATATATCTGTGTCTGAACTGGGGTGGCGAAGTGAGCTAAAGAACGATGACGGATTCAACCCAGATCTGTGACTGGGGGTGAGTGTCTGAAAAGTTTCAGCGCTCTGTCCATCATCTCCTTGTGTTTGCTTTGTTCGCCCTAAGTTGGCAGGGTATGCCCAGACGTGGGTCCCTTGCTCACTTTGCCACTGGATTCAAGCTAGCCTGGCTGATGAGGGCTGTTAGCCCGAAACCGGTCCCAGGATGCTTGTTTCCGGTCCAGGGAAGACATGGCTTGGCAGTTCGGGCTGGACTGTTCCCATGAGGCACAGGGTCAAGACTGATTTGCATATATCTGTGTCTGAACTGGGGTGGCGAAGTGAGCTAAAGATCTGTGACTGGGGGTGAGTGTCTGAAAAGTTTCAGCGCTCCGTCCATCATCTCCTTGTGTTTGCTTTGTTCGCCCTAAGTTGACAGGGTATGCCCAGACGTGGGTCCCTTGCTCACTTTGCCACTGGATTCAAGCTAGCCTGGCTGATGAGGGCTGTTAGCCCGAAACCGGTCCCAGGATGCTTGTTTCCGGTCCAGGGAAGACATGACTTGGCAGTTCGGGCTGGACTGTTCCCATGAGGCACAGGGTCAAGACTGATTTGCATATATCTGTGTCTGAACTGGGGTGGCGAAGTGAGCTAAAGAACGATGACGGATTCAACCCAGATCTGTGACTGGGGGTGAGTGTCTGAAAAGTTTCAGCGCTCCGTCCATCATCTCCTTGTGTTTGCTTTGTTCCCCCTGAGTTGGCAGGGTATGCCCAGACGTGGGTCCCTTGCTCACTTTGCCACTGGATTCAAGCTAGCCTGGCTGATGAGGGCTGTTAGCCCGAAACCGGTCTCAGGATGCTTGTTTCCGGTCCAGGGAAGACAGGGCTTGGCAGTTCGGGCTGGACTGTTCCCATGAGGCACAGGGTCGAGACTGATTTGCATATATCTGTGTCTGAACTGGGGTGGCGAAGTGAGCTAAAGAACGATGACGGATTCAACCCAGATCTGTGACTGGGGGTGAGTGTCTGAAAAGTTTCAGCGCTCCGTCCATCATCTCCTTGTGTTTGCTTTGTTCGCCCTAAGTTGGCAGGGTATGCCCAGACGTGGGTCCCTTGCTCACTTTGCCACTGGATTCAAGCTAGCCTGGCTGATGAGGGCTGTTAGCCCGAAACCGGTCCCAGGATGCTTGTTTCCGGTCCAGGGAAGACATGGCTTGGCAGTTCGGGCTGGACTGTTCCCATGAGGCACAGGGTCAAGACTGATTTGCATATATCTGTGTCTGAACTGGGGTGGCGAAGTGAGCTAAAGAACGATGACGGATTCAACCCAGATCTGTGACTGGGGGTGAGTGTCTGAAAAGTTTCAGCGCTCTGTCCATCATCTCCTTGTGTTTGCTTTGTTCGCCCTAAGTTGGCAGGGTATGCCCAGACGTGGGTCCCTTGCTCACTTTGCCACTGGATTCAAGCTAGCCTGGCTGATGAGGGCTGTTAGCCCGAAACCGGTCCCAGGATGCTTGTTTCCGGTCCAGGGAAGACATGGCTTGGCAGTTCGGGCTGGACTGTTCCCATGAGGCACAGGGTCAAGACTGATTTGCATATATCTGTGTCTGAACTGGGGTGGCGAAGTGAGCTAAAGAACGATGACGGATTCAACCCAGATCTGTGACTGGGGGTGAGTGTCTGAAAAGTTTCAGCGCTCCGTCCATCATCTCCTTGTGTTTGCTTTGTTCGCCCTAAGTTGGCAGGGTATGCCCAGACGTGGGTCCCTTGCTCACTTTGCCACTGGATTCAAGCTAGCCTGGCTGATGAGGGCTGTTAGCCCGAAACCGGTCCCAGGATGCTTGTTTCCGGTCCAGGGAAGACATGGCTTGGCAGTTCGGGCTGGACTGTTCCCATGAGGCACAGGGTCAAGACTGATTTGCATATATCTGTGTCTGAACTGGGGTGGCGAAGTGAGCTAAAGAACGATGACGGATTCAACCCAGATCTGTGACTGGGGGTGAGTGTCTGAAAAGTTTCAGCGCTCCGTCCATCATCTCCTTGTGTTTGCTTTGTTCGCCCTAAGTTGGCAGGGTATGCCCAGACGTGGGTCCCTTGCTCACTTTGCCACTGGATTCAAGCTAGCCTGGCTGATGAGGGCTGTTAGCCCGAAACCGGTCCCAGGATGCTTGTTTCCGGTCCAGGGAAGACATGGCTAGGCAGTTCGGGCTGGACTGTTCCCATGAGGCACAGGGTCAAGACTGATTTGCATATATCTGTGTCTGAACTGGGGTGGCGAAGTAAGCTAAAGAACCATGACGGATTCAACCCAGATCTGTGACTGGGGGTGAGTGTCTGAAAAGTTTCAGCGCTCCAGTCCATCATCTCCTTGTGTTTGCTTTGTTCGCCCTAAGTTGGCAGGGTATGCCCAGACGTGGGTCCCTTGCTCACTTTGCCACTGGATTCAAGCTAGCCTGGCTGATGAGGGCTGTTAGCCCGAAACCGGTCCCAGGATGCTTGTTTCCGGTCCAGGGAAGACATGGCTTGGCAGTTCGGGCTGGACTGTTCCCATGAGGCACAGGGTCAAGACTGATTTGCATATATCTGTGTCTGAACTGGGGTGGCGAAGTGAGCTAAAGAACGATGACGGATTCAACCCAGATCTGTGACTGGGGGTGAGTGTCTGAAAAGTTTCAGCGCTCCGTCCATCATCTCCTTGTGTTTGCTTTGTTCGCCCTAAGTTGGCAGGGTATGCCCAGACGTGGGTCCCTTGCTCACTTTGCCACTGGATTCAAGCTAGCCTGGCTGATGAGGGCTGTTAGCCCGAAACCGGTCCCAGGATGCTTGTTTCCGGTCCAGGGAAGACATGACTTGGCAGTTCGGGCTGGACTGTTCCCATGAGGCACAGGGTCAAGACTGATTTGCATATATCTGTGTCTGAACTGGGGTGGCGAAGTGAGCTAAAGAACGATGACGGATTCAACCCAGATCTGTGACTGGGGGTGAGTGTCTGAAAAGTTTCAGCGCTCCGTCCATCATCTCCTTGTGTTTGCTTTGTTCGCCCTAAGTTGGCAGGGTATGCCCAGACGTGGGTCCCTTGCTCACTTTGCCACTGGATTCAAGCTAGCCTGGCTGATGAGGGCTGTTAGCCCGAAACCGGTCCCAGGATGCTTGTTTCCGGTCCAGGGAAGACAGGGCTTGGCAGTTCGGGCTGGACTGTTCCCATGAGGCACAGGGTCAAGACTGATTTGCATATATCTGTGTCTGAACTGGGGTGGCGAAGTGAGCTAAAGAACGATGACGGATTCAACCCAGATCTGTGACTGGGGGTGAGTGTCTGAAAAGTTTCAGCGCTCCGTCCATCATCTCCTTGTGTTTGCTTTGTTCCCCCTGAGTTGGCAGGGTATGCCCAGACGTGGGTCCCTTGCTCACTTTGCCACTGGATTCAAGCTAGCCTGGCTGATGAGGGCTGTTAGCCCGAAACCGGTCCCAGGATGCTTGTTTCCGGTCCAGGGAAGACAGGGCTTGGCAGTTCGGGCTGGACTGTTCCCATGAGGCACAGGGTCAAGACTGATTTGCATATATCTGTGTCTGAACTGGGGTGGCGAAGTGAGCTAAAGAACGATGACGGATTCAACCCAGATCTGTGACTGGGGGTGAGTGTCTGAAAAGTTTCAGCGCTCTGTCCATCATCTCCTTGTGTTTGCTTTGTTCGCCCTAAGTTGGCAGGGTATGCCCAGACGTGGGTCCCTTGCTCACTTTGCCACTGGATTCAAGCTAGCCTGGCTGATGAGGGCTGTTAGCCCGAAACCGGTCCCAGGATGCTTGTTTCCGGTCCAGGGAAGACAGGGCTTGGCAGTTCGGGCTGGACTGTTCCCATGAGGCACAGGGTCGAGACTGATTTGCATATATCTGTGTCTGAACTGGGGTGGCGAAGTGAGCTAAAGAACGATGACGGATTCAACCCAGATCTGTGACTGGGGGTGAGTGTCTGAAAAGTTTCAGCGCTCCGTCCATCATCTCCTTGTGTTTGCTTTGTTCGCCCTAAGTTGGCAGGGTATGCCCAGACGTGGGTCCCTTGCTCACTTTGCCACTGGATTCAAGCTAGCCTGGCTGATGAGGGCTGTTAGCCCGAAACCGGTCCCAGGATGCTTGTTTCCGGTCCAGGGAAGACATGGCTTGGCAGTTCGGGCTGGACTGTTCCCATGAGGCACAGGGTCAAGACTGATTTGCATATATCTGTGTCTGAACTGGGGTGGCGAAGTGAGCTAAAGAACGATGACGGATTCAACCCAGATCTGTGACTGGGGGTGAGTGTCTGAAAAGTTTCAGCGCTCTGTCCATCATCTCCTTGTGTTTGCTTTGTTCGCCCTAAGTTGGCAGGGTATGCCCAGACGTGGGTCCCTTGCTCACTTTGCCACTGGATTCAAGCTAGCCTGGCTGATGAGGGCTGTTAGCCCGAAACCGGTCCCAGGATGCTTGTTTCCGGTCCAGGGAAGACATGGCTTGGCAGTTCGGGCTGGACTGTTCCCATGAGGCACAGGGTCAAGACTGATTTGCATATATCTGTGTCTGAACTGGGGTGGCGAAGTGAGCTAAAGAACGATGACGGATTCAACCCAGATCTGTGACTGGGGGTGAGTGTCTGAAAAGTTTCAGCGCTCCGTCCATCATCTCCTTGTGTTTGCTTTGTTCGCCCTAAGTTGGCAGGGTATGCCCAGACGTGGGTCCCTTGCTCACTTTGCCACTGGATTCAAGCTAGCCTGGCTGATGAGGGCTGTTAGCCCGAAACCGGTCCCAGGATGCTTGTTTCCGGTCCAGGGAAGACATGGCTTGGCAGTTCGGGCTGGACTGTTCCCATGAGGCACAGGGTCAAGACTGATTTGCATATATCTGTGTCTGAACTGGGGTGGCGAAGTGAGCTAAAGAACGATGACGGATTCAACCCAGATCTGTGACTGGGGGTGAGTGTCTGAAAAGTTTCAGCGCTCCGTCCATCATCTCCTTGTGTTTGCTTTGTTCGCCCTAAGTTGGCAGGGTATGCCCAGACGTGGGTCCCTTGCTCACTTTGCCACTGGATTCAAGCTAGCCTGGCTGATGAGGGCTGTTAGCCCGAAACCGGTCCCAGGATGCTTGTTTCCGGTCCAGGGAAGACATGGCTTGGCAGTTCGGGCTGCACTATTCCCATGAGGCACAGGGTCAAGACTGATTTGCATATATCTGTGTCTGAACTGGGGTGGCGAAGTGAGCTAAAGAACGATGACGGATTCAACCCAGATCTGTGACTGGGGGTGAGTGTCCGAAAAGTTTCAGCGCTCCGGCCATCATCTCCTTGTGTTTGCTTTGTTCGCCCTAAGTTGGCAGGGTATGCCCAGACGTGGGTCCCTTGCTCACTTTGCCACTGGATTCAAGCTAGCCTGGCTGATGAGGGCTGTTAGCCCGAAACCGGTCCCAGGATGCTTGTTTCCGGTCCAGGGAAGACATGGCTTGGCAGTTCGGGCTGGACTGTTCCCATGAGGCACAGGGTCAAGACTGATTTGCATATATCTGTGTCTGAACTGGGGTGGCGAAGTGAGCTAAAGAACGATGACGGATTCAACCCAGATCTGTGACTGGGGGTGAGTGTCTGAAAAGTTTCAGCGCTCCGTCCATCATCTCCTTGTGTTTGCTTTGTTCGCCCTAAGTTGGCAGGGTATGCCCAGACGTGGGTCCCTTGCTCACTTTGCCACTGGATTCAAGCTAGCCTGGCTGATGAGGGCTGTTAGCCCGAAACCGGTCCCAGGATGCTTGTTTCCGGTCCAGGGAAGACATGGCTTGGCAGTTCGGGCTGGACTGTTCCCATGAGGCACAGGGTCAAGACTGATTTGCATATATCTGTGTCTGAACTGGGGTGGCGAAGTGAGCTAAAGAACGATGACGGATTCAACCCAGATCTGTGACTGGGGGTGAGTGTCTGAAAAGTTTCAGCGCTCCGTCCATCATCTCCTTGTGTTTGCTTTGTTCGCCCTAAGTTGGCAGGGTATGCCCAGACGTGGGTCCCTTGCTCACTTTGCCACTGGATTCAAGCTAGCCTGGCTGATGAGGGCTGTTAGCCCGAAACCGGTCCCAGGATGCTTGTTTCCGGTCCAGGGAAGACATGGCTTGGCAGTTCGGGCTGGACTGTTCCCATGAGGCACAGGGTCAAGACTGATTTGCATATATCTGTGTCTGAACTGGGGTGGCGAAGTGAGCTAAAGAACGATGACGGATTCAACCCAGATCTGTGACTGGGGGTGAGTGTCTGAAAAGTTTCAGCGCTCCGTCCATCATCTCCTTGTGTTTGCTTTGTTCGCCCTAAGTTGGCAGGGTATGCCCAGACGTGGGTCCCTTGCTCACTTTGCCACTGGATTCAAGCTAGCCTGGCTGATGAGGGCTGTTAGCCCGAAACCGGTCCCAGGATGCTTGTTTCCGGTCCAGGGAAGACATGGCTTGGCAGTTCGGGCTGGACTGTTCCCATGAGGCACAGGGTCAAGACTGATTTGCATATATCTGTGTCTGAACTGGGGTGGCGAAGTGAGCTAAAGAACGATGACGGATTCAACCCAGATCTGTGACTGGGGGTGAGTGTCTGAAAAGTTTCAGCGCTCCGTCCATCATCTCCTTGTGTTTGCTTTGTTCGCCCTAAGTTGGCAGGGTATGCCCAGACGTGGGTCCCTTGCTCACTTTGCCACTGGATTCAAGCTAGCCTGGCTGATGAGGGCTGTTAGCCCGAAACCGGTCCCAGGATGCTTGTTTCCGGTCCAGGGAAGACATGGCTTGGCAGTTCGGGCTGGACTGTTCCCATGAGGCACAGGGTCAAGACTGATTTGCATATATCTGTGTCTGAACTGGGGTGGCGAAGTGAGCTAAAGAACGATGACGGATTCAACCCAGATCTGTGACTGGGGGTGAGTGTCTGAAAAGTTTCAGCGCTCCGTCCATCATCTCCTTGTGTTTGCTTTGTTCGCCCTAAGTTGGCAGGGTATGCCCAGACGTGGGTCCCTTGCTCACTTTGCCACTGGATTCAAGCTAGCCTGGCTGATGAGGGCTGTTAGCCCGAAACCGGTCCCAGGATGCTTGTTTCCGGTCCAGGGAAGACATGGCTTGGCAGTTCGGGCTGGACTGTTCCCATGAGGCACAGGGTCAAGACTGATTTGCATATATCTGTGTCTGAACTGGGGTGGCGAAGTGAGCTAAAGAACGATGACGGATTCAACCCAGATCTGTGACTGGGGGTGAGTGTCTGAAAAGTTTCAGCGCTCCGTCCATCATCTCCTTGTGTTTGCTTTGTTCGCCCTAAGTTGGCAGGGTATGCCCAGACGTGGGTCCCTTGCTCACTTTGCCACTGGATTCAAGCTAGCCTGGCTGATGAGGGCTGTTAGCCCGAAACCGGTCCCAGGATGCTTGTTTCCGGTCCAGGGAAGACATGGCTTGGCAGTTCGGGCTGGACTGTTCCCATGAGGCACAGGGTCAAGACTGATTTGCATATATCTGTGTCTGAACTGGGGTGGCGAAGTGAGCTAAAGAACGATGACGGATTCAACCCAGATCTGTGACTGGGGGTGAGTGTCTGAAAAGTTTCAGCGCTCCGTCCATCATCTCCTTGTGTTTGCTTTGTTCGCCCTAAGTTGGCAGGGTATGCCCAGACGTGGGTCCCTTGCTCACTTTGCCACTGGATTCAAGCTAGCCTGGCTGATGAGGGCTGTTAGCCCGAAACCGGTCCCAGGATGCTTGTTTCCGGTCCAGGGAAGACATGGCTTGGCAGTTCGGGCTGGACTGTTCCCATGAGGCACAGGGTCAAGACTGATTTGCATATATCTGTGTCTGAACTGGGGTGGCGAAGTGAGCTAAAGAACGATGACGGATTCAACCCAGATCTGTGACTGGGGGTGAGTGTCTGAAAAGTTTCAGCGCTCCGTCCATCATCTCCTTGTGTTTGCTTTGTTCGCCCTAAGTTGGCAGGGTATGCCCAGACGTGGGTCCCTTGCTCACTTTGCCACTGGATTCAAGCTAGCCTGGCTGATGAGGGCTGTTAGCCCGAAACCGGTCCCAGGATGCTTGTTTCCGGTCCAGGGAAGACATGGCTTGGCAGTTCGGGCTGGACTGTTCCCATGAGGCACAGGGTCAAGACTGATTTGCATATATCTGTGTCTGAACTGGGGTGGCGAAGTGAGCTAAAGAACGATGACGGATTCAACCCAGATCTGTGACTGGGGGTGAGTGTCTGAAAAGTTTCAGCGCTCCGTCCATCATCTCCTTGTGTTTGCTTTGTTCGCCCTAAGTTGGCAGGGTATGCCCAGACGTGGGTCCCTTGCTCACTTTGCCACTGGATTCAAGCTAGCCTGGCTGATGAGGGCTGTTAGCCCGAAACCGGTCCCAGGATGCTTGTTTCCGGTCCAGGGAAGACATGGCTTGGCAGTTCGGGCTGGACTGTTCCCATGAGGCACAGGGTCAAGACTGATTTGCATATATCTGTGTCTGAACTGGGGTGGCGAAGTGAGCTAAAGAACGATGACGGATTCAACCCAGATCTGTGACTGGGGGTGAGTGTCTGAAAAGTTTCAGCGCTCCGTCCATCATCTCCTTGTGTTTGCTTTGTTCGCCCTAAGTTGGCAGGGTATGCCCAGACGTGGGTCCCTTGCTCACTTTGCCACTGGATTCAAGCTAGCCTGGCTGATGAGGGCTGTTAGCCCGAAACCGGTCCCAGGATGCTTGTTTCCGGTCCAGGGAAGACATGGCTTGGCAGTTCGGGCTGGACTGTTCCCATGAGGCACAGGGTCAAGACTGATTTGCATATATCTGTGTCTGAACTGGGGTGGCGAAGTGAGCTAAAGAACGATGACGGATTCAACCCAGATCTGTGACTGGGGGTGAGTGTCTGAAAAGTTTCAGCGCTCCGTCCATCATCTCCTTGTGTTTGCTTTGTTCGCCCTAAGTTGGCAGGGTATGCCCAGACGTGGGTCCCTTGCTCACTTTGCCACTGGATTCAAGCTAGCCTGGCTGATGAGGGCTGTTAGCCCGAAACCGGTCCCAGGATGCTTGTTTCCGGTCCAGGGAAGACATGGCTTGGCAGTTCGGGCTGGACTGTTCCCATGAGGCACAGGGTCAAGACTGATTTGCATATATCTGTGTCTGAACTGGGGTGGCGAAGTGAGCTAAAGAACGATGACGGATTCAACCCAGATCTGTGACTGGGGGTGAGTGTCTGAAAAGTTTCAGCGCTCCGTCCATCATCTCCTTGTGTTTGCTTTGTTCGCCCTAAGTTGGCAGGGTATGCCCAGACGTGGGTCCCTTGCTCACTTTGCCACTGGATTCAAGCTAGCCTGGCTGATGAGGGCTGTTAGCCCGAAACCGGTCCCAGGATGCTTGTTTCCGGTCCAGGGAAGACATGGCTTGGCAGTTCGGGCTGGACTGTTCCCATGAGGCACAGGGTCAAGACTGATTTGCATATATCTGTGTCTGAACTGGGGTGGCGAAGTGAGCTAAAGAACGATGACGGATTCAACCCAGATCTGTGACTGGGGGTGAGTGTCTGAAAAGTTTCAGCGCTCCGTCCATCATCTCCTTGTGTTTGCTTTGTTCGCCCTAAGTTGGCAGGGTATGCCCAGACGTGGGTCCCTTGCTCACTTTGCCACTGGATTCAAGCTAGCCTGGCTGATGAGGGCTGTTAGCCCGAAACCGGTCCCAGGATGCTTGTTTCCGGTCCAGGGAAGACATGGCTTGGCAGTTCGGGCTGGACTGTTCCCATGAGGCACAGGGTCAAGACTGATTTGCATATATCTGTGTCTGAACTGGGGTGGCGAAGTGAGCTAAAGAACGATGACGGATTCAACCCAGATCTGTGACTGGGGGTGAGTGTCTGAAAAGTTTCAGCGCTCTGTCCATCATCTCCTTGTGTTTGCTTTGTTCGCCCTAAGTTGGCAGGGTATGCCCAGACGTGGGTCCCTTGCTCACTTTGCCACTGGATTCAAGCTAGCCTGGCTGATGAGGGCTGTTAGCCCGAAACCGGTCCCAGGATGCTTGTTTCCGGTCCAGGGAAGACATGGCTTGGCAGTTCGGGCTGGACTGTTCCCATGAGGCACAGGGTCAAGACTGATTTGCATATATCTGTGTCTGAACTGGGGTGGCGAAGTGAGCTAAAGAACGATGACGGATTCAACCCAGATCTGTGACTGGGGGTGAGTGTCTGAAAAGTTTCAGCGCTCCGTCCATCATCTCCTTGTGTTTGCTTTGTTCGCCCTAAGTTGGCAGGGTATGCCCAGACGTGGGTCCCTTGCTCACTTTGCCACTGGATTCAAGCTAGCCTGGCTGATGAGGGCTGTTAGCCCGAAACCGGTCCCAGGATGCTTGTTTCCGGTCCAGGGAAGACATGGCTTGGCAGTTCGGGCTGGACTGTTCCCATGAGGCACAGGGTCAAGACTGATTTGCATATATCTGTGTCTGAACTGGGGTGGCGAAGTGAGCTAAAGAACGATGACGGATTCAACCCAGATCTGTGACTGGGGGTGAGTGTCTGAAAAGTTTCAGCGCTCCGTCCATCATCTCCTTGTGTTTGCTTTGTTCGCCCTAAGTTGGCAGGGTATGCCCAGACGTGGGTCCCTTGCTCACTTTGCCACTGGATTCAAGCTAGCCTGGCTGATGAGGGCTGTTAGCCCGAAACCGGTCCCAGGATGCTTGTTTCCGGTCCAGGGAAGACATGGCTTGGCAGTTCGGGCTGGACTGTTCCCATGAGGCACAGGGTCAAGACTGATTTGCATATATCTGTGTCTGAACTGGGGTGGCGAAGTGAGCTAAAGAACGATGACGGATTCAACCCAGATCTGTGACTGGGGGTGAGTGTCTGAAAAGTTTCAGCGCTCCGTCCATCATCTCCTTGTGTTTGCTTTGTTCGCCCTAAGTTGGCAGGGTATGCCCAGACGTGGGTCCCTTGCTCACTTTGCCACTGGATTCAAGCTAGCCTGGCTGATGAGGGCTGTTAGCCCAAAACCGGTCCCAGGATGCTTGTTTCCGGTCCAGGGAAGACATGGATTGGCACTTCGGGCTGGACTGTTCCCATGAGGCACAGGGTCAAGACTGATTTGCATATATCTGTGTCTGAACTGGGGTGGCGAAGTGAGCTAAAGAACGATGACGGATTCAACCCAGATCTGTGACTGGGGGTGAGTGTCTGAAAAGTTTCAGCGCTCTGTCCATCATCTCCTTGTGTTTGCTTTGTTCGCCCTAAGTTGGCAGGGTATGCCCAGACGTGGGTCCCTTGCTCACTTTGCCACTGGATTCAAGCTAGCCTGGCTGATGAGGGCTGTTAGCCCGAAACCGGTCCCAGGATGCTTGTTTCCGGTCCAGGGAAGACATGGCTTGGCAGTTCGGGCTGGACTGTTCCCATGAGGCACAGGGTCAAGACTGATTTGCATATATCTGTGTCTGAACTGGGGTGGCGAAGTGAGCTAAAGAACGATGACGGATTCAACCCAGATCTGTGACTGGGGGTGAGTGTCTGAAAAGTTTCAGCGCTCCGTCCATCATCTCCTTGTGTTTGCTTTGTTCGCCCTAAGTTGGCAGGGTATGCCCAGACGTGGGTCCCTTGCTCACTTTGCCACTGGATTCAAGCTAGCCTGGCTGATGAGGGCTGTTAGCCCGAAACCGGTCCCAGGATGCTTGTTTCCGGTCCAGGGAAGACATGGCTTGGCAGTTCGGGCTGGACTGTTCCCATGAGGCACAGGGTCAAGACTGATTTGCATATATCTGTGTCTGAACTGGGGTGGCGAAGTGAGCTAAAGAACGATGACGGATTCAACCCAGATCTGTGACTGGGGGTGAGTGTCTGAAAAGTTTCAGCGCTCCGTCCATCATCTCCTTGTGTTTGCTTTGTTCGCCCTAAGTTGGCAGGGTATGCCCAGACGTGGGTCCCTTGCTCACTTTGCCACTGGATTCAAGCTAGCCTGGCTGATGAGGGCTGTTAGCCCGAAACCGGTCCCAGGATGCTTGTTTCCGGTCCAGGGAAGACAGGGCTTGGCAGTTCGGGCTGCACTATTCCCATGAGGCACAGGGTCAAGACTGATTTGCATATATCTGTGTCTGAACTGGGGTGGCGAAGTGAGCTAAAGAACGATGACGGATTCAACCCAGATCTGTGACTGGGGGTGAGTGTCCGAAAAGTTTCAGCGCTCCGGCCATCATCTCCTTGTGTTTGCTTTGTTCGCCCTAAGTTGGCAGGGTATGCCCAGACGTGGGTCCCTTGCTCACTTTGCCACTGGATTCAAGCTAGCCTGGCTGATGAGGGCTGTTAGCCCGAAACCGGTCCCAGGATGCTTGTTTCCGGTCCAGGGAAGACATGGCTTGGCAGTTCGGGCTGGACTGTTCCCATGAGGCACAGGGTCAAGACTGATTTGCATATATCTGTGTCTGAACTGGGGTGGCGAAGTGAGCTAAAGAACGATGACGGATTCAACCCAGATCTGTGACTGGGGGTGAGTGTCTGAAAAGTTTCAGCGCTCTGTCCATCATCTCCTTGTGTTTGCTTTGTTCGCCCTAAGTTGGCAGGGTATGCCCAGACGTGGGTCCCTTGCTCACTTTGCCACTGGATTCAAGCTAGCCTGGCTGATGAGGGCTGTTAGCCCGAAACCGGTCCCAGGATGCTTGTTTCCGGTCCAGGGAAGACATGGCTTGGCAGTTCGGGCTGGACTGTTCCCATGAGGCACAGGGTCAAGACTGATTTGCATATATCTGTGTCTGAACTGGGGTGGCGAAGTGAGCTAAAGAACGATGACGGATTCAACCCAGATCTGTGACTGGGGGTGAGTGTCTGAAAAGTTTCAGCGCTCTGTCCATCATCTCCTTGTGTTTGCTTTGTTCGCCCTAAGTTGGCAGGGTATGCCCAGACGTGGGTCCCTTGCTCACTTTGCCACTGGATTCAAGCTAGCCTGGCTGATGAGGGCTGTTAGCCCGAAACCGGTCCCAGGATGCTTGTTTCCGGTCCAGGGAAGACATGGCTTGGCAGTTCGGGCTGGACTGTTCCCATGAGGCACAGGGTCAAGACTGATTTGCATATATCTGTGTCTGAACTGGGGTGGCGAAGTGAGCTAAAGAACGATGACGGATTCAACCCAGATCTGTGACTGGGGTGAGTGTCTGAAAAGTTTCAGCGCTCCGTCCATCATCTCCTTGTGTTTGCTTTGTTCGCCCTAAGTTGGCAGGGTATGCCCAGACGTGGGTCCCTTGCTCACTTTGCCACTGGATTCAAGCTAGCCTGGCTGATGAGGGCTGTTAGCCCGAAACCGGTCCCAGGATGCTTGTTTCCGGTCCAGGGAAGACATGGCTTGGCAGTTCGGGCTGGACTGTTCCCATGAGGCACAGGGTCAAGACTGATTTGCATATATCTGTGTCTGAACTGGGGTGGCGAAGTGAGCTAAAGAACGATGACGGATTCAACCCAGATCTGTGACTGGGGGTGAGTGTCTGAAAAGTTTCAGCGCTCCGTCCATCATCTCCTTGTGTTTGCTTTGTTCGCCCTAAGTTGGCAGGGTATGCCCAGACGTGGGTCCCTTGCTCACTTTGCCACTGGATTCAAGCTAGCCTGGCTGATGAGGGCTGTTAGCCCGAAACCGGTCCCAGGATGCTTGTTTCCGGTCCAGGGAAGACAGGGCTTGGCAGTTCGGGCTGGACTGTTCCCATGAGGCACAGGGTCAAGACTGATTTGCATATATCTGTGTCTGAACTGGGGTGGCGAAGTGAGCTAAAGAACGATGACGGATTCAACCCAGATCTGTGACTGGGGGTGAGTGTCTGAAAAGTTTCAGCGCTCCGTCCATCATCTCCTTGTGTTTGCTTTGTTCGCCCTAAGTTGGCAGGGTATGCCCAGACGTGGGTCCCTTGCTCACTTTGCCACTGGATTCAAGCTAGCCTGGCTGATGAGGGCTGTTAGCCCAAAACCGGTCCCAGGATGCTTGTTTCCGGTCCAGGGAAGACATGGATTGGCACTTCGGGCTGGACTGTTCCCATGAGGCACAGGGTCAAGACTGATTTGCATATATCTGTGTCTGAACTGGGGTGGCGAAGTGAGCTAAAGAACGATGACGGATTCAACCCAGATCTGTGACTGGGGGTGAGTGTCTGAAAAGTTTCAGCGCTCTGTCCATCATCTCCTTGTGTTTGCTTTGTTCGCCCTAAGTTGGCAGGGTATGCCCAGACGTGGGTCCCTTGCTCACTTTGCCACTGGATTCAAGCTAGCCTGGCTGATGAGGGCTGTTAGCCCGAAACCGGTCCCAGGATGCTTGTTTCCGGTCCAGGGAAGACATGGCTTGGCAGTTCGGGCTGGACTGTTCCCATGAGGCACAGGGTCAAGACTGATTTGCATATATCTGTGTCTGAACTGGGGTGGCGAAGTGAGCTAAAGAACGATGACGGATTCAACCCAGATCTGTGACTGGGGGTGAGTGTCTGAAAAGTTTCAGCGCTCCGTCCATCATCTCCTTGTGTTTGCTTTGTTCGCCCTAAGTTGGCAGGGTATGCCCAGACGTGGGTCCCTTGCTCACTTTGCCACTGGATTCAAGCTAGCCTGGCTGATGAGGGCTGTTAGCCCGAAACCGGTCCCAGGATGCTTGTTTCCGGTCCAGGGAAGACATGGCTTGGCAGTTCGGGCTGGACTGTTCCCATGAGGCACAGGGTCAAGACTGATTTGCATATATCTGTGTCTGAACTGGGGTGGCGAAGTGAGCTAAAGAACGATGACGGATTCAACCCAGATCTGTGACTGGGGGTGAGTGTCTGAAAAGTTTCAGCGCTCCGTCCATCATCTCCTTGTGTTTGCTTTGTTCGCCCTGAGTTGGCAGGGTATGCCCAGACGTGGGTCCCTTGCTCACTTTGCCACTGGATTCAAGCTAGCCTGGCTGATGAGGGCTGTTAGCCCGAAACCGGTCCCAGGATGCTTGTTTCCGGTCCAGGGAAGACAGGGCTTGGCAGTTCGGGCTGGACTGTTCCCATGAGGCACAGGGTCAAGACTGATTTGCATATATCTGTGTCTGAACTGGGGTGGCGAAGTGAGCTAAAGAACGATGACGGATTCAACCCAGATCTGTGACTGGGGGTGAGTGTCTGAAAAGTTTCAGCGCTCCGTCCATCATCTCCTTGTGTTTGCTTTGTTCGCCCTAAGTTGGCAGGGTATGCCCAGACGTGGGTCCCTTGCTCACTTTGCCACTGGATTCAAGCTAGCCTGGCTGATGAGGGCTGTTAGCCCGAAACCGGTCCCAGGATGCTTGTTTCCGGTCCAGGGAAGACATGGCTTGGCAGTTCGGGCTGGACTGTTCCCATGAGGCACAGGGTCAAGACTGATTTGCATATATCTGTGTCTGAACTGGGGTGGCGAAGTAAGCTAAAGAACGATGACGGATTCAACCCAGATCTGTGACTGGGGGTGAGTGTCTGAAAAGTTTCAGCGCTCCGTCCATCATCTCCTTGTGTTTGCTTTGTTCCCCCTGAGTTGGCAGGGTATGCCCAGACGTGGGTCCCTTGCTCACTTTGCCACTGGATTCAAGCTAGCCTGGCTGATGAGGGCTGTTAGCCCGAAACCGGTCTCAGGATGCTTGTTTCCGGTCCAGGGAAGACAGGGCTTGGCAGTTCGGGCTGGACTGTTCCCATGAGGCACAGGGTCGAGACTGATTTGCATATATCTGTGTCTGAACTGGGGTGGCGAAGTGAGCTAAAGAACGATGATGGATTCAACCCAGATCTGTGACTGGGGGTGAGTGTCTGAAAAGTTTCAGCGCTCCGTCCATCATCTCCTTGTGTTTGCTTTGTTCGCCCTAAGTTGGCAGGGTATGCCCAGACGTGGGTCCCTTGCTCACTTTGCCACTGGATTCAAGCTAGCCTGGCTGATGAGGGCTGTTAGCCCAAAACCGGTCCCAGGATGCTTGTTTCCGGTCCAGGGAAGACATGGATTGGCACTTCGGGCTGGACTGTTCCCATGAGGCACAGGGTCAAGACTGATTTGCATATATCTGTGTCTGAACTGGGGTGGCGAAGTAAGCTAAAGAACGATGACGGATTCAACCCAGATCTGTGACTGGGGGTGAGTGTCTGAAAAGTTTCAGCGCTCTGTCCATCATCTCCTTGTGTTTGCTTTGTTCGCCCTAAGTTGGCAGGGTATGCCCAGACGTGGGTCCCTTGCTCACTTTGCCACTGGATTCAAGCTAGCCTGGCTGATGAGGGCTGTTAGCCCGAAACCGGTCCCAGGATGCTTGTTTCCGGTCCAGGGAAGACATGGCTTGGCAGTTCGGGCTGGACTGTTCCCATGAGGCACAGGGTCAAGACTGATTTGCATATATCTGTGTCTGAACTGGGGTGGCGAAGTGAGCTAAAGAACGATGACGGATTCAACCCAGATCTGTGACTGGGGTGAGTGTCTGAAAAGTTTCAGCGCTCCGTCCATCATCTCCTTGTGTTTGCTTTGTTCGCCCTAAGTTGGCAGGGTATGCCCAGACGTGGGTCCCTTGCTCACTTTGCCACTGGATTCAAGCTAGCCTGGCTGATGAGGGCTGTTAGCCCGAAACCGGTCCCAGGATGCTTGTTTCCGGTCCAGGGAAGACATGGCTTGGCAGTTCGGGCTGGACTGTTCCCATGAGGCACAGGGTCAAGACTGATTTGCATATATCTGTGTCTGAACTGGGGTGGCGAAGTGAGCTAAAGAACGATGACAGATTCAACCCAGATCTGTGACTGGGGGTGAGTGTCTGAAAAGTTTCAGCGCTCCGTCCATCATCTCCTTGTGTTTGCTTTGTTCGCCCTAATTTGGCAGGGTATGCCCAGACATGGGTCCCTTGCTCACTTTGCCACTGGATTCAAGCTCGCCTGGCTGATGAGGGCTGTTAGCCCGAAACCGGTCCCAGGATGCTTGTTTCCGCTCCAGGGAAGACATGGCTTGGCAGTTCGGGCTGCACTATTCCCATGAGGCACAGGGTCAAGACTGATTTGCATATATCTGTGTCTGAACTGGGGTGGCGAAGTGAGCTAAAGAACGATGACGGATTCAACCCAGATCTGTGACTGGGGGTGAGTGTCTGAAAAGTTTCAGCGCTCTGTCCATCATCTCCTTGTGTTTGCTTTGTTCGCCCTAAGTTGGCAGGGTATGCCCAGACGTGGGTCCCTTGCTCACTTTGCCACTGGATTCAAGCTAGCCTGGCTGATGAGGGCTGTTAGCCCGAAACCGGTCCCAGGATGCTTGTTTCCGGTCCAGGGAAGACATGGCTTGGCAGTTCGGGCTGGACTGTTCCCATGAGGCACAGGGTCAAGACTGATTTGCATATATCTGTGTCTGAACTGGGGTGGCGAAGTGAGCTAAAGAACGATGACGGATTCAACCCAGATCTGTGACTGGGGGTGAGTGTCTGAAAAGTTTCAGCGCTCCGTCCATCATCTCCTTGTGTTTGCTTTGTTCGCCCTAAGTTGACAGGGTATGCCCAGACGTGGGTCCCTTGCTCACTTTGCCACTGGATTCAAGCTAGCCTGGCTGATGAGGGCTGTTAGCCCGAAACCGGTCCCAGGATGCTTGTTTCCGGTCCAGGGAAGACATGACTTGGCAGTTCGGGCTGGACTGTTCCCATGAGGCACAGGGTCAAGACTGATTTGCATATATCTGTGTCTGAACTGGGGTGGCGAAGTGAGCTAAAGAACGATGACGGATTCAACCCAGATCTGTGACTGGGGGTGAGTGTCTGAAAAGTTTCAGCGCTCCGTCCATCATCTCCTTGTGTTTGCTTTGTTCGCCCTAAGTTGGCAGGGTATGCCCAGACGTGGGTCCCTTGCTCACTTTGCCACTGGATTCAAGCTAGCCTGGCTGATGAGGGCTGTTAGCCCGAAACCGGTCCCAGGATGCTTGTTTCCGGTCCAGGGAAGACAGGGCTTGGCAGTTCGGGCTGGACTGTTCCCATGAGGCACAGGGTCAAGACTGATTTGCATATATCTGTGTCTGAACTGGGGTGGCGAAGTGAGCTAAAGAACGATGACGGATTGAACCCAGATCTGTGACTGGGGGTGAGAGTCTGAAAAGTTTCAGCGCTCCGTCCATCATCTCCTTGTGTTTGCTTTGTTCCCCCTGAGTTGGCAGGGTATGCCCAGACGTGGGTCCCTTGCTCACTTTGCCACTGGATTCAAGCTAGCCTGGCTGATGAGGGCTGTTAGCCCGAAACCGGTCTCAGGATGCTTGTTTCCGGTCCAGGGAAGACAGGGCTTGGCAGTTCGGGCTGGACTGTTCCCATGAGGCACAGGGTCGAGACTGATTTGCATATATCTGTGTCTGAACTGGGGTGGCGAAGTGAGCTAAAGAACGATGACGGATTCAACCCAGATCTGTGACTGGGGGTGAGTGTCTGAAAAGTTTCAGCGCTCTGTCCATCATCTCCTTGTGTTTGCTTTGTTCGCCCTAAGTTGGCAGGGTATGCCCAGACGTGGGTCCCTTGCTCACTTTGCCACTGGATTCAAGCTAGCCTGGCTGATGAGGGCTGTTAGCCCGAAACCGGTCCCAGGATGCTTGTTTCCGGTCCAGGGAAGACATGGCTTGGCAGTTCGGGCTGGACTGTTCCCATGAGGCACAGGGTCAAGACTGATTTGCATATATCTGTGTCTGAACTGGGGTGGCGAAGTGAGCTAAAGAACGATGACGGATTCAACCCAGATCTGTGACTGGGGGTGAGTGTCTGAAAAGTTTCAGCGCTCTGTCCATCATCTCCTTGTGTTTGCTTTGTTCGCCCTAAGTTGGCAGGGTATGCCCAGACGTGGGTCCCTTGCTCACTTTGCCACTGGATTCAAGCTAGCCTGGCTGATGAGGGCTGTTAGCCCGAAACCGGTCCCAGGATGCTTGTTTCCGGTCCAGGGAAGACATGGCTTGGCAGTTCGGGCTGGACTGTTCCCATGAGGCACAGGGTCAAGACTGATTTGCATATATCTGTGTCTGAACTGGGGTGGCGAAGTGAGCTAAAGAACGATGACGGATTCAACCCAGATCTGTGACTGGGGTGAGTGTCTGAAAAGTTTCAGCGCTCCGTCCATCATCTCCTTGTGTTTGCTTTGTTCGCCCTAAGTTGGCAGGGTATGCCCAGACGTGGGTCCCTTGCTCACTTTGCCACTGGATTCAAGCTAGCCTGGCTGATGAGGGCTGTTAGCCCGAAACCGGTCCCAGGATGCTTGTTTCTGGTCCAGGGAAGACATGGCTTGGCAGTTCGGGCTGGACTGTTCCCATGAGGCACAGGGTCAAGACTGATTTGCATATATATGTGTCTGAACTGGGGTGGCGAAGTGAGCTAAAGAACGATGACAGATTCAACCCAGATCTGTGACTGGGGGTGAGTGTCTGAAAAGTTTCAGCGCTCCGTCCATCATCTCCTTGTGTTTGGTTTGTTTGCCCTAATTTGGCAGGGTATGCCCAGACATGGGTCCCTTGCTCACTTTGCCACTGGATTCAAGCTAGCCTGGCTGATGAGGGCTGTTAGCCCGAAACCGGTCCCAGGATGCTTGTTTCCGGTCCAGGGAAGACATGATTTGGCAGTTCGGGCTGCACTATTCCCATGAGGCACAGGGTCAAGACTGATTTGCATATATCTGTGTCTGAACTGGGGTGGCAAAGTGAGCTAAAGAACGATGACGGATTCAACCCAGATCTGTGACTGGGGGTGAGTGTCCGAAAAGTTTCAGCACTCCAGTCCATCATCTCCTTGTGTTTGCTTTGTTCGCCCTAAGTTGGCAGGGTATGCCCAGACGTGGGTCCCTTACTCACTTTGCCACTGGATTCAAGCTAGCCTGGCTGATGAGGGCTGTTAGCCCAAATCCGGTCCCAGGATGCTTGTTTCCGCTCCAGGGAAGACATGGATTGGCACTTCGGGCTGGACTGTTCCCATGAGGCACAGGGTCAAGACTGATTTGCATATATCTGTGTCTGAACTGGGGTGGCGAAGTGAGCTAAAGAACGATGACGGATTCAACCCAGATCTGTGACTGGGGGTGAGTGTCTGAAAAGTTTCAGCGCTCTGTCCATCATCTCCTTGTGTTTGCTTTGTTCGCCCTAAGTTGGCAGGGTATGCCCAGACGTGGGTCCCTTGCTCACTTTGCCACTGGATTCAAGCTAGCCTGGCTGATGAGGGCTGTTAGCCCGAAACCGGTCCCAGGATGCTTGTTTCCGGTCCAGGGAAGACATGGCTTGGCAGTTCGGGCTGGACTGTTCCCATGAGGCACAGGGTCAAGACTGATTTGCATATATCTGTGTCTGAACTGGGGTGGCGAAGTGAGCTAAAGAACGATGACGGATTCAACCCAGATCTGTGACTGGGGGTGAGTGTCTGAAAAGTTTCAGCGCTCTGTCCATCATCTCCTTGTGTTTGCTTTGTTCGCCCTAAGTTGGCAGGGTATGCCCAGACGTGGGTCTCTTGCTCACTTTGCCACTGGATTCAAGCTAGCCTGGCTGATGAGGGCTGTTAGCCCGAAACCGGTCCCAGGATGCTTGTTTCCGGTCCAGGGAAGACATGGCTTGGCAGTTCGGGCTGGACTGTTCCCATGAGGCACAGGGTCAAGACTGATTTGCATATATCTGTGTCTGAACTGGGGTGGCGAAGTGAGCTAAAGAACGATGACGGATTCAACCCAGATCTGTGACTGGGGTGAGTGTCTGAAAAGTTTCAGCGCTCCGTCCATCATCTCCTTGTGTTTGCTTTGTTCGCCCTAAGTTGGCAGGGTATGCCCAGACGTGGGTCCCTTGCTCACTTTGCCACTGGATTCAAGCTAGCCTGGCTGATGAGGGCTGTTAGCCCGAAACCGGTCCCAGGATGCTTGTTTCCGGTCCAGGGAAGACATGGCTTGGCAGTTCGGGCTGGACTGTTCCCATGAGGCACAGGGTCAAGACTGATTTGCATATATATGTGTCTGAACTGGGGTGGCGAAGTGAGCTAAAGAACGATGACCGATTCAACCCAGATCTGTGACTGGGGGTGAGTGTCTGAAAAGTTTCAGCGCTCCGTCCATCATCTCCTTGTGTTTGCTTTGTTCGCCCTAATTTGGCAGGGTATGCCCAGACATGGGTCCCTTGCTCACTTTGCCACTGGATTCAAGCTAGCCTGGCTGATGAGGGCTGTTAGCCCGAAACCGGTCCCAGGATGCTTGTTTCCGGTCCAGGGAAGACATGGCTTGGCAGTTCGGGCTGGACTGTTCCCATGAGGCACAGGGTCAAGACTGATTTGCATATATCTGTGTCTGAACTGGGGTGGCGAAGTGAGCTAAAGAACGATGACGGATTCAACCCAGATCTGTGACTGGGGGTGAGTGTCTGAAAAGTTTCAGCGCTCCGTCCATCATCTCCTTGTGTTTGCTTTGTTCGCCCTAAGTTGGCAGGGTATGCCCAGACGTGGGTCCCTTGCTCACTTTGCCACTGGATTCAAGCTAGCCTGGCTGATGAGGGCTGTTAGCCCGAAACCGGTCCCAGGATGCTTGTTTCCGGTCCAGGGAAGACATGGATTGGCACTTCGGGCTGGACTGTTCCCATGAGGCACAGGGTCAAGACTGATTTGCATATATCTGTGTATGAACTGGGGTGGCGAAGTAAGATAAAGAACGATGACGGATTCAACCCAGATCTGTGACTGGGGGTGAGTGTCTGAAAAGTTTCAGCGCTCTGTCCATCATCTCCTTGTGTTTGCTTTGTTCGCCCTAAGTTGGCAGGGTATGCCCAGACGTGGGTCCCTTGCTCACTTTGCCACTGGATTCAAGCTAGCCTGGCTGATGAGGGCTGTTAGCCCGAAACCGGTCCCAGGATGCTTGTTTCCGGTCCAGGGAAGACATGGCTTGGCAGTTCGGGCTGGACTGTTCCCATGAGGCACAGGGTCAAGACTGATTTGCATATATCTGTGTCTGAACTGGGGTGGCGAAGTGAGCTAAAGAACGATGACGGATTCAACCCAGATCTGTGACTGGGGGTGAGTGTCTGAAAAGTTTCAGCGCTCTGTCCATCATCTCCTTGTGTTTGCTTTGTTCGCCCTAAGTTGGCAGGGTATGCCCAGACGTGGGTCCCTTGCTCACTTTGCCACTGGATTCAAGCTAGCCTGGCTGATGAGGGCTGTTAGCCCGAAACCGGTCCCAGGATGCTTGTTTCCGGTCCAGGGAAGACATGGCTTGGCAGTTCGGGCTGGACTGTTCCCATGAGGCACAGGGTCAAGACTGATTTGCATATATCTGTGTCTGAACTGGGGTGGCGAAGTGAGCTAAAGAACGATGACGGATTCAACCCAGATCTGTGACTGGGGGTGAGTGTCTGAAAAGTTTCAGCGCTCCGTCCATCATCTCCTTGTGTTTGCTTTGTTCGCCCTGAGTTGGCAGGGTATGCCCAGACGTGGGTCCCTTGCTCACTTTGCCACTGGATTCAAGCTAGCCTGGCTGATGAGGGCTGTTAGCCCGAAACCGGTCCCAGGATGCTTGTTTCCGGTCCAGGGAAGACAGGGCTTGGCAGTTCGGGCTGGACTGTTCCCATGAGGCACAGGGTCAAGACTGATTTGCATATATCTGTGTCTGAACTGGGGTGGCGAAGTGAGCTAAAGAACGATGACGGATTCAACCCAGATCTGTGACTGGGGGTGAGTGTCTGAAAAGTTTCAGCGCTCCGTCCATCATCTCCTTGTGTTTGCTTTGTTCGCCCTAAGTTGGCAGGGTATGCCCAGACGTGGGTCCCTTGCTCACTTTGCCACTGGATTCAAGCTAGCCTGGCTGATGAGGGCTGTTAGCCCGAAACCGGTCCCAGGATGCTTGTTTCCGGTCCAGGGAAGACATGGCTTGGCAGTTCGGGCTGGACTGTTCCCATGAGGCACAGGGTCAAGACTGATTTGCATATATCTGTGTCTGAACTGGGGTGGCGAAGTGAGCTAAAGAACGATGACGGATTCAACCCAGATCTGTGACTGGGGGTGAGTGTCTGAAAAGTTTCAGCGCTCCGTCCATCATCTCCTTGTGTTTGCTTTGTTCCCCCTGAGTTGGCAGGGTATGCCCAGACGTGGGTCCCTTGCTCACTTTGCCACTGGATTCAAGCTAGCCTGGCTGATGAGGGCTGTTAGCCCGAAACCGGTCCCAGGATGCTTGTTTCCGGTCCAGGGAAGACAGGGCTTGGCAGTTCGGGCTGGACTGTTCCCATGAGGCACAGGGTCGAGACTGATTTGCATATATCTGTGTCTGAACTGGGGTGGCGAAGTGAGCTAAAGAACGATGATGGATTCAACCCAGATCTGTGACTGGGGGTGAGTGTCTGAAAAGTTTCAGCGCTCCGTCCATCATCTCCTTGTGTTTGCTTTGTTCGCCCTAAGTTGGCAGGGTATGCCCAGACGTGGGTCCCTTGCTCACTTTGCCACTGGATTCAAGCTAGCCTGGCTGATGAGGGCTGTTAGCCCAAAACCAGTCCCAGGATGCTTGTTTCCGGTCCAGGGAAGACATGGATTGGCACTTCAGGCTGGACTGTTCCCATGAGGCACAGGGTCAAGACTGATTTGCATATATCTGTGTCTGAACTGGGGTGGCGAAGTAAGCTAAAGAACGATGACGGATTCAACCCAGATCTGTGACTGGGGGTGAGTGTCTGAAAAGTTTCAGCGCTCTGTCCATCATCTCCTTGTATTTGCTTTGTTCGACCTAAGTTGGCAGGGTATGCCTAGACGTGGGTCCCTTGCTCACTTTGCCACTGGATTCAAGCTAGCCTGGCTGATGAGGGCTGTTAGCCCGAAACCGGTCCCAGGATGCTTGTTTCCGGTCCAGGGAAGACATGGGTTGGCAGTTCGGGCTGGACTGTTCCCATGAGGCACAGGGTCAAGACTGATTTGCATATATCTGTGTCTGAACTGGGGTGGCGAAGTGAGCTAAAGAACGATGACGGATTCAACCCAGATCTGTGACTGGGGGTGAGTGTCTGAAAACGTTTCAGCGCTCCGTCCATCATCTCCTTGTGTTTGCTTTGTTCGCCCTAAGTTGGCAGGGTATGCCCAGACGTGGGTCCCTTGCTCACTTTGCCACTGGATTCAAGCTAGCCTGGCTGATGAGGGCTGTTAGCCCGAAACCGGTCCCAGGATGCTTGTTTCCGGTCCAGGGAAGACATGGCTTGGCAGTTCGGGCTGGACTGTTCCCATGAGGCACAGGGTCAAGACTGATTTGCATATATCTGTGTCTGAACTGGGGTGGCGAAGTGAGCTAAAGAACGATGACGGATTCAACCCAGATCTGTGACTGGGGGTGAGTGTCTGAAAAGTTTCAGCGCTCCGTCCATCATCTCCTTGTGTTTGCTTTGTTCGCCCTAAGTTGGCAGGGTATGCCCAGACGTGGGTCCCTTGCTCACTTTGCCACTGGATTCAAGCTAGCCTGGCTGATGAGGGCTGTTAGCCCGAAACCGGTCCCAGGATGCTTGTTTCCGGTCCAGGGAAGACATGGGTTGGCAGTTCGGGCTGGACTGTTCCCATGAGGCACAGGGTCAAGACTGATTTGCATATATCTGTGTCTGAACTGGGGTGGCGAAGTGAGCTAAAGAACGATGACGGATTCAACCCAGATCTGTGACTGGGGGTGAGTGTCTGAAAACGTTTCAGCGCTCCGTCCATCATCTCCTTGTGTTTGCTTTGTTCGCCCTAAGTTGGCAGGGTATGCCCAGACGTGGGTCCCTTGCTCACTTTGCCACTGGATTCAAGCTAGCCTGGCTGATGAGGGCTGTTAGCCCGAAACCGGTCCCAGGATGCTTGTTTCCGGTCCAGGGAAGACATGGCTTGGCAGTTCGGGCTGGACTGTTCCCATGAGGCACAGGGTCAAGACTGATTTGCATATATCTGTGTCTGAACTGGGGTGGCGAAGTGAGCTAAAGAACGATGACGGATTCAACCCAGATCTGTGACTGGGGGTGAGTGTCTGAAAAGTTTCAGCGCTCCGTCCATCATCTCCTTGTGTTTGCTTTGTTCGCCCTAAGTTGGCAGGGTATGCCCAGACGTGGGTCCCTTGCTCACTTTGCCACTGGATTCAAGCTAGCCTGGCTGATGAGGGCTGTTAGCCCGAAACCGGTCCCAGGATGCTTGTTTCCGGTCCAGGGAAGACATGGCTTGGCAGTTCGGGCTGCACTATTCCCATGAGGCACAGGGTCAAGACTGATTTGCATATATCTGTGTCTGAACTGGGGTGGCGAAGTAAGCTAAAGAACGATGACGGATTCAACCCAGATCTGTGACTGGGGATGAGTGTCTGAAAAGTTTCAGCGCTCTGTCCATCATCTCCTTGTGTTTGCTTTGTTCGCCCTAAGTTGGCAGGGTATGCCCAGACGTGGGTCCCTTGCTCACTTTGCCACTGGATTCAAGCTAGCCTGGCTGATGAGGGCTGTTAGCCCGAAACCGGTCCCAGGATGCTTGTTTCCGGTCCAGGGAAGACATGGCTTGGCAGTTCGGGCTGGACTGTTCCCATGAGGCACAGGGTCAAGACTGATTTGCATATATCTGTGTCTGAACTGGGGTGGCGAAGTGAGCTAAAGAACGATGACGGATTCAACCCAGATCTGTGACTGGGGGTGAGTGTCTGAAAAGTTTCAGCGCTCCGTCCATCATCTCCTTGTGTTTGCTTTGTTCGCCCTAAGTTGACAGGGTATGCCCAGACGTGGGTCCCTTGCTCACTTTGCCACTGGATTCAAGCTAGCCTGGCTGATGAGGGCTGTTAGCCCGAAACCGGTCCCAGGATGCTTGTTTCCGGTCCAGGGAAGACATGACTTGGCAGTTCGGGCTGGACTGTTCCCATGAGGCACAGGGTCAAGACTGATTTGCATATATCTGTGTCTGAACTGGGGTGGCGAAGTGAGCTAAAGAACGATGACGGATTCAACCCAGATCTGTGACTGGGGGTGAGTGTCTGAAAAGTTTCAGCGCTCCGTCCATCATCTCCTTGTGTTTGCTTTGTTCGCCCTAAGTTGGCAGGGTATGCCCAGACGTGGGTCCCTTGCTCACTTTGCCACTGGATTCAAGCTAGCCTGGCTGATGAGGGCTGTTAGCCCGAAACCGGTCCCAGGATGCTTGTTTCCGGTCCAGGGAAGACAGGGCTTGGCAGTTCGGGCTGGACTGTTCCCATGAGGCACAGGGTCAAGACTGATTTGCATATATCTGTGTCTGAACTGGGGTGGCGAAGTGAGCTAAAGAACGATGACGGATTCAACCCAGATCTGTGACTGGGGGTGAGTGTCTGAAAAGTTTCAGCGCTCCGTCCATCATCTCCTTGTGTTTGCTTTGTTCGCCCTGAGTTGGCAGGGTATGCCCAGACGTGGGTCCCTTGCTCACTTTGCCACTGGATTCAAGCTAGCCTGGCTGATGAGGGCTGTTAGCCCGAAACCGGTCCCAGGATGCTTGTTTCCGGTCCAGGGAAGACAGGGCTTGGCAGTTCGGGCTGGACTGTTCCCATGAGGCACAGGGTCAAGACTGATTTGCATATATCTGTGTCTGAACTGGGGTGGCGAAGTGAGCTAAAGAACGATGACGGATTCAACCCAGATCTGTGACTGGGGGTGAGTGTCTGAAAAGTTTCAGCGCTCTGTCCATCATCTCCTTGTGTTTGCTTTGTTCGCCCTAAGTTGGCAGGGTATGCCCAGACGTGGGTCCCTTGCTCACTTTGCCACTGGATTCAAGCTAGCCTGGCTGATGAGGGCTGTTAGCCCGAAACCGGTCCCAGGATGCTTGTTTCCGGTCCAGGGAAGACATGGCTTGGCAGTTCGGGCTGGACTGTTCCCATGAGGCACAGGGTCAAGACTGATTTGCATATATCTGTGTCTGAACTGGGGTGGCGAAGTGAGCTAAAGAACGATGACGGATTCAACCCAGATCTGTGACTGGGGGTGAGTGTCTGAAAAGTTTCAGCGCTCTGTCCATCATCTCCTTGTGTTTGCTTTGTTCGCCCTAAGTTGGCAGGGTATGCCCAGACGTGGGTCCCTTGCTCACTTTGCCACTGGATTCAAGCTAGCCTGGCTGATGAGGGCTGTTAGCCCGAAACCGGTCCCAGGATGCTTGTTTCCGGTCCAGGGAAGACATGGCTTGGCAGTTCGGGCTGGACTGTTCCCATGAGGCACAGGGTCAAGACTGATTTGCATATATCTGTGTCTGAACTGGGGTGGCGAAGTGAGCTAAAGAACGATGACGGATTCAACCCAGATCTGTGACTGGGGGTGAGTGTCTGAAAAGTTTCAGCGCTCCGTCCATCATCTCCTTGTGTTTGCTTTGTTCGCCCTAAGTTGGCAGGGTATGCCCAGACGTGGGTCCCTTGCTCACTTTGCCACTGGATTCAAGCTAGCCTGGCTGATGAGGGCTGTTAGCCCGAAACCGGTCCCAGGATGCTTGTTTCCGGTCCAGGGAAGACATGGCTTGGCAGTTCGGGCTGGACTGTTCCCATGAGGCACAGGGTCAAGACTGATTTGCATATATCTGTGTCTGAACTGGGGTGGCGAAGTAAGCTAAAGAACGATGACGGATTCAACCCAGATCTGTGACTGGGGGTGAGTGTCTGAAAAGTTTCAGCGCTCCGTCCATCATCTCCTTGTGTTTGCTTTGTTCCCCCTGAGTTGGCAGGGTATGCCCAGACGTGGGTCCCTTGCTCACTTTGCCACTGGATTCAAGCTAGCCTGGCTGATGAGGGCTGTTAGCCCGAAACCGGTCTCAGGATGCTTGTTTCCGGTCCAGGGAAGACAGGGCTTGGCAGTTCGGGCTGGACTGTTCCCATGAGGCACAGGGTCGAGACTGATTTGCATATATCTGTGTCTGAACTGGGGTGGCGAAGTGAGCTAAAGAACGATGATGGATTCAACCCAGATCTGTGACTGGGGGTGAGTGTCTGAAAAGTTTCAGCGCTCCGTCCATCATCTCCTTGTGTTTGCTTTGTTCGCCCTAAGTTGGCAGGGTATGCCCAGACGTGGGTCCCTTGCTCACTTTGCCACTGGATTCAAGCTAGCCTGGCTGATGAGGGCTGTTAGCCAAAAACTGGTCCCAGGATGCTTGTTTCCGGTCCAGGGAAGACATGGATTGGCACTTCGGGCTGGACTGTTCCCATGAGGCACAGGGTCAAGACTGATTTGCATATATCTGTGTCTGAACTGGGGTGGCGAAGTAAGCTAAAGAACGATGACGGATTCAACCCAGATCTGTGACTGGGGGTGAGTGTCTGAAAAGTTTCAGCGCTCTGTCCATCATCTCCTTGTGTTTGCTTTGTTCGCCCTAAGTTGGCAGGGTATGCCCAGACGTGGGTCCCTTGCTCACTTTGCCACTGGATTCAAGCTAGCCTGGCTGATGAGGGCTGTTAGCCCGAAACCGGTCCCAGGATGCTTGTTTCCGGTCCAGGGAAGACATGGGTTGGCAGTTCGGGCTGGACTGTTCCCATGAGGCACAGGGTCAAGACTGATTTGCATATATCTGTGTCTGAACTGGGGTGGCGAAGTGAGCTAAAGAACGATGACGGATTCAACCGAGATCTGTGACTGGGGTGAGTGTCTGAAAACTTTCAGCGCTCCGTCCATCATCTCCTTGTGTTTGCTTTGTTCGCCCTAAGTTGGCAGGGTATGCCCAGACGTGGGTCCCTTGCTCACTTTGCCACTGGATTCAAGCTAGCCTGGCTGATGAGGGCTGTTAGCCCGAAACCGGTCCCAGGATGCTTGTTTCCGGTCCAGTGAAGACATGGCTTGGCAGTTCGGGCTGGACTGTTCCCATGAGGCACAGGGTCAAGACTGATTTGCATATATATGTGTCTGAACTGGGGTGGCGAAGTGAGCTAAAGAACGATGACAGTTTCAACCCAGATCTGTGACTGGGGGTGAGTGTCTGAAAAGTTTCAGCGCTCCGTCCATCATCTCCTTGTGTTTGCTTTGTTCGCCCTAATTTGGCAGGGTATGCCCAGACATGGGTCCCTTGCTCACTTTGCCACTGGATTCAAGCTAGCCTGGCTGATGAGGGCTGTTAGCCCGAAACCGGTCCCAGGATGCTTGTTTCCGGTCCAGGGAAGACATGGCTTGGCAGTTCGGGCTGCACTATTCCCATGAGGCACAGGGTCAAGACTGATTTGCATATATCTGTGTCTGAACTGGGATGGCGAAGTAAGCTAAAGAACGATGACGTATTCAACCCAGATCTGTGACTGGGGAGAGTGTCTGAAAAGTTTCAGCGCTCTGTCCATCATCTCCTTGTGTTTGCTTTGTTCGCCCTAAGTTGGCAGGGTATGCCCAGACGTGGGTCCCTTGCTCACTTTGCCACTGGATTCAAGCTAGCCTGGCTGATGAGGGCTGTTAGCCCGAAACCGGTCCCAGGATGCTTGTTTCCGGTCCAGGGAAGACATGGCTTGGCAGTTCGGGCTGGACTGTTCCCATGAGGCACAGGGTCAAGACTGATTTGCATATATCTGTGTCTGAACTGGGGTGGCGAAGTGAGCTAAAGAACGATGACGGATTCAACCCAGATCTGTGACTGGGGGTGAGTGTCTGAAAAGTTTCAGCTCTCCGTCCATCATCTCCTTGTGTTTGCTTTGTTCGCCCTAAGTTGACAGGGTATGCCCAGACGTGGGTCCCTTGCTCACTTTGCCACTGGATTCAAGCTAGCCTGGCTGATGAGGGCTGGTAGCCCGAAACCGGTCCCAGGATGCTTGTTTCCGGTCCAGGGAAGACATGACTTGGCAGTTCGGGCTGGACTGTTCCCATGAGGCACAGGGTCAAGACTGATTTGCATATATCTGTGTCTGAACTGGGGTGGCGAAGTGAGCTAAAGAACGATGACGGATTCAACCCAGATCTGTGACTGGGGGTGAGTGTCTGAAAAGTTTCAGCGCTCCGTCCATCATCTCCTTGTGTTTGCTTTGTTCGCCCTAAGTTGGCAGGGTATGCCCAGACGTGGGTCCCTTGCTCACTTTGCCACTGGATTCAAGCTAGCCTGGCTGATGAGGGCTGTTAGCCCGAAACCGGTCCCAGGATGCTTGTTTCCGGTCCAGGGAAGACAGGGCTTGGCAGTTCAGGCTGGACTGTTCCCATGAGGCACAGGGTCAAGACTGATTTGCATATATCTGTGTCTGAACTGGGGTGGCGAAGTGAGCTAAAGAACGATGACGGATTGAACCCAGATCTGTGACTGGGGGTGAGAGTCTGAAAAGTTTCAGCGCTCCGTCCATCATCTCCTTGTGTTTGCTTTGTTCCCCCTGAGTTGGCAGGGTATGCCCAGACGTGGGTCCCTTGCTCACTTTGCCACTGGA
The DNA here is from genome assembly GCA_963921515.1 of Calotriton arnoldi. Lineage (NCBI taxonomy): Eukaryota > Metazoa > Chordata > Amphibia > Caudata > Salamandridae > Calotriton > Calotriton arnoldi. The sequence goes on along the minus strand of CAWUFW010013831.1, from coordinate 368,609 downwards.
TTCAAGCTAGCCTGGCTGATGAGGGCTGTTAGCCCGAAACCGGTCTCAGGATGCTTGTTTCCGGTCCAGGGAAGACAGGGCTTGGCAGTTCGGGCTGGACTGTTCCCATGAGGCACAGGGTCGAGACTGATTTGCATATATCTGTGTCTGAACTGGGGTGGCGAAGTGAGCTAAAGAACGATGACGGATTCAACCCAGATCTGTGACTGGGGGTGAGTGTCTGAAAAGTTTCAGCGCTCTGTCCATCATCTCCTTGTGTTTGCTTTGTTCGCCCTAAGTTGGCAGGGTATGCCCAGACGTGGGTCCCTTGCTCACTTTGCCACTGGATTCAAGCTAGCCTGGCTGATGAGGGCTGTTAGCCCGAAACCGGTCCCAGGATGCTTGTTTCCGGTCCAGGGAAGACATGGCTTGGCAGTTCGGGCTGGACTGTTCCCATGAGGCACAGGGTCAAGACTGATTTGCATATATCTGTGTCTGAACTGGGGTGGCGAAGTGAGCTAAAGAACGATGACGGATTCAACCCAGATCTGTGACTGGGGGTGAGTGTCTGAAAAGTTTCAGCGCTCTGTCCATCACCTCCTTGTGTTTGCTTTGTTCGCCCTAAGTTGGCAGGGTATGCCCAGACGTGGGTCCCTTGCTCACTTTGCCACTGGATTCAAGCTAGCCTGGCTGATGAGGGCTGTTAGCCCGAAACCGGTCCCAGGATGCTTGTTTCCGGTCCAGGGAAGACATGGCTTGGCAGTTCGGGCTGGACTGTTCCCATGAGGCACAGGGTCAAGACTGATTTGCATATATCTGTGTCTGAACTGGGGTGGCGAAGTGAGCTAAAGAACGATGACGGATTCAACCCAGATCTGTGACTGGGGTGAGTGTCTGAAAAGTTTCAGCGCTCCGTCCATCATCTCCTTGTGTTTGCTTTGTTCGCCCTAAGTTGGCAGGGTATGCCCAGACGTGGGTCCCTTGCTCACTTTGCCACTGGATTCAAGCTAGCCTGGCTGATGAGGGCTGTTAGCCCGAAACCGGTCCCAGGATGCTTGTTTCTGGTCCAGGGAAGACATGGCTTGGCAGTTCGGGCTGGACTGTTCCCATGAGGCACAGGGTCAAGACTGATTTGCATATATATGTGTCTGAACTGGGGTGGCGAAGTGAGCTAAAGAACGATGACAGATTCAACCCAGATCTGTGACTGGGGGTGAGTGTCTGAAAAGTTTCAGCGCTCCGTCCATCATCTCCTTGTGTTTGGTTTGTTTGCCCTAATTTGGCAGGGTATGCCCAGACATGGGTCCCTTGCTCACTTTGCCACTGGATTCAAGCTAGCCTGGCTGATGAGGGCTGTTAGCCCGAAACCGGTCCCAGGATGCTTGTTTCCGGTCCAGGGAAGACATGATTTGGCAGTTCGGGCTGCACTATTCCCATGAGGCACAGGGTCAAGACTGATTTGCATATATCTGTGTCTGAACTGGGGTGGCAAAGTGAGCTAAAGAACGATGACGGATTCAACCCAGATCTGTGACTGGGGGTGAGTGTCCGAAAAGTTTCAGCACTCCAGCCATCATCTCCTTGTGTTTGCTTTGTTCGCCCTAAGTTGGCAGGGTATGCCCAGACGTGGGTCCCTTGCTCACTTTGCCACTGGATTCAAGCTAGCCTGGCTGATGAGGGCTGTTACCCCAAAACCGGTCCCAGGATGCTTGTTTCCGCTCCAGGGAAGACATGGATTGGCACTTGGGGCTGGACTGTTCCCATGAGGCACAGGGTCAAGACTGATTTGCATATATCTGTGTCTGAACTGGGGTGGCGAAGTAAGCTAAAGAACGATGACGGATTCAACCCAGATCTGTGACTGGGGGTGAGTGTCTGAAAAGTTTCAGCGCTCTGTCCATCATCTCCTTGTGTTTGCTTTGTTCGCCCTAAGTTGGCAGGGTATGCCCAGACGTGGGTCCCTTGCTCACTTTGCCACTGGATTCAAGCTAGCCTGGCTGATGAGGGCTGTTAGCCCGAAACCGGTCCCAGGATGCTTGTTTCCGGTCCAGGGAAGACATGGCTTGGCAGTTCGGGCTGGACTGTTCCCATGAGGCACAGGGTCAAGACTGATTTGCATATATCTGTGTCTGAACTGGGGTGGCGAAGTGAGCTAAAGAACGATGACGGATTCAACCCAGATCTGTGACTGGGGGTGAGTGTCTGAAAAGTTTCAGCGCTCTGTCCATCATCTCCTTGTGTTTGCTTTGTTCGCCCTAAGTTGGCAGGGTATGCCCAGACGTGGGTCTCTTGCTCACTTTGCCACTGGATTCAAGCTAGCCTGGCTGATGAGGGCTGTTAGCCCGAAACCGGTCCCAGGATGCTTGTTTCCGGTCCAGGGAAGACATGGCTTGGCAGTTCGGGCTGGACTGTTCCCATGAGGCACAGGGTCAAGACTGATTTGCATATATCTGTGTCTGAACTGGGGTGGCGAAGTGAGCTAAAGAACGATGACGGATTCAACCCAGATCTGTGACTGGGGTGAGTGTCTGAAAAGTTTCAGCGCTCCGTCCATCATCTCCTTGTGTTTGCTTTGTTCGCCCTAAGTTGGCAGGGTATGCCCAGACGTGGGTCCCTTGCTCACTTTGCCACTGGATTCAAGCTAGCCTGGCTGATGAGGGCTGTTAGCCCGAAACCGGTCCCAGGATGCTTGTTTCCGGTCCAGTGAAGACATGGCTTGGCAGTTCGGGCTGGACTGTTCCCATGAGGCACAGGGTCAAGACTGATTTGCATATATATGTGTCTGAACTGGGGTGGCGAAGTGAGCTAAAGAACGATGACCGATTCAACCCAGATCTGTGACTGGGGGTGAGTGTCTGAAAAGTTTCAGCGCTCCGTCCATCATCTCCTTGTGTTTGCTTTGTTCGCCCTAATTTGGCAGGGTATGCCCAGACATGGGTCCCTTGCTCACTTTGTCACTGGATTCAAGCTAGCCTGGCTGATGAGGGCTGTTAGCCCGAAACCGGTCCCAGGATGCTTGTTTCCGGTCCAGGGAAGACAGGGCTTGGCAGTTCGGGCTGGACTGTTCCCATGAGGCACAGGGTCAAGACTGATTTGCATATATCTGTGTCTGAACTGGGGTGGCGAAGTGAGCTAAAGAACGATGACGGATTCAACCCAGATCTGTGACTGGGGGTGAGTGTCTGAAAAGTTTCAGCGCTCCGTCCATCATCTCCTTGTGTTTGCTTTGTTCGCCCTAAGTTGGCAGGGTATGCCCAGACGTGGGTCCCTTGCTCACTTTGCCACTGGATTCAAGCTAGCCTCACTGATGAGGGCTGTTAGCCCAAAACCGGTCCCAGGATGCTTGTTTCCGGTCCAGGGAAGACATGGATTGGCACTTCGGGCTGGACTGTTCCCATGAGGGACAGGGTCAAGACTGATTTGCATATATCTGTGTATGAACTGGGGTGGCGAAGTAAGATAAAGAACGATAACGGATTCAACCCAGATCTGTGACTGGGGGTGAGTGTCTGAAAAGTTTCAGCGCTCTGTCCATCATCTCCTTGTGTTTGCTTTGTTCGCCCTAAGTTGGCAGGGTATGCCCAGACGTGGGTCCCTTGCTCACTTTGCCACTGGATTCAAGCTAGCCTGGCTGATGAGGGCTGTTAGCCCGAAACCGGTCCCAGGATGCTTGTTTCCGGTCCAGGGAAGACATAGCTTGGCAGTTCGGGCTGGACTGTTCCCATGAGGCACAGGGTCAAGACTGATTTGCATATATCTGTGTCTGAACTGGGGTGGCGAAGTGAGCTAAAGAACGATGACGGATTCAACCCAGATCTGTGACTGGGGGTGAGTGTCTGAAAAGTTTCAGCGCTCTGTCCATCATCTCCTTGTGTTTGCTTTGTTCGCCCTAAGTTGGCAGGGTATGCCCAGACGTGGGTCCCTTGCTCACTTTGCCACTGGATTCAAGCTAGCCTGGCTGATGAGGGCTGTTAGCCCGAAACCGGTCCCAGGATGCTTGTTTCCGGTCCAGGGAAGACATGGCTTGGCAGTTCGGGCTGGACTGTTCCCATGAGGCACAGGGTCAAGACTGATTTGCATATATCTGTGTCTGAACTGGGGTGGCGAAATGAGCTAAAGAACGATGACGGATTCAACCCAGATCTGTGACTGGGGGTGAGTGTCTGAAAAGTTTCAGCGCTCCGTCCATCATCTCCTTGTGTTTGCTTTGTTCCCCCTGAGTTGGCAGGGTATGCCCAGACGTGGGTCCCTTGCTCACTTTGCCACTGGATTCAAGCTAGCCTGGCTGATGAGGGCTGTTAGCCCGAAACCGGTCCCAGGATGCTTGTTTCCGGTCCAGGGAAGACAGGGCTTGGCAGTTCGGGCTGGACTGTTCCCATGAGGCACAGGGTCAAGACTGATTTGCATATATCTGTGTCTGAACTGGGGTGGCGAAGTGAGCTAAAGAACGATGACGGATTCAACCCAGATCTGTGACTGGGGGTGAGTGTCTGAAAAGTTTCAGCGCTCCGTCCATCATCTCCTTGTGTTTGCTTTGTTCGCCCTAAGTTGGCAGGGTATGCCCAGACGTGGGTCCCTTGCTCACTTTGCCACTGGATTCAAGCTAGCCTGGCTGATGAGGGCTGTTAGCCCAAAACCGGTCCCAGGATGCTTGTTTCCGGTTCAGGGAAGACATGGATTGGCACTTCGGGCTGGACTGTTCCCATGAGGCACAGGGTCAAGACTGATTTGCATATATCTGTGTCTGAACTGGGGTGGCGAAGTAAGCTAAAGAACGATGACGGATTCAACCCAGATCTGTGACTGGGGGTGAGTGTATGAAAAGTTTCAGCGCTCCGTCCATCATCTCCTTGTGTTTGCTTTGTTCCCCCTGAGTTGGCAGGGTATGCCCAGTCGTGGGTCCCTTGCTCACTTTGCCACTGGATTCAAGCTAGCCTGGCTGATGAGGGCTGTTAGCCCGAAACCGGTCTCAGGATGCTTGTTTCCGGTCAAGGGAAGACAGGGCTTGGCAGTTCGGGCTGGACTGTTCCCATGAGGCACAGGGTCGAGACTGATTTGCATATATCTGTGTCTGAACTGGGGTGGCGAAGTGAGCTAAAGAACGATGATGGATTCAACCCAGATCTGTGACTGGGGGTGAGTGTCTGAAAAGTTTCAGCGCTCCGTCCATCATCTCCTTGTGTTTGCTTTGTTCGCCCTAAGTTGGCAGGGTATGCCCAGACGTGGGTCCCTTGCTCACTTTGCCACTGGATTCAAGCTAGCCTGGCTGATGAGGGCTGTTAGCCCAAAACTGGTCCCAGGATGCTTGTTTCCGGTCCAGGGAAGACATGGATTGGCACTTCAGGCTGGACTGTTCCCATGAGGCACAGGGTCAAGACTGATTTGCATATATCTGTGTCTGAACTGGGGTGGCGAAGTGAGCTAAAGAACGATGACGGATTCAACCCAGATCTGTGACTGGGGGTGAGTGTCTGAAAAGTTTCAGCGCTCTGTCCATCATCTCCTTGTGTTTGCTTTGTTCGCCCTAAGTTGGCAGGGTATGCCCAGACGTGGGTCCCTTGCTCACTTTGCCACTGGATTCAAGCTAGCCTGGCTGATGAGGGCTGTTAGCCCGAAACCGGTCCCAGGATGCTTGTTTCCGGTCCAGGGAAGACATGGGTTGGCAGTTCGGGCTGGACTGTTCCCATGAGGCACAGGGTCAAGACTGATTTGCATATATCTGTGTCTGAACTGGGGTGGCGAAGTGAGCTAAAGAACGATGACGGATTCAACCGAGATCTGTGACTGGGGTGAGTGTCTGAAAACGTTTCAGCGCTCCGTCCATCATCTCCTTGTGTTTGCTTTGTTCGCCCTAAGTTGGCAGGGTATGCCCAGACGTGGGTCCCTTGCTCACTTTGCCACTGGATTCAAGCTAGCCTGGCTGATGAGGGCTGTTAGCCCGAAACCGGTCCCAGGATGCTTGTTTCCGGGCCAGTGAAGACATGGCTTGGCAGTTCGGGCTGGACTGTTCCCATGAGGCACAGGGTCAAGACTGATTTGCATATATATGTGTCTGAACTGGGGTGGCGAAGTGAGCTAAAGAACGATGACAGATTCAACCCAGATCTGTGACTGGGGGTGAGTGTCTGAAAAGTTTCAGCGCTCTGTCCATCATCTCCTTGTGTTTGCTTTGTTCGCCCTAAGTTGGCAGGGTATGCCCAGACGTGGGTCCCTTGCTCACTTTGCCACTGGATTCAAGCTAGCCTCACTGATGAGGGCTGTTAGCCCGAAACCGGTCCCAGGATGCTTGTTTCCGGTCCAGGGAAGACATGGCTTGGCAGTTCGGGCTGGACTGTTCCCATGAGGCACAGGGTCAAGACTGATTTGCATATATCTGTGTCTGAACTGGGGTGGCGAAGTGAGCTAAAGAACGATGACGGATTCAACTGAGATCTGTGACTGGGGTGAGTGTCTGAAAACGTACAGCGCTCCGTCCATCATCTCCTTGTGTTTGCTTTGTTCGCCCTAAGTTGGCAGGGTATGCCCAGACGTGGGTCCCTTGCTCACTTTGCCACTGGATTCAAGCTAGCCTGGCTGATGAGGGCTGTTAGCCCGAAACCGGTCCCAGGATGCTTGTTTCCGGTCCAGTGAAGACATGGCTTGGCAGTTCGGGCTGGACTGTTCCCATGAGGCACAGGGTCAAGACTGATTTGCATATATATGTGTCTGAACTGGGGTGGCGAAGTGAGCTAAAGAACGATGACAGATTCAACCCAGATCTGTGACTGGGGGTGAGTGTCTGAAAAGTTTCAGCGCTCCGTCTATCATCTCCTTGTGTTTGCTTTGTTCGTCCTAATTTGGCAGGGTATGCCTAGACGTGGGTCCCTTGCTCACTTTGCCACTGGATTCAAGCTAGCCTGGCTGATGAGGGCTGTTAGCCCGAAACCGGTCCCAGGATGCTTGTTTCCGGTCCAGGGAAGACATGGCTTGGCAGTTCGGGCTGCACTATTCCCATGAGGCACAGGGTCAAGACTGATTTGCATATATCTGTGTCTGAACTGGGGTGGCGAAGTAAGCTAAAGAACGATGACGGATTCAACCCAGATCTGTGACTGGGGATGAGTGTCTGAAAAGTTTCAGCGCTCTGTCCATCATCTCCTTGTGTTTGCTTTGTTCGCCCTAAGTTGGCAGGGTATGCCCAGACGTGGGTCCCTTGCTCACTTTGCCACTGGATTCAAGCTAGCCTGGCTGATGAGGGCTGTTAGCCCGAAACCGGTCCCAGGATGCTTGTTTCCGGTCCAGGGAAGACATGGCTTGGCAGTTCGGGCTGGACTGTTCCCATGAGGCACAGGGTCAAGACTGATTTGCATATATCTGTGTCTGAACTGGGGTGGCGAAGTGAGCTAAAGAACGATGACGGATTCAACCCAGATCTGTGACTGGGGGTGAGTGTCTGAAAAGTTTCAGCGCTCCGTCCATCATCTCCTTGTGTTTGCTTTGTTCGCCCTAAGTTGACAGGGTATGCCCAGACGTGGGTCCCTTGCTCACTTTGCCACTGGATTCAAGCTAGCCTGGCTGATGAGGGCTGGTAGCCCGAAACCGGTCCCAGGATGCTTGTTTCCGGTCCAGGGAAGACATGACTTGGCAGTTCGGGCTTGACTGTTCCCATGAGGCACAGGGTCAAGACTGATTTGCATATATCTGTGTCTGAACTGGGGTGGCGAAGTGAGCTAAAGAACGATGACGGATTCAACCCAGATCTGTGACTGGGGGTGAGTGTCTGAAAAGTTTCAGCGCTCCGTCCATCATCTCCTTGTGTTTGCTTTGTTCGCCCTAAGTTGGCAGGGTATGCCCAGACGTGGGTCCCTTGCTCACTTTGCCACTGGATTCAAGCTAGCCTGGCTGATGAGGGCTGTTAGCCCGAAACCGGTCCCAGGATGCTTGTTTCCGGTCCAGGGAAGACAGGGCTTGGCAGTTCAGGCTGGACTGTTCCCATGAGGCACAGGGTCAAGACTGATTTGCATATATCTGTGTCTGAACTGGGGTGGCGAAGTGAGCTAAAGAACGATGACGGATTGAACCCAGATCTGTGACTGGGGGTGAGTGTCTGAAAAGTTTCAGCGCTCCGTCCATCATCTCCTTGTGTTTGCTTTGTTCCCCCTGAGTTGGCAGGGTATGCCCAGACGTGGGTCCCTTGCTCACTTTGCCACTGGATTCAAGCTAGCCTGGCTGATGAGGGCTGTTAGCCCGAAACCGGTCTCAGGATGCTTGTTTCCGGTCCAGGGAAGACAGGGCTTGGCAGTTCGGGCTGGACTGTTCCCATGAGGCACAGGGTCGAGACTGATTTGCATATATCTGTGTCTGAACTGGGGTGGCGAAGTGAGCTAAAGAACGATGACGGATTCAACCCAGATCTGTGACTGGGGGTGAGTGTCTGAAAAGTTTCAGCGCTCTGTCCATCATCTCCTTGTGTTTGCTTTGTTCGCCCTAAGTTGGCAGGGTATGCCCAGACGTGGGTCCCTTGCTCACTTTGCCACTGGATTCAAGCTAGCCTGGCTGATGAGGGCTGTTAGCCCGAAACCGGTCCCAGGATGCTTGTTTCCGGTCCAGGGAAGACATGGCTTGGCAGTTCGGGCTGGACTGTTCCCATGAGGCACAGGGTCAAGACTGATATGCATATATCTGTGTCTGAACTGGGGTGGCGAAGTGAGCTAAAGAACGATGACGGATTCAACCCAGATCTGTGACTGGGGGTGAGTGTCTGAAAAGTTTCAGCGCTCTGTCCATCACCTCCTTGTGTTTGCTTTGTTCGCCCTAAGTTGGCAGGGTATGCCCAGACGTGGGTCCCTTGCTCACTTTGCCACTGGATTCAAGCTAGCCTGGCTGATAAGGGCTGTTAGCCCGAAACCGGTCCCAGGATGCTTGTTTCCGGTCAAGGGAAGACATGGCTTGGCAGTTCGGGCTGGACTGTTCTCATGAGGCACAGGTCAAGACTGATTTGCATATATCTGTGTCTGAACTGGGGTGGCGAAGTGAGCTAAAGAACGATGACGGATTCAACCCAGATCTGTGACTGGGGTGAGTGTCTGAAAAGTTTCAGCGCTCCGTCCATCATCTCCTTGTGTTTGCTTTGTTCGCCCTAAGTTGGCAGGGTAGGCCCAGACGTGGGTCCCTTGCTCACTTTGCCACTGGATTCAAGCTAGCCTGGCTGATGAGGGCTGTTAGCCCGAAACCGGTCCCAGGATGCTTGTTTCCGGTCCAGGGAAGACATGGCTTGGCAGTTCGGGCTGGACTGTTCCCATGAGGCACAGGGTCAAGACTGATTTGCATATATCTGTGTCTGAACTGGGGTGGCGAAGTAAGCTAAAGAACGATGACGGATTCAACCCAGATCTGTGACTGGGGGTGAGTGTCTGAAAAGTTTCAGCGCTCCGTCCATCATCTCCTTGTGTTTGCTTTGTTCCCCCTGAGTTGGCAGGGTATGCCCAGACGTGGGTCCCTTGCTCACTTTGCCACTGGATTCAAGCTAGCCTGGCTGATGAGGGCTGTTAGCCCGAAACCGGTCTCAGGATGCTTGTTTCCGGTCCAGGGAAGACAGGGCTTGGCAGTTCGGGCTGGACTGTTCCCATGAGGCACAGGGTCGAGACTGATTTGCATATATCGGTGTCTGAACTGGGGTGGCGAAGTGAGCTAAAGAACGATGACGGATTCAACCCAGATCTGTGACTGGGGGTGAGTGTCTGAAAAGTTTCAGCGCTCCGTCCATCATCTCCTTGTGTTTGCTTTGTTCGCCCTAAGTTGGCAGGGTATGCCCAGACGTGGGTCCCTTGCTCACTTTGCCACTGGATTCAAGCTAGCCTGGCTGATGAGGGCTGTTAGCCCAAAACCGGTCCCAGGATGCTTGTTTCCGGTCCAGGGAAGACATGGATTGGCACTTCGGGCTGGACTGTTCCCATGAGGCACAGGGTCAAGACTGATTTGCATATATCTGTGTCTGAACTGGGGTGGCGAAGTAAGCTAAAGAACGATGACGGATTCAACCCAGATCTGTGACTGGGGGTGAGTGTCTGAAAAGTTTCAGCGCTCTGTCCATCATCTCCTTGTGTTTGCTTTGTTCGCCCTAAGTTGGCAGGGTATGCCCAGACGTGGGTCCCTTGCTCACTTTGCCACTGGATTCAAGCTAGCCTGGCTGATGAGGGCTGTTAGCCCAAAACCGGTCCCAGGATGCTTGTTTCCGGTCCAGGGAAGACATGGCTTGGCAGTTCGGGCTGGACTGTTCCCATGAGGCACAGGGTCAAGACTGATTTGCATATATCTGTGTCTGAACTGGGGTGGCGAAGTGAGCTAAAGAACGATGACGGATTCAACCCAGATCTGTGACTGGGGGTGAGTGTCTGAAAAGTTTCAGCGCTCTGTCCATCATCTCCTTGTGTTTGCTTTGTTCGCCCTAAGTTGGCAGGGTATGCCCAGACGTGGGTCCCTTGCTCACTTTGCCACTGGATTCAAGCTAGCCTGGCTGATGAGGGCTGTTAGCCCGAAACCGGTCCCAGGATGCTTGTTTCCGGTCCAGGGAAGACATGGCTTGGCAGTTCGGGCTGGACTGTTCCCATGAGGCACAGGGTCAAGACTGATTTGCATATATCTGTGTCTGAACTGGGGTGGCGAAGTGAGCTAAAGAACGATGACGGATTCAACCCAGATCTGTGACTGGGGTGAGTGTCTGAAAAGTTTCAGCGCTCCGTCCATCATCTCCTTGTGTTTGCTTTGTTCGCCCTAAGTTGGCAGGGTATGCCCAGACGTGGGTCCCTTGCTCACTTTGCCACTGGATTCAAGCTAGCCTGGCTGATGAGGGCTGTTAGCCCGAAACCGGTCCCAGGATGCTTGTTTCCGGTCCAGGGAAGACATGGCTTGGCAGTTCGGGCTGGACTGTTCCCATGAGGCACAGGGTCAAGACTGATTTGCATATATATGTGTCTGAACTGGGGTGGCGAAGTGAGCTAAAGAACGATGAGAGATTCAACCCAGATCTGTGACTGGGGGTGAGTGTCTGAAAAGTTTCAGCGCTCCGTCCATCATCTCCTTGTGTTTGCTTTGTTTGCCCTAATTTGGCAGGGTATGCCCAGACATGGGTCCCTTGCTCACTTTGTCACTGGATTCAAGCTAGCCTGGCTGATGAGGGCTGTTAGCCCGAAACCGGTCCCAGGATGCTTGTTTCCGGTCCAGGGAAGACAGGGCTTGGCAGTTCGGGCTGGACTGTTCCCATGAGGCACAGGGTCAAGACTGATTTGCATATATCTGTGTCTGAACTGGGGTGGCGAAGTGAGCTAAAGAACGATGACGGATTCAACCCAGATCTGTGACTGGGGGTGAGTGTCTGAAAAGTTTCAGCGCTCTGTCCATCATCTCCTTGTGTTTGCTTTGTTCGCCCTAAGTTGGCAGGGTATGCCCAGACGTGGGTCCCTTGCTCACTTTGCCACTGGATTCAAGCTAGCCTGGCTGATGAGGGCTGTTAGCCCGAAACCGGTCCCAGGATGCTTGTTTCCGGTCCAGGGAAGACATGGCTTGGCAGTTCGGGCTGGACTGTTCCCATGAGGCACAGGGTCAAGACTGATTTGCATATACCTGTGTCTGAACTGGGGTGGCGAAGTGAGCTAAAGAACGATGACGGATTCAACCCAGATCTGTGACTGGGGGTGAGTGTCTGAAAAGTTTCAGCGCTCCGTCCATCATCTCCTTGTGTTTGCTTTGTTCGCCCTAAGTTGGCAGGGTATGCCCAGACGTGGGTCCCTTGCTCACTTTGCCACTGGATTCAAGCTAGCCTGGCTGATGAGGGCTGTTAGCCCGAAACCGGTCCCAGGATGCTTGTTTCCGGTCCAGGGAAGACATGGCTTGGCAGTTCGGGCTGGACTGTTCCCATGAGGCACAGGGTCAAGACTGATTTGCATATATCTGTGTCTGAACTGGGGTGGCGAAGTGAGCTAAAGAACGATGACAGATTCAACCCAGATCTGTGACTGGGGGTGAGTGTCTGAAAAGTTTCAGCGCTCCGTCCATCATCTCCTTGTGTTTGCTTTGTTCGCCCTAATTTGGCAGGGTATGCCCAGACATGGGTCCCTTGCTCACTTTGCCACTGTATTCAAGCTAGCCTGGCTGATGAGGGCTGTTAGCCCGAAACCGGTCCCAGGATGCTTGTTTCCGGTCCAGTGAAGACATGGCTTGGCAGTTCGGGCTGGACTGTTCCCATGAGGCACAGGGTCAAGACTGATTTGCATATATCTGTGTCTGAACTGGGGTGGCGAAGTGAGCTAAAGAACGATGACAGATTCAACCCAGATCTGTGACTGGGGGTGAGTGTCTGAAAAGTTTCAGCGCTCCGTCCATCATCTCCTTGTGTTTGCTTTGTTCGCCCTAATTTGGCAGGGTATGCCCAGACATGGGTCCCTTGCTCACTTTGCCACTGGATTCAAGCTAGCCTGGCTGATGAGGGCTGTTAGCCCGAAACCGGTCCCAGGATGCTTGTTTCCGGTCCAGGGAAGACATGGCTTGGCAGTTCGGGCTGCACTATTCCCATGAGGCACAGGGTCAAGACTGATTTGCATATATCTGTGTCTGAACTGGGGTGGCGAAGTAAGCTAAAGAACGATGACGTATTCAACCCAGATCTGTGACTGGGGAGAGTGTCTGAAAAGTTTCAGCGCTCTGTCCATCATCTCCTTGTGTTTGCTTTGTTCGCCCTAAGTTGGCAGGGTATTCCCAGACGTGGGTCCCTTGCTCACTTTGCCACTGGATTCAAGCTAGCCTGGCTGATGAGGGCTGTTAGCCCGAAACCGGTCCCAGGATGCTTGTTTCCGGTCCAGGGAAGACATGGCTTGGCAGTTCGGGCTGGACTGTTCCCATGAGGCACAGGGTCAAGACTGATTTGCATATATCTGTGTCTGAACTGGGGTGGCGAAGTGAGCTAAAGAACGATGACGGATTCAACCCAGATCTGTGACTGGGGGTGAGTGTCTGAAAAGTTTCAGCTCTCCGTCCATCATCTCCTTGTGTTTCTTTGTTCGCCCTAAGTTGACAGGGTATGCCCAGACGTGGGTCCCTTGCTCACTTTGCACTGGATTCAAGCTAGCCTGGCTGATGAGGGCTGGTAGCCCGAAACCGGTCCCAGGATGCTTGTTTCCGGTCCAGGGAAGACATGACTTGGCAGTTCGGGCTTGACTGTTCCCATGAGGCACAGGGTCAAGACTGATTTGCATATATCTGTGTCTGAACTGGGGTGGCGAAGTGAGCTAAAGAACGATGACGGATTCAACCCAGATCTGTGACTGGGGGTGAGTGTCTGAAAAGTTTCAGCGCTCCGTCCATCATCTCCTTGTGTTTGCTTTGTTCGCCCTAAGTTGGCAGGGTATGCCCAGACGTGGGTCCCTTGCTCACTTTGCCACTGGATTCAAGCTAGCCTGGCTGATGAGGGCTGTTAGCCCGAAACCGGTCCCAGGATGCTTGTTTCCGGTCCAGGGAAGACAGGGCTTGGCAGTTCAGGCTGGACTGTTCCCATGAGGCACAGGGTCAAGACTGATTTGCATATATCTGTGTCTGAACTGGGGTGGCGAAGTGAGCTAAAGAACGATGACGGATTGAACCCAGATCTGTGACTGGGGGTGAGAGTCTGAAAAGTTTCAGCGCTCCGTCCATCATCTCCTTGTGTTTGCTTTGTTCCCCCTGAGTTGGCAGGGTATGCCCAGACGTGGGTCCCTTGCTCACTTTGCCACTGGATTCAAGCTAGCCTGGCTGATGAGGGCTGTTAGCCCGAAACCGGTCTCAGGATGCTTGTTTCCGGTCCAGGGAAGACAGGGCTTGGCAGTTCGGGCTGGACTGTTCCCATGAGGCACAGGGTCGAGACTGATTTGCATATATCTGTGTCTGAACTGGGGTGGCGAAGTGAGCTAAAGAACGATGACGGATTCAACCCAGATCTGTGACTGGGGGTGAGTGTCTGAAAAGTTTCAGCGCTCTGTCCATCATCTCCTTGTGTTTGCTTTGTTCGCCCTAAGTTGGCAGGGTATGCCCAGACGTGGGTCCCTTGCTCACTTTGCCACTGGATTCAAGCTAGCCTGGCTGATGAGGGCTGTTAGCCCGAAACCGGTCCCAGGATGCTTGTTTCCGGTCCAGGGAAGACATGGCTTGGCAGTTCGGGCTGGACTGTTCCCATGAGGCACAGGGTCAAGACTGATTTGCATATATCTGTGTCTGAACTGGGGTGGCGAAGTGAGCTAAAGAACGATGACGGATTCAACCCAGATCAGTGTCTGGGGGTGAGTGTCTGAAAAGTTTCAGCGCTCTGTCCATCACCTCCTTGTGTTTGCTTTGTTCGCCCTAAGTTGGCAGGGTATGCCCAGACGTGGGTCCCTTGCTCACTTTGCCACTGGATTCAAGCTAGCCTGGCTGATGAGGGCTGTTAGCCCGAAACCGGTCCCAGGATGCTTGTTTCCGGTCCAGGAAAGACATGGCTTGGCAGTTCGGGCTGGACTGTTCCCATGAGGCACAGGTCAAGACTGATTTGCATATATCTGTGTCTGAACTGGGGTGGCGAAGTGAGCTAAAGAACGATGACGGATTCAACCCAGATCTGTGACTGGGGTGAGTGTCTGAAAAGTTTCAGCGCTCCGTCCATCATCTCCTTGTGTTTGCTTTGTTCGCCCTAAGTTGGCAGGGTATGCCCAGACGTGGGTCCCTTGCTCACTTTGCCACTGGATTCAAGCTAGCCTGGCTGATGAGGGCTGTTAGCCCGAAACCGGTCCCAGGATGCTTGTTTCTGGTCCAGGGAAGACATGGCTTGGCAGTTCGGGCTGGACTGTTCCCATGAGGCACAGGGTCAAGACTGATTTGCATATATATGTGTCTGAACTGGGGTGGCGAAGTGAGCTAAAGAACGATGACAGATTCAACCCAGATCTGTGACTGGGGGTGAGTGTCTGAAAAGTTTCAGCGCTCCGTCCATCATCTCCTTGTGTTTGGTTTGTTTGCCCTAATTTGGCAGGGTATGCCCAGACATGGGTCCCTTGCTCACTTTGCCACTGGATTCAAGCTAGCCTGGCTGATGAGGGCTGTTAGCCCGAAACCGGTCCCAGGATGCTTGTTTCCGGTCCAGGGAAGACATGATTTGGCAGTTCGGGCTGCACTATTCCCATGAGGCACAGGGTCAAGACTGATTTGCATATATCTGTGTCTGAACTGGGGTGGCAAAGTGAGCTAAAGAACGATGACGGATTCAACCCAGATCTGTGACTGGGGGTGAGTGTCCGAAAAGTTTCAGCACTCCAGCCATCATCTCCTTGTGTTTGCTTTGTTCGCCCTAAGTTGGCAGGGTATGCCCAGACGTGGGTCCCTTGCTCACTTTGCCACTGGATTCAAGCTAGCCTGGCTGATGAGGGCTGTTAGCCCTAAACCGGTCCCAGGATGCTTGTTTCCGGTCCAGGGAAGACATGGATTGGCACTTCGGGCTGGACTGTTCCCATGAGGCACAGGGTCAAGACTGATTTGCATATATCTGTGTCTGAACTGCGGTGGCGAAGTAAGCTAAAGAACGATGACGGATTCAACCCAGATCTGTGACTGGGGGTGAGTGTCTGAAAAGTTTCAGCGCTCCGTCCATCATCTCCTTGTGTTTGCTTTGTTCCCCCTGAGTTGGCAGGGTATGCCCAGACGTGGGTCCCTTGCTCACTTTGCCACTGGATTCAAGCTAGCCTGGCTGATGAGGGCTGTTAGCCCGAAACCGGTCTCAGGATGCTTGTTTCCGGTCCAGGGAAGACAGGGCTTGGCAGTTCGGGCTGGACTGTTCCCATGAGGCACAGGGTCGAGACTGATTTGCATATATCTGTGTCTGAACTGGGGTGGCGAAGTGAGCTAAAGAACGATGACGGATTCAACCCAGATCTGTGACTGGGGGTGAGTGTCTGAAAAGTTTCAGCGCTCCGTCCATCATCTCCTTGTGTTTGCTTTGTTCGCCCTAAGTTGGCAGGGTATGCCCAGACGTGGGTCCCTTGCTCACTTTGCCACTGGATTCAAGCTAGCCTGGCTGATGAGGGCTGTTAGCCCAAAACCGGTCCCAGGATGCTTGTTTCCGGTCCAGGGAAGACATGGATTGGCACTTGGGGCTGGACTGTTCCCATGAGGCACAGGGTCAAGACTGATTTGCATATATCTGTGTCTGAACTGGGGTGGCGAAGTAAGCTAAAGAACGATGACGGATTCAACCCAGATCTGTGACTGGGGGTGAGTGTCTGAAAAGTTTCAGCGCTCTGTCCATCATCTCCTTGTGTTTGCTTTGTTCGCCCTAAGTTGGCAGGGTATGCCCAGACGTGGGTCCCTTGCTCACTTTGCCACTGGATTCAAGCTAGCCTGGCTGATGAGGGCTGTTAGCCCGAAACCGGTCCCAGGATGCTTGTTTCCGGTCCAGGGAAGACATGGCTTGGCAGTTCGGGCTGGACTGTTCCCATGAGGCACAGGGTCAAGACTGATTTGCATATATCTGTGTCTGAACTGGGGTGGCGAAGTGAGCTAAAGAACGATGACGGATTCAACCCAGATCTGTGACTGGGGTGAGTGTCTGAAAAGTTTCAGCGCTCCGTCCATCATCTCCTTGTGTTTGCTTTGTTCGCCCTAAGTTGGCAGGGTATGCCCAGACGTGGGTCCCTTGCTCACTTTGCCACTGGATTCAAGCTAGCCTGGCTGATGAGGGCTGTTAGCCCGAAACCGGTCCCAGGATGCTTGTTTCTGGTCCAGGGAAGACATGGCTTGGCAGTTCGGGCTGGACTGTTCCCATGAGGCACAGGGTCAAGACTGATTTGCATATATATGTGTCTGAACTGGGGTGGCGAAGTGAGCTAAAGAACGATGACAGATTCAACCCAGATCTGTGACTGGGGGTGAGTGTCTGAAAAGTTTCAGCGCTCCGTCCATCATCTCCTTGTGTTTGGTTTGTTTGCCCTAATTTGGCAGGGTATGCCCAGACATGGGTCCCTTGCTCACTTTGCCACTGGATTCAAGCTAGCCTGGCTGATGAGGGCTGTTAGCCCGAAACCGGTCCCAGGATGCTTGTTTCCGGTCCAGGGAAGACATGATTTGGCAGTTCGGGCTGCACTATTCCCATGAGGCACAGGGTCAAGACTGATTTGCATATATCTGTGTCTGAACTGGGGTGGCAAAGTGAGCTAAAGAACGATGACGGATTCAACCCAGATCTGTGACTGGGGGTGAGTGTCCGAAAAGTTTCAGCACTCCAGCCATCATCTCCTTGTGTTTGCTTTGTTCGCCCTAAGTTGGCAGGGTATGCCCAGACGTGGGTCCCTTGCTCACTTTGCCACTGGATTCAAGCTAGCCTGGCTGATGAGGGCTGTTAGCCCTAAACCGGTCCCAGGATGCTTGTTTCCGGTCCAGGGAAGACATGGATTGGCACTTCGGGCTGGACTGTTCCCATGAGGCACAGGGTCAAGACTGATTTGCATATATCTGTGTCTGAACTGCGGTGGCGAAGTAAGCTAAAGAACGATGACGGATTCAACCCAGATCTGTGACTGGGGGTGAGTGTCTGAAAAGTTTCAGCGCTCCGTCCATCATCTCCTTGTGTTTGCTTTGTTCCCCCTGAGTTGGCAGGGTATGCCCAGACGTGGGTCCCTTGCTCACTTTGCCACTGGATTCAAGCTAGCCTGGCTGATGAGGGCTGTTAGCCCGAAACCGGTCTCAGGATGCTTGTTTCCGGTCCAGGGAAGACAGGGCTTGGCAGTTCGGGCTGGACTGTTCCCATGAGGCACAGGGTCGAGACTGATTTGCATATATCTGTGTCTGAACTGGGGTGGCGAAGTGAGCTAAAGAACGATGACGGATTCAACCCAGATCTGTGACTGGGGGTGAGTGTCTGAAAAGTTTCAGCGCTCCGTCCATCATCTCCTTGTGTTTGCTTTGTTCGCCCTAAGTTGGCAGGGTATGCCCAGACGTGGGTCCCTTGCTCACTTTGCCACTGGATTCAAGCTAGCCTGGCTGATGAGGGCTGTTAGCCCAAAACCGGTCCCAGGATGCTTGTTTCCGGTCCAGGGAAGACATGGATTGGCACTTGGGGCTGGACTGTTCCCATGAGGCACAGGGTCAAGACTGATTTGCATATATCTGTGTCTGAACTGGGGTGGCGAAGTAAGCTAAAGAACGATGACGGATTCAACCCAGATCTGTGACTGGGGGTGAGTGTCTGAAAAGTTTCAGCGCTCTGTCCATCATCTCCTTGTGTTTGCTTTGTTCGCCCTAAGTTGGCAGGGTATGCCCAGACGTGGGTCCCTTGCTCACTTTGCCACTGGATTCAAGCTAGCCTGGCTGATGAGGGCTGTTAGCCCGAAACCGGTCCCAGGATGCTTGTTTCCGGTCCAGGGAAGACATGGCTTGGCAGTTCGGGCTGGACTGTTCCCATGAGGCACAGGGTCAAGACTGATTTGCATATATCTGTGTCTGAACTGGGGTGGCGAAGTGAGCTAAAGAACGATGACGGATTCAACCCAGATCTGTGACTGGGGGTGAGTGTCTGAAAAGTTTCAGCGCTCTGTCCATCATCTCCTTGTGTTTGCTTTGTTCGCCCTAAGTTGGCAGGGTATGCCCAGACGTGGGTCTCTTGCTCACTTTGCCACTGGATTCAAGCTAGCCTGGCTGATGAGGGCTGTTAGCCCGAAACCGGTCCCAGGATGCTTGTTTCCGGTCCAGGGAAGACATGGCTTGGCAGTTCGGGCTGGACTGTTCCCATGAGGCACAGGGTCAAGACTGATTTGCATATATCTGTGTCTGAACTGGGGTGGCGAAGTGAGCTAAAGAACGATGACGGATTCAACCCAGATCTGTGACTGGGGGTGAGTGTCTGAAAAGTTTCAGCGCTCTGTCCATCATCTCCTTGTGTTTGCTTTGTTCGCCCTAAGTTGGCAGGGTATGCCCAGACGTGGGTCCCTTGCTCACTTTGCCACTGGATTCAAGCTAGCCTGGCTGATGAGGGCTGTTAGCCCGAAACCGGTCCCAGGATGCTTGTTTCCGGTCCAGGGAAGACATGGCTTGGCAGTTCGGGCTGGACTGTTCCCATGAGGCACAGGGTCAAGACTGATTTGCATATACCTGTGTCTGAACTGGGGTGGCGAAGTGAGCTAAAGAACGATGACGGATTCAACCCAGATCTGTGACTGGGGGTGAGTGTCTGAAAAGTTTCAGCGCTCCGTCCATCATCTCCTTGTGTTTGCTTTGTTCGCCCTAAGTTGGCAGGGTATGCCCAGACGTGGGTCCCTTGCTCACTTTGCCACTGGATTCAAGCTAGCCTGGCTGATGAGGGCTGTTAGCCCGAAACCGGTCCCAGGATGCTTGTTTCCGGTCCAGGGAAGACATGGCTTGGCAGTTCGGGCTGGACTGTTCCCATGAGGCACAGGGTCAAGACTGATTTGCATATATATGTGTCTGAACTGGGGTGGCGAAGTGAGATAAAGAACGATGACAGATTCAACCCAGATCTGTGACTGGGGGTGAGTGTCTGAAAAGTTTCAGCGCTCCGTCCATCATCTCCTTGTGTTTGCTTTGTTCGCCCTAATTTGGCAGGGTATGCCCAGACATGGGTCCCTTGCTCACTTTGCCACTGTATTCAAGCTAGCCTGGCTGATGAGGGCTGTTAGCCCGAAACCGGTCCCAGGATGCTTGTTTCCGGTCCAGGGAAGACATGGCTTGGCAGTTCGGGCTGCACTATTCCCATGAGGCACAGGGTCAAGACTGATTTGCATATATCTGTGTCTGAACTGGGGTGGCGAAGTGAGCTAAAGAACGATGTCGGATTCAACCTAGATCTGTGACTGGGGGTGAGTGTCTGAAAAGTTTCAGCGCTCCGTCCATCATCTCCTTGTGTTTGCTTTGTTCGCCCTAAGTTGGCAGGGTATGCCCAGACGTGGGTCCCTTGCTCACTTTGCCACTGGATTCAAGCTAGCCTGGCTGATGAGGGCTGTTAGCCCGAAACCGGTCCCAGGATGCTTGTTTCTGGTCCAGGGAAGACATGGCTTGGCATTTCGGACTGGACTGTTCCCATGAGGCACAGGGTCAAGACTGATTTGCATATATCTGTGTCTGAACTGGGGTGGCGAAGTGAGCTAAAGATCGATGACGGATTCAACCCAGATCTGTGACTGGGGGTGAGTGTCTGAAAAGTTTCAGCGCTCCGTCCATCATCTCCTTGTGTTTGGTTTGTTTGCCCTAATTTGGCAGGGTATGCCCAGACATGGGTCCCTTGCTCACTTTGCCACTGGATTCAAGCTAGCCTGGCTGATGAGGGCTGTTAGCCCGAAACCGGACCCAGGATGCTTGTTTCCGGTCCAGGGAAGACATGATTTGGCAGTTCGGGCTGCACTATTCCCATGAGGCACAGGGTCAAGACTGATTTGCATATATCTGTGTCTGAACTGGGGTGGCAAAGTGAGCTAAAGAACGATGACGGATTCAACCCAGATCTGTGACTGGGGGTGAGTGTCCGAAAAGTTTCAGCACTCCAGCCATCATCTCCTTGTGTTTGCTTTGTTCGCCCTAAGTTGGCAGGGTATGCCCAGACGTGGGTCCCTTGCTCACTTTGCCACTGGATTCAAGCTAGCCTGGCTGATGAGGGCTGTTAGCCCGAAACCGGTCCCAGGATGCTTGTTTCCGGTCCAGGGAAGACATGGCTTGGCAGTTCGGGCTGGACTGTTCCCATGAGGCACAGGGTCAAGACTGATTTGCATATATCTGTGTCTGAACTGCGGTGGCGAAGTAAGCTAAAGAACGATGACGGATTCAACCCAGATCTGTGACTGGGGGTGAGTGTCTGAAAAGTTTCAGCGCTCTGTCCATCATCTCCTTGTGTTTGCTTTGTTCGCCCTAAGTTGGCAGGGTATGCCCAGACGTGGGTCTCTTGCTCACTTTGCCACTGGATTCAAGCTAGCCTGGCTGATGAGGGCTGTTAGCCCGAAACCGGTCCCAGGATGCTTGTTTCCGGTCCAGGGAAGACATGGCTTGGCAG
Organism: Calotriton arnoldi; assembly: GCA_963921515.1. Classification (NCBI taxonomy): domain Eukaryota; kingdom Metazoa; phylum Chordata; class Amphibia; order Caudata; family Salamandridae; genus Calotriton; species Calotriton arnoldi. Next base: position 347,605 of record CAWUFW010013831.1, on the reverse strand, counting down.
TTCGGGCTGGACTGTTCCCATGAGGCACAGGGTCAAGACTGATTTGCATATATCTGTGTCTGAACTGGGGTGGCGAAGTGAGCTAAAGAACGATGACGGATTCAACCCAGATCTGTGACTGGGGGTGAGTGTCTGAAAAGTTTCAGCGCTCCGTCCATCATCTCCTTGTGTTTGCTTTGTTCGCCCTAAGTTGGCAGGGTATGCCCAGACGTGGGTCCCTTGCTCACTTTGCCACTGGATTCAAGCTAGCCTGGCTGATGAGGGCTGTTAGCCCGAAACCGGTCCCAGGATGCTTGTTTCCGGTCCAGGGAAGACATGGCTTGGCAGTTCGGGCTGGACTGTTCCCATGAGGCACAGGGTCAAGACTGATTTGCATATACCTGTGTCTGAACTGGGGTGGCGAAGTGAGCTAAAGAACGATGACGGATTCAACCCAGATCTGTGACTGGGGGTGAGTGTCTGAAAAGTTTCAGCGCTCCGTCCATCATCTCCTTGTGTTTGCTTTGTTCGCCCTAAGTTGGCAGGGTATGCCCAGACGTGGGTCCCTTGCTCACTTTGCCACTGGATTCAAGCTAGCCTGGCTGATGAGGGCTGTTAGCCCGAAACCGGTCCCAGGATGCTTGTTTCCGGTCCAGGGAAGACATGGCTTGGCAGTTCGGGCTGGACTGTTCCCATGAGGCACAGGGTCAAGACTGATTTGCATATATATGTGTCTGAACTGGGGTGGCGAAGTGAGCTAAAGAACGATGACAGATTCAACCCAGATCTGTGACTGGGGGTGAGTGTCTGAAAAGTTTCAGCGCTCCGTCCATCATCTCCTTGTGTTTGCTTTGTTCGCCCTAATTTGGCAGGGTATGCCCAGACATGGGTCCCTTGCTCACTTTGCCACTGTATTCAAGCTAGCCTGGCTGATGAGGGCTGTTAGCCCGAAACCGGTCCCAGGATGCTTGTTTCCGGTCCAGGGAAGACATGGCTTGGCAGTTCGGGCTGCACTATTCCCATGAGGCACAGGGTCAAGACTGATTTGCATATACCTGTGTCTGAACTGGGGTGGCGAAGTGAGCTAAAGAACGATGACGGATTCAACCCAGATCTGTGACTGGGGGTGAGTGTCTGAAAAGTTTCAGCGCTCCGTCCATCATCTCCTTGTGTTTGCTTTGTTCGCCCTAAGTTGGCAGGGTATGCCCAGACGTGGGTCCCTTGCTCACTTTGCCACTGGATTCAAGCTAGCCTGGCTGATGAGGGCTGTTAGCCCGAAACCGGTCCCAGGATGCTTGTTTCCGGTCCAGGGAAGACATGGCTTGGCAGTTCGGGCTGGACTGTTCCCATGAGGCACAGGGTCAAGACTGATTTGCATATATATGTGTCTGAACTGGGGTGGCGAAGTGAGCTAAAGAACGATGACAGATTCAACCCAGATCTGTGACTGGGGGTGAGTGTCTGAAAAGTTTCAGCGCTCCGTCCATCATCTCCTTGTGTTTGCTTTGTTCGCCCTAATTTGGCAGGGTATGCCCAGACATGGGTCCCTTGCTCACTTTGCCACTGTATTCAAGCTAGCCTGGCTGATGAGGGCTGTTAGCCCGAAACCGGTCCCAGGATGCTTGTTTCCGGTCCAGGGAAGACATGGCTTGGCAGTTCGGGCTGCACTATTCCCATGAGGCACAGGGTCAAGCCTGATTTGCATATATCTGTGTCTGACCTGGGGTGGCGAAGTGAGCTAAAGAACGATGATGGATTCAACCTAGATCTGTGACTGGGGGTGAGTGTCTGAAAAGTTTCAGCGCTCCGTCCATCATCTCCTTGTGTTTGCTTTGTTCGCCCTAAGTTGGCAGGGTATGCCCAGACGTGGGTCCCTTGCTCACTTTGCCACTGGATTCAAGCTAGCCTGGCTGATGAGGGCTGTTAGCCCGAAACCGGTCCCAGGATGCTGGTCTCTGGTCCAGGGAAGACATGGCTTGGCATTTCGGGCTGGACTGTTCCCATGAGGCACAGGGTCAAGACTGATTTGCATATATCTGTGTCTGAACTGGGGTGGCGAAGTGAGCTAAAGATCGATGACGGATTCAACCCAGATCTGTGACTGGGGGTGAGTGTCTGAAAAGTTTCAGCGCTCCGTCCATCATCTCCTTGTGTTTGCTTTGTTTGCCCTAAGTTGTCAGTGTATGCCCAGACGTGGGTCCCTTGCTCACTTTGCCACTGGATTCAAGCTAGCCTGGCTGATGAGGGCTGTTAGCCCGAAACCGGTCCCAGGATGCTTGTTTCCGGTCCAGGGAAGACATGGCTTGGCAGTTCGGGCTTAACTGTTCCCATGAGGCACAGGGTCAAGACTGATTTGCATATATCTGTGTCTGAACTGGGGTGGCGAAGTGAGCTAAAGAACGATGACGGATTCAACCCAGATCTGTGACTGGGGGTGAGTGTCTTAAAAGTTTCAGCGCTCCGTCCATCATCTCCTTGTGTTTGCGGGGGTCCCCTTTGAACCAGAACATACGCTGGTGAATCGGGAGTGCAGATATGTACTAGTCAGTGGAAAACTATATGGTAAAAATATAACACTTGGTAGTATGTACGCTCCCAGTCAGGATCAGGCGTCCTTTTTTCAGGACCTGTCGGCCTGTATGGCCAATTTGACCATTGATTCCATGCTCTTGGAGGTGACTTTAATTGTGTATCAGACACTAGCTTGGACCCGCTCGCTCTCACCCTTGCAGGGTGCTCCGGCCCATCGCATAGCGGCTGGATTCCGAGACTGGTGTAAACGGTGGGGACTGATAGATATCTGGAGAACTTAACATGAAGATGATAGAGATTACTCATTCTATTCTCCCATACATTACCTCCATACATGGCTAGATGTTTTCCTCTGCTTTGCCAGCCTCGGCAACTCAATTACACACACTGAATACCTAGGGCATACACTATCAGACCATAGCCCACTCCAGCTGACATACCAACCACTGGGGACACGCCCACTAATTCCACTGTGTAGACTTAACACCTCCATGTTGGATGACGCCCCATTCCGGGAGTACCTTGGCGCCCTCATTGACTCTTACTTTCAAATAAATATGAACACGACACCCTTGGTGCTGACAGAATGGGAGGCATTTAAGGTGGTAGTGAAAGGACATTGTTTGGGGAGTTCGATGGGAGTGCAGAGAGAGTTACATAGAGAGTTGGAGGGATTGGAGAGCAAACTGCACAAATTAGATACGGCCCTGGGGGCAGACCCCGCCTCCGGGATGAATCTTCGAGAGACTCGTGCCCTTTATGATGAGGTGTTTGAAAGGTTGAGATGTCACGATTACAGAGCATATCTTACCAAAGTGCAGGAGGAGGAGGGGAGACCGGGCGGGGCGCCTGTTAGCCTTGTTGATTAGACCCGAATCCCGTGGAGCCCCGATCACTAACCCTGGGTGGTGAATTCCGCTCCGCTCGCGGAGTTTGCAGAGTTTTCCGCACTCCGCATTACGCGTAGCTCACGGAGTTCCGAAAAACTCCGCTTCGCGCAGCGGAGCAGAGTTTTTTTCCTCGCACGCGTTCACCAACGTCAAGTTGGCGAGCGCGAGCGAGGAAAATCCACCTCCCAGCGAGATTTTTCCTCGTTTGCAATCGTCAACATCAAGTTGGCGAGCGCGAGCGTGGAAAATAAACCTCCCGGCGAGATTTCTCAACACGGGGGGGTCGGGTTTCTCATTGCGAGTGGTCGCGTATGCTTGCGACCGCTCGCATTGAGAAACTGCCCGTTCGCGTTGAGAAAGCTGCTGCTCGAGTAAAAATCTACTTGAGCGGCAGAAAGGAAAGCAGCGTTCGCTTGCGCTGTGCATGGTGCCGTTCGCAATGATTTCACAGTGTGGACAAGCATCCGACACTGAAAATCACTGCAAACAACATTTTTCTATCGCACTCCGCTGAGTTTTTTCCCACTTCGTGGAGTTTCGCGTAGAGCAACTCCGCGAACTCCGCCCAGGGTTACCGATCACGCAGATCAGGTCCGATGTGGGAGCACCGGCGCACGACACCGGGGAAATAAATACCTTGTTTAGGGAATATTATGAAGTCCTATATAGAGCCCCGGCCCTGGGGTCTCACGTAATACTAGACTGAAATACATTCAGTTTAATTACGTGCACATGACGTACATGACACCGCACAGGATACAGGTGACTTTCGGGGGCGGGAACCACGTAAATGCCCCAGATGCGCACAGAACGATGCAGACTTTTTACACATGACCTGGGGCTGCAAGGAGTTGCAACCCTTTTGGGACGGGGTCCTAACACAGATACTCGAAGTAGTAGGGCGCGTACTTGAGGCCACTATAGAAGGATGCCTGTTGGGATTGTTTTTCAGGCCTCCCAAGAGAAAGGTTGGCAACAGATTTATTGATTTGGCCTTAATATTGGCCAAAAGGCGGATAGCCATGTCCTGGAAATCCGGTCTGAGACCATCGGAGGTGCTTTGGAGGTGAGACGTCACACACTGGGCAGGGGCGGAGAGCATTAGAGAAGAGGCCAGAATTCTAAAATGTCACACTCTGGCAGAACAGTGGAGAGACATGATGACTAATTGGGAGCTCTCGGGGCAGGTTTCGGATGATGGTGATGACGCTGTCCAGGAGAACGAACCCCAAGGCGCTAGGACTGTTGGGAGGCGGTGAGCTTGTCCTCCTCCTAGCCTCCTCCCCTTAAGTGTCAAAACACCATATGAGGTATGGGTGAATTGATCGAAGGTTTTGCTTGGCAGCGGTGGATGGAGCCCTGGGTTCCCCTCACCCCCCACCTCCCAACGCACAACACATAGTTATTTTAGAATGATAATTGGTATAGCAGCAATGCCTGCCTTCGCGCACACACCCCAAAGTTGTTTTGCATTTGGTTTTGGTTAGTTAGAAGAAAGCAACAAACAAATATATGTGACGACTCCCCAACTTATGGGTGAAGTAAAAAATACAAATATGATGGCATATAGGTCACTGAAAGTTCAGTACATGGCAACCTTGGTAGATAAGAGGAATGTAATAATGGGTGCAAACGAGGCATGCTACAGCCGTTCCCCATGGGGGAGGCAGAGGTATAATTAATATGTGAATGGAAACAATCGTATGTCACTACTTTTGATATATGGTATGCCAAGGTATGATAAAAGTACATATTTGTAGATGTCAACGACAATGTCAATAATTTGAAATGCCAATAAAAATATGTTTGGAAAAAAAAAAAAAGATTGCTCTTGCATGCAGGGAGCTGCATTTCCAGCAGATCCCTGTGTGCAAGAGTAATGCTGGCTCCCGCAGGAGGCGGGGAGCCTGTTGGGACTGGGAAGTGCCTTGAGTCTCCACAAAGGGCCTAAGGAAATAGTCCACATACGATAGGTATTTTCAAGGAGACTACCAATAGATGAGACAATTGGCCTCTCAGGGGGATAGGTTGGGTCTTGTGGATCTTTGGAAGCAAATATAAAACTGATATCTTAGGATATTTATTTAATAAGAATTGGTACTATTCCCGTTTGAGAAGTCCTTGCTCCCGCCAAGCCACTAATTTCTCCCAGTATGTTTTATTGGACAGATCAATCTCAGTCACATTACATGGTTTGTAACTTGATAGTACATCAGCTAGTTGTCTGTGACCCTCTACCAGATGTTTTTCTTTGAAAAGAATTACAGCATTATCCCCCTTGTCAGAGTTTCTGATTACAAACTCACTATAATTCGGTTATTGCAATACGGTGTTCTTTGGACAGGTTGAATCCCCCATATGTTCTTGCAAACCTGAGTTTTTTCAGATCTTTGATAACACCTTTCTCAGATACGTCAATCGGGTCAAAAGGTAGGCAAAACTACCCAATTAGGGCAAAAGCCGCTTGGTTTTCAAACCGCTCCAAGATGCCATTATTTTGCTTTGCAATCTATTTCCACAGTCCCGTTTATTGTCACTAACATGCATGATGTTGTTATAAGTCCTTGGTCACTTATGAGTTGTTACTCGTGATCAAGACAACATGGGTTATCAAAATGCGTTGAGGAGTGTCCTTGCCTTGAAATTAAGAAATGAGCTGGTTTACACCAAAAGCTGGAGTGCGTGTGCCTTTCTGATTGTAAAGGGGAAGACTTTTTATATATATACTATATATATAGTCCTAAGTTAAATATAACTCACACCCACCCCATGCACAGTCAATTGTGTCATTTCAGAAGTTGCAGTCATGTTATCAATGATGCCATAGATCACGAGTGATGTAATATGTGGGGTAATTAGCAGTGCATAGCAAGGGTCGAGTTATAGTTAATTTAGGGCACAAGTTATAGTTATTTGACATAACTATAACTGGTGATTTTCAGTGGATTTGTCTAAAGCTGTATGTTTTAACAGACATTTTCACCTAACTATAACATCCCTGTAACCTTTGTTTTTCTGTGAATTTCAAACGTTTTTTTAAATACAAAGTAAGATATTATTACCATACCTATCTATAACGTCACTTTAACCATAGGTTTTTTTCAGTGGATTTCTAGGGCTTTTTTACACTAAGTAATATTTTATTACCATACATAACATCAGCCTCGCGCTGCACACAGCCAAAGGCCATGCACAGCAACTTGTTAGCCACAGGGCCTGGCCTGTGGCCAGTCCCTGTGTTCAACCCCTCACAGGCAACCAACAAATGCTGCTCATGGCCTTTCACCGTGTGCAGCGAGAGGTTAGCCACAGGGCCTGGCCTGTGACACGGCCCTGCGTCCAAAACCTGCAGGCAAGCAAACCCATGCCACGCATGGCTGAAAGGTTGGCCAGACCCTGCATCCAACCCCTCACAGGCAGCCAATCCTATGCCAAACATGGCCTTCGGCCTTGCAGAGCATGGGGTTGGCCGCATGGTCTGACCTAGGGCCAGGCCCTGCATCTAAATCCTTGCAGGCAAGCAACCCCATGCCTTGCACTGCCAAAGACCGGGCATGGCATGGGTTTGACTGCAGGTCTTACCCTTCTTCCGCCCCATTGCGTGCAGCCAACCCCATACTGCGCGTGGCCTTCTGGCATGCACAGAGTACAGTTTGTCTTGCAAGTCCTACTCAGGGAGATTCACTGACTTTGTTGGGGCTACTGACTTTATCAAGGGGTGAGCACATCAATATCAAGAGTTTATCAAGAGGTGTGGTGCAGCGGTCAGGGCAGCTGACTTCGGAGCACAGGGTTCACGGTTCGATCCCCGGCTCCGGCGGCAGCTTAGCTCAGCACCATATGACTCTGGGCAATAGCTCACTTAATTTCCACGACGGCCCCCAGCGCCTTGAGACCCGTAAGGGTGAGTAGCTGCGCTATATAAAAACGGACTTACATTTTTTTTTACATATATAAAGCAGATGTATCATATTCCTCCAAAAACCACCAATATTTTTTATCAATTGTATATTTAAGTAATTCACACAAAACAATGTTTAATAAAAGTGATTATTATAAAAATGCTTAGAAAGGTGTTAATGAAAATAATAAAATCAACGTGTTTGTGAGACTTTTTTAACATAGTTTTTCTTATTGCATTTTGTGGGCTGAGAAATGTCTCTAAGTCTTTCTTTTAACATTTTTCAACCCACAAAACACAATCATAAAAACAACCACGCAGCCCCCCTCCCTGAGTCAATACTTGCCCTTGGGACCCCATCCCCCGGAGCCTTAGGTGGGTGACCCAGGACTCACCCAGGACACCCACAATGTTGGGGGCCGTGAGGGGAGCCACAGGGCTTCCGTGGCCCTGCCGGCTCCCAACATGCACTCATCCTGGATGCAGCGGGAGCTGGCATTGCTCCCGCATGGCAGGAGCAGGGTTTTTTATGTTCCCGCTGGGCGGGAGCAATCTCTGGGGCATATTCTCAAGGACTTATTGCCGATTTATCGGCACTTTAGCGCCGCAAAAGTGGCAATAGATTTTTCGCCCTATTCTCAAGCTGGTGCAAACTGCCGATATCGCCAGTTTTCCAGCGATAGCTGCCGCAAAAAACATTGCCACGGATGAGAGCGACAATTAACGCTAATGATATGCAGAGTAGGCGTTCCCGTGCAAAAACACACAAAAACACCACTACGTGATATTCTCAACGACCAGCCAGATCGGCGAAGCGATCCAAAAACAGGGGATAAGGCGCGTTAGCAGCAGGGATTTAACACCTGCCTATTACTGGTGCTAAGCAGGATGACAACCTGCAGTAGAAAGGGAGCCCAGCCCAGAGCACATCTGAAGACCAACAGATGCCATGGAGCCAATGATCATGCAGCTTGGAGACCCAAGAGGGCCACAACTCCCACCGCCACCACCCCCAGGACCCCCCCGGACCACCCCCCCTGACTACCACCTAGGCAGCGCAGAAGAAGAGAGCGGACGTTCCTAAAACGCACCAGCCTCAGACACTCAACGCCAGAGGATGCCATTGCCTACTACAGGCTCAAAAGGACAACCATCCTCCGCATCCTGACCCACATTGCCCACAGGCTGACGGTACCAACACAGCGGAGAACCAACATCCCTCCGCAGACAAAGCTGCTGGCTGTGCTGCACCTGTTGGCCTCTGGTACCTTCCAACCAACAACTGCCAGAGTCGGAGGAGTCCCACAACCAGCCCTATCAAAGTTCCTCACACCTGTCTTGGATGCATGTCCACAAAAGCAACAGCATGCACCACACGCAAGTTCCAATCCGTAGTGTTCCTGCACAACCAACCCCAACGCCAGCCGTTGCTTGACGCCTCTGTGCTCCAGATCCAAGATTGTAGTCACTGAAATGGGGGTGCACCAGGTCATGAAGTCCAGTAGTCAACAGTAGTGTAAAAACGGTACTTTATTACAAATACATAAATCAACAATACGAAAAGCTCAGCCAACGCGTTCCATTCCCAACGGGGAACTTCATCAGGGCAACGTGTGGATTCAATGAACTGCATGTGCTGCGGGAACTCCCCAATACAATTCAATATTCCGAAAGTCAGTATTCAGAAACCTGTTGGATAAATGGTGACAATGGTCAAGCGTCCGTATAGTCACAAACGTAATCTGGCACAGTGTATTGCACTTGGACAAACCGGAATGCTAACAGGAATGACAAATCCTGCATAAAAAGACCGTAACAGAAGTTTGTGTGGTCGTAACCTTCGTAGGAAAGAAAAGGAAGGATACGACCACACGAACTTCTGTTACGGTCTTGTAATGCAGGATTTATCATACCTGTAAGCATCACGGTTTGTATCAGCTTGATACCCCTGCACCTTCACTTCCCCCACACTGCGCAGGTACAGCTGGAGACCAAGCAAGGGAACTTCGCCATAGCTGGCTTCCCGCACGTGTTGGGGGTATTTGACTGCACACATGTACTACTTGTGCCCCCTGCCGACACTGCACACAATAACCGCAACAGAAACCACACGCATTCCATCAATGTGCAGGCAAAAGTGGATCACCGGGGCCTGTTCACGAATGTCGTCGCAAACTTCCCAGGCAGTGTGGAAGACCTTGGACATGTTGCTTTGTCGTCCCCCCCTGTAAGCGTGTGCGGAGTGGCCTTGGCCGGCATATGTCGTGAATAAATAGCCCGGGGCACTGGGCGTGGTTCAGCTCCGGGATGGCCACCAAAGTGACTACTGCGTGTGTCTCTGTGTCCGCCATATCCTGTCCATAGGCCTACACACACGTGGCCAACCACCTTCAACGTCCAGATTTACACTGGAGACGAGGTGGCTACGTCCCAAGCCAACCTGCGCACATCTCGTCATCGCATGCAGGGTCGTGTCTGCCAGGGCGGCGCCCCCCACCCAGCCACGAGGCCGCCGCTGTGACCGGTGGTGCCTGCACGATCCTGTGCACCTGCTGCACCCCAGCCCTGGTCCCCAGACCGGTCCGCCGCCCAGTGATGACTGGCCGCCCCTGCGCACCCAGGCCTCAATGCTCACCTGACGCCACCGGCATGTCTCCAAGAGGGCCCACCACGTGCCGGTGCAACCTCCTCAGCCGATCGCTGGATTCTGCGCCACAGGCCCCCAGCGCACCCTGCGGCACCGCACCGCGGAGTCATGTGTGTGCTGACTGCTGCCTTCGGCGTACACTGCGGTCCAGCAGGGCTCTCAATTCAAATCGAATCTTGATTGGCAGGACGGCGTATCGAGGTCTACGCATCATCGCAGGCTTCACACCCGCTCAGCTCTACAGGTGCCCCTACCTCAGTGCACCGCAAGTCATCGTCCCGTGGCGGTAGGCCCGTGCCGGCCGCAGTGCATCGGGTGCCACCAACTCTGTGCACCGCAAGTCATCGTCCCGTGGCGGTAGACCCGTGCCGGCCGCAGTGCATCGGGTGCTACTAGCCCAGTGCGCCACAAGTCATGGACCCTTCATGATTGAGTCTCGTGGTGCGGACGCCATCATGTCACCTCCGGCAGTGGGGAATGTGATGTGGTAGGCCCCTTTTATTGGCAGGGTCACATGTCCTGTGACGCCTGTGCTGGATGGGTGTGGTGTGGGTGTAAACCAGCCCTCAGGGAGTGGCTGTGGCATGCTGACAACTAGACCAGTGATCAGCAGATCACTACAGGGAAGACCTGGGACATGTAGCTTTGTCGACCCCCCCCTGTAAGCGTAAGCGGAGTGGGCTGGGCTGGCGTATGCCAGTCCAGCGTAGGGGTGTGAACAATGAGCCCGGGGCTCTGGGCGTGGTTCAGTTCTGGGCTGGACAAGGAAGTAACTAATGCGTGTGTCTCTGTTGTAGTGTCGGCACCACCCGGACCGCAATCGGCAATGTTGCACCCTGTGACTCAAGTCCCACAACATGAGCAACATGGACGTAAGGGGGAATCACTGACCCTACATTCATCCATACTTTCATACTTGAGTGATCATTGACATGACACATCTGTGTGAATTTGAATGTTTTATTCACATTCAGTGGAGTGTTGAAGCTGGAGCAGTACAGGGCCATGCAAACCCCACTTTACATTGTTGCCCCGTGGAGGGCCAGCCAGAGTCCTTCAGGGAATGACAAGTTCATCGGAAGAGGAAGAGTTCAGTCCGCAGTCTGATTGCTGTGTCATTGGTAACCAAACAGAATATGGCAGTCCATGTCGAGGTCCAAGGTGAGTGTCGCAGAGTGTATCGGGGGACAGTGGAAGGTGATGATGCAGAGGTCAGAACCAAGCAGAAACAGGCCATATGGCGGAGATGAATGCTACCGCTTCCTTCTTACCACTAAGGCAGACTCATCCGCATCTTCGTCCTCTGATGTTTCATGTGCCTCACATGTGGGTGGTGTTGTTTAGTCTGCATCACTGTGTGGCAGTGACATATCAGTGGCCGGAGGTGGATTGTCTGCAGCACTGTGTGTCACTGACACATCAGGGAGCGGAGATGTGGATGTAGAAGCAGCAGCAGCATTCATCGGCGCCAGGCCTTGTGGCAGCAATGCCATGATGAGGGTCTGCCGGGCATGGAAGATCCCAGCTACATCTCGCTGGTGTGCAGCCGTGGCAGCCATTCTTTCCGCCTGCATCCGCTCCCTGTTCTCCATGATCCTCCGCATGTGTTCCAACTCCCGGCTGACATCGCTGGAGCCACTCTGACTAGACAGTTGTTCTTGTCTCAGAGTCAGGACTCCAGCGATGTCAGCCATGGATCGTTGGAGAGCATGGATCGGACTGTGGGTGTCCGTTAGGGACTGTAAGTGGTCCCTGATGGGACTTAGACACCCACATATGGCATCTAGTTTGGCTGCCATGAGGTCGAACCCCACCTGCACCTGATCAGCCACCTTCTCCTGGCACCCTTACACATGGCGTTGGAAGGCCATGTGTTGTTCGTGGGGGTCCTGGGAGGCAGCCGGGATGGTGGGTGCTTCCTGCTGTGTGGTCTGTGCAGGGGGTGAGGTCTCCTCGATGCAGCTGGGCTGCCCTGCTCCTGGAGGTGAGGTGCCGAAGCTTTCCATGAGCTCTTGGAGGGCGTCAGTGTCGAAGGTGTGGAGGTCCTCTTCGTCATCAGTGAAGAGATGTTCGGTCTGCTCTGCAGGAGGTGTTGATTCTTCCTCTGCAATGTGAAGGGGAGATGCAGTTTAACATTGTGTTCACATGTATGTTGACGCATTGTACAAGTTTACATACAGACTGCATGACAATGTACATTGTGACTGTTTGGGAGGATCTGCCTATTTGATGCGGGACAGTGGACATTTCGACAACATCACTGATGTGTGTTTGTACTTGTACATTATCATCTCACATTTCCCTGCTATGCCAAATGTGATTGGCCAGTTTCTACACACAAGCGGCACCAGTTGTGTCCTCTGTTCTGTTGTGAACGTGTTGCAGTTTGTACCACATTGTTGTCAAAGTTGATGTGCTCTGAATGTTATGTGTGTGTGCTGCATTTTGGGAGAGTCGCCCCTGCAGCTCTGATTTTGCTGCCCCTTATCCCTTTCAGGCGGTGTGCCTTTGACTTCTGTGCTTATACAGTGCTGAGATGTTGCATACTTGGGTAAATTGGGCTCTTGGTGGGAGTTGGGACTCTGGGGCATGGTTTGTCCGCAGATGTGTTGTTGACGTCAGGGGTTGTTTGTGCACGTGGATGTGTCAGAGTGTGACCTGCTCCTTTACGGATATGGTCCACACTCAGCCACCTCAGTGTCGTGGCGTGCAACATGTCATGATATATTGACTGCAGCCATGCTATTCGTCATGCAGTGTCACTTGCATTGTCAGTGTGGCTCACAGACACGCCGCTTTGCTGGGTTTGGCACATGTGCATGGGCTGGTTGTGAGATTGGTGATGTGTGGGAAGGGCCCCCTATGGGCACATAGTCGACGGGGGCCTACTTGCTGTTTCTAGGTGTGCTGCAGTGTACCAAGGGGATCAGGGACATGATCCAGAGTCATTGTGGGTGTGCACTGTGCTATACTTAATTGTGCATGTGTGCCATTGTGCCCATCTCCCCCCGTCCCCCCAGTCCCTGGTCGTTACTCACCCTGTTGCTGTTGTGTCAGGTCATATTGAGCAGTGTCCGGTCCCCCAACTCCTGCCACCGTCTCCACACTGATGACTGTGGACACCATTTCCTTCATCTCATCCAGCTCCTCCTGTGGCGCTGGACTCCCACCTCCAGTCTGCATTGCTGCCTTCTGGTTATTGCTGAGTTTCTGCTTGGTTTTGCGCTTCACATCATTCCAGCGCCTCTTGAGCTCTTCCATTGTCCTCCTCAGCACTCCGACTGCATTCACCTTGTCCACGATGGACTGCCATATTCTATTTTTTGTTGCCAATGACACAGTGGAGGTGACGAACAGTTGTTGATGGTGTTCTATCACCTCCGTTATCAGAATCCTGTTTTCCTGCGGACTGAACCGCGTCTTCCTCTTCTTCTTCTTCTTGCCCTTCCCTGACCCCGAGGTCCCAGGCTGGTCCTCCGTGGGGCTTGTGGGGTTCTGTTTGTCCTCTGTACTTGCTCCGGCTACCTCCATTGTGCTTCGCAGTTGTTTTGGTTTTGTTTGTGTTTTTTTTTTCTTCTTTTATAGTGATTTTTCCCGCCTGACGTGTGTGAATTGCAGGCCTGGCGCAGCTTATCGCTGATTTTTTATCGCGGTTGGGCCCATCGCCACTTTTTTCACGTTCGGCTTTAGATTTTTATCGCCGTCCCGGTAATTTTATCGCGGACATTTGACGCATTATCGGGAAACTATCGCATGTTACCGCCGTGTTGAGAATAAGACGTTGACACGGCGTTATTTTCCCGCGATAGGCGGCGATATGAAAAATTGCGTTAACCTATTTTGGCGATGATTATCGCACGTTCTTGAGAATATCCCCCTCTGTTTCCCCGCCCGCAAGAGCACGGACAGGGGGGAAAATGTGTGCTCTCACCCAGCAGGAGCATTTTTGCAGCTCCCACTGGGTGGGAGCAGACAAGTTTTACCTGGCACCGCTCTTTCAGCCAGGGAAACTGTGTCCCGGGGGTGGGCTCCCCAGGACACAATAGAGGAGCGGGCCCCAGGAGATGGGATCCCTGGGGCCTTTCAAGACTCAGGGAGGGAAGCCACTTGCCACCCTCCCCTTTAAATATATGTTTTGGCACTGGGGATGGTGTCCCAGGGGCCTTTAGAGGCTCAGAGGAGGGGCTGTGCGCCACCCTCCCCTTCAAATATATATGTTGACCCCAAGGGATGGAGTTCTCAGGGTCTTATGAGGCCACGCCCACTAATCCCCTTTCCAAATTTGGGCAGGCCCCAGAGTTGGAATCCCTGGGGCCAAAATCAGTGTGGGGAGGGGCGAACCACGGACGTCCCCTCCCCAAATAAATGTATACATTTTCACCCCTGGTTCCTGACCCACTCTTGGGGTCATTTTAATTATAAAATGAATGGTGGCTGTCATGTTGTTTTACATTTTTTTTGCTGCAATACTGTGGGAGAACCGCGGGATCGCATGCAAAAAACATTTTCTTGGCCCCCCAACCCATCCCCACAAAGACTAGTGGGGCAGGGTATCCCAACCCTGCCCTCTTATAATGTTTTTTAACCATTTTCAGGACAGGTGACAAAATCCCCGAGTCCTGTAATGATCGCCGCAAGATTTGCTTTCATGTTGCAGCCAGCCAATCAGAGTGCTCGCTCCTGCAGGACCCTTGCTCCAAGGGAGTGAGGTGACCCTAGGGAATAAAGCCCCCTAGGCCAATAAGAACGCTCTATTTTTTTTAAGCTATGCTCGTGGGGCTCTCACGAGAGTCCCTCGAACCCAACCGTCCACAAATACAAATATTTTTCTACCTTAATTTCTCAAAAACTACTGAATGGATTTACACCAAATCACACTTTCTGAACCAAGATCTAGCTTCCTGCCAAATCTGTTGTAATTCCGTTCAACGTTTTGGCTGTAGCGCGTTCCAAAAATCCCTATGGAAACTGCATGGGGATTTTGCGTTTTGGAACCCCCCTTTTTCTCGGCCCCACTTGAAGGATCACCTCCAAACTTTCATGAAGAAGTTGAGCAGCAATGAGCACTTTTTTGGAAAGTTTTGTAAAGATTCGTCAAATGGCACCAACGTTATTAGCAAATCAAAAAAGCCATTTCCTATAAAAACAACCCGCCTAACTTTAACTACCTATATAAACTTATGGTGAGTACATATTAGACTACACCCAAGACCAAATCTGTAACAAAAATCACAAATGATGCTCATTAGTAAATAAGAAATAATTCAAAAGAGAGACAATTGTACACTACTTAAACCCTAACTTTATATATTCATGGTTGGATTTATGTGCTTATTGTACAATTGATAAGTCCTTTATGACTTAAGAAACCACTGGGATCGTATTGAAATCATCATTATAGTATTCCCGGATTGAGTTACTCTGGGTGTGTTGTGGCACATGTCTTTTTAGATACTTTGGAATGATAGGTGGGCCTATTGTTAGATTTTGCCTCCGTGCTGGGTTATCACTTCACGCAAAAGGTGAGCGGGATGATATGTCAGCAAATATTACACACATTTATATGATCAGGAGGTGTTTGTTACCTGCCTCACGTTTTCAGGGCGTAATAATCCTCCAATTCTGGAGA
This sequence comes from Calotriton arnoldi, assembly GCA_963921515.1. NCBI lineage: Eukaryota > Metazoa > Chordata > Amphibia > Caudata > Salamandridae > Calotriton > Calotriton arnoldi. The sequence goes on along the minus strand of CAWUFW010013831.1, from coordinate 332,027 downwards.
GGAATATGTTTTATGCAATACATTTCGTACTTTGGTGTTTGTGTTAGGATTGCACTTCAGTGTATGTCATGTTCTGCTGTGATCACAGGTATTTAGAAGCATGGTTGACGGGTGATGCTTACTCCAGACCACATGTGGTATGAGCGTGTTTGCTGTGACACACAAGGTTTTTGGTATCTATGAACTCAACGAGGGTCGCACAAGACTCAGTATTTTGCCAGCAGGGTCTTCTGTTCTTTTTCTTCTTTCTTTTATTATGACTGTTTCACTTGGTTTTTGGGAGTTTATTAAATGCAACTATTGTGCATCCATTTTTTCGAGCCCTGATGAAGTCACCAATGATGAAACACGTTTCGGCTTGAATGGATGAATAATAAATAAAATGTTGGGCTAGTTTTGGAGACTGCAATCTTTGTCTTTTTGGATAACTGGAAAACAAAAGTGCTAGAGGGATTACTCTTTCCAAGAAATATGCCATTCTATAAGCTATAGCATAGCTAGTTTCAGTTAATACTGGGCAACATCTGCAACCCCAGGACCATTGAGTGACTTGTTTAAAAGGACTGCATTCTATGAAGTCACAACCTGTCAATTGGTAATGTTCGCCTTTGAGAAATGGAGCCATTCCTTGATGTTATCCACTCTCCAATACTGGGCCTTCTTGATTCCCTCAACAGTTCTCACCACCCTACAACATTCACAGGCCTCAGGAACTGTGTCCTAGTCACTAGCTTCTCTGTCAGAAACTGTAAGGAAAGGTATAAAGTGTATTCTGTGCCATTTCATGCAAGGATCCTGTTGGGTCGTGGTCTATCCTGTGTAGATAAGACCTCATCTCACCTCCGAGTGCCACACTGAAGGGAAAGTGATCTGAATGCGTGCCAGGACTGCTGCCCCCTGGGACAGTTAACATAAACTAAAATGGAATATCCCAGGTAGGTATTAATGTAAAGAAACTCTATCCTGCGACTACATTCATGACATTCTCTGCAGTAGAGACTGTTTAGCAGCTCCTATCAGCCTAACTATCACAGAAATACTATGTCACTTCAGAGCTTTTTCTCTTAGGGCCACACACGTCCAAAATTCCATTGCATCCTGCAGTGATTCCTCTCAGGCTGTTCCTAGAACATTCTCTCCTGGGATTTGACAACTCAGCTGTCCAGAAGGCCTACTGCTTATACAGAGAGTGGGCTTTGAGTCTGCTTCCTTCAACCATTGGCTTTTTTCGACCAGCTTATAGCACCCATTGGCTTGAGACATGGTCATCACATCTTGGATCAGCCCAATGGAGTTTTCATCTCTCATCTAATGCTGTTGGTTCTTTGAGTAAATGCTGTCACCTTCACTTGAGTGCTTGGATTGAACTGCATAAAGGACTACTTTACGACTACAGCCCACCTGTGTCCTCTCCTTCTGGCTCCCTTGTGTCTGTCTTCTCTAATTGCTAACGCTGCATGCATTAGCACATTGACCCAAGGCCTACTGAATCAGAAATACTTTATTTCTAAGAAATACATTCTTATAGAAATATTATACACATATTGCAATTTATATAAACAAAATAGACACTTTTAAATTACCTAAAACAGCTATGCACATTCTTGTAATTTCTATAACAGAAATATAAGCATTACATTTCTCAATAACAAGATTCGATACAGTTCACAACCCCAAATCACACATATGTTTAAAGCATTTTAGAAAAAATAAAATGTAGCTAATAGCAAACAATTAATTTTGCCAATACAGCCCACTGTCCAAGATCTCACATATCCTAAAACAGTTTAGAAGAATAATACGAATTAAACTGAAAGCAAACAATTCATTTTGCCCCAGTAGGCATTAATAAAGTACTTGCTGGCTTTGCAAAAGCTTGTATTAACATTGTAGACAGTCTATTTCATAGGCCTGTGCCAATGCAGTCCTTCTACATCACGGGGTGCTGTCAGCATCCAACGTCTGCCTATGAGAGGTAGATTCATGAGAGATTTTCAGGGTATCTACATAACTTAACTTTGCATAAATCAGTTTAAACTAAACGTATACACTTTTCAGTGGTTATTGCTGAAAATATAGACTGGATCCTGCCTTTCTGGGCCTGTGTAAGAAGTCTTATCTTTATGTCTAAACAGTTTCTCTGTGTTTTTTTCGTTTGAAAATCGGGTCACCCTAATGGAGCGTGGTAGATTGAGCTGACCAGCAGTGGTAGCGTTTACGTAGGAGTCTACTGTACTGTTGTGGGTTGGTAGTGTGGGTAGAGGCACATTGCTGGTGCTGCGGTTATATGAAGCAGTATGTTTGATTTTAGAGTTATATTAGTGTGGGGGCCCAGGATAGTGCTGTAGGATATATTTTGGCAGTGGAAGTGAAGTAGTGAGCTTGACCTGCCAGGGCCTATAAATCAAATGCTACTAGTGGGCCTGCAGCACTGATTGTGCCACCCACATGAGTAGCTCTGAAAACGTAACTCAGGCCTGCCACTGCAGTGTCTGTGCGCAGTTGTTAACTGCCATGTCAACTTGGCAAGTGCACCTACTTGCCAGGCCCTAACCTTCCCTTTTTCTACATGTAAGGCACCCCTATGGTAGGCCCAAGGTACCCCCCTGGGCAGGGTGCATTGTATGTGAAAGGTAGGACCTGTACTGGTGTGTGTGACATGTCCTGATAGTGGAATACTGCCAATTTCGTTTTTCACTATTGAAAGGCTATCTTGCCCCATAGGATAGAATGGGAGTTTATTTATAACATCTTATAAATATAACTTCCCATTGGGACAAGATAGAGAAATAAAGTTTAGGCTCTCTGAACTCAGAATTTATGAACACATCTTTTAGTAAAGATGGTTTTTAAATTATGTGTTTGAAAATGCCACTTTTAGAAAGTAGGCATTTTCTTGTTTAACCATTCTGTGTACCTCTGCCTGTTTGTGTATTGACTGTCTAGTTTTGGAGTGACAGGGGTTGGGGATGTGCATTCACTGTAGACAGCCACTGGGGGGTTGAGGTGTGCCTGGCCCTTCCTGGATGACTCAGAGCTGAGCTGAATAAACCTTGGCTGAATTTAGAGTAGTGGGAGGAGATTTCTTTGCACCTGAATAGGGCCTGTCTCCCTTGCACATAGCTGTCTCCACCCCCTGTGGTCATACTGCACCAGTGAGGAAAGAACTGGTTTGGACTGAGCGCAGAGACCCTTGCACAAAGAGAACAAAGACATTTTGGGGTATAAGTATTAGACCTAAAACCCCTGAACTTTAGATTACTTCTGGACTCAAGAGGAACCTTTGCCAAGGAGAAAAGCTGAAGAGCTGTGAGGAGGAGTACTGCCCCTTTGCTGTGTGCTGTGTGGGGTTGGCCTGCAGTTGCTGTTTCTGCCTAGGAGAGGACAAAGACTGGAACTTTGCTTTGAACCTGCTTGAAGGCCTGTGCCTGTGCATGCTGGCCTCCTGTTCTGAAGTCTCAGGGACACAAGACTTCCCCCCCCGGCTTCCCTGAACCCTGTTTCTGAGAGTTCTGACGTGCCAGGAGGTGCCTATTCCAGTGCTGTGCCTCTGGGGGTTGTTCCTGATGTTGGGAGCTGGAAGAAACCAAAGAGAAGCAAGAAAACCTGTTTCCGACGCCGCTGCGATGCCGCGACCTGCACCGATGCCCGGGGCACCGATCGTGAAGTGAACGACGCACCACCCGGCCTGCACCGCAGCTCCAACGCCTGCCGACACCTGCAGTTATTGGCCGTGCCCAACGCCAGCGCTTGCACTGACTCCGTCATTGCCAGCGCCTGCATCCTGTTATCGCGATGCCGATAACCACAGAGGGTGACTTCACGAACTCGCCGACTTCGCATCGCCACTGGAACCGACGGCTCACTGCCGATGAAACCGCCTTCCTCTGTCCTGGACACGACACGTCGCCTCCTCGCGGACACAACGCTTTGCCTCCCCCGTGGCAGCAAGGGAGCCGGCCTCGACCTCGGCACCGAAGCCTCACCTCCATGACGCCTTGCATCATCATAGACTTTGTTTCCAAGGTACTGTTTGTTTGGGGGTCTGTGTGACTCCGTGCCCGACGCCGCTCTCCTCGCGGTCGGTGCCATACTTTGGATTTATTGTTGTCACGACGTTCAATAGCCCCAGGTGCAGCTATTTGTTTTCTACAAGCTATATTTTTGCAATAACTATTCTAAAAGTCATATCTTATTACCTGTATGTTGGATTTTTGTCGTTTTTGGTCTTGTTGAGTTTAGTTAAAGGTACTTTATTTTTCTAAACTGGTGTGGTGTCCATTTGTGGTGTTATCACTGTATTACTGTGTATTTTGAGTACAAATACTTTACACATTGCCTTTGTGATAAGTTTGTCTGCTCGTACCAAGCTACCCAGGGGGTGAGCAGGGGTTATCTAAAGTGTGTATCCCCCTTACCCTGACTAGAAGCAAGGGTCCCTCTGCCAACTAGAGACCCCCATTTCTAACAGCATGTGTTAGTCTTCACTGCATTTCTGCACTGAAACAGTTTGTTACACAATTCACAAAGTTCATACAGCTCTGCTGCAGTTCATGATTTTGCACCACAAATGAGCAGTTATTTGCCAGTTTGAGCTTGGAGAAGACTGGCAGCATTTAACTGCTACTTTTGTGTGGAGCCCTGCAGGATGGTCTCAAGTTGAGGAAAGGTGGGTGCTGTGCCACGTAGCTTATAAACAAGGAGGCATATAGTAGCTGAGAAACTCCATTTAAAGGAGATATGTTAGTGTACAGTTGAAGGATTGTGCTGCAATTAATAGATCTGGCCAAGAGGAGGACACATCCCAAAGAGAAAGGCTAGCTCAACCAATCCTCTTCGGCTCTTTGCATTCTGGTACTTTTAGTTCTGCATTTTAATAGCAGGGAGGACTACAAACCTCAGATGCAAAATAATACTGGAAGTGCTACTCATGCCTTATGGAAGGTATCTTCAGAGCTTGAGATCTATTCACATCAACACACAGGATCATTTTCATACCTTTAACTAGTTTAATCAATAAAGGATGTATTCCACAAAAATTAAAGTATTATTCTGTGTACTCCTGTGGTTGTTTCCTAGTTCACTGACCAGCCCATTAAGTTAAGGTACCAGGGTGCTGAGGTTGGCATTAGGGAGGGCTCATTTATGAAGAGGAAAAGCATATGTTTTGTGCAGATGCCCCACAGGCAACCCATCATAGCCAGATAGTAGTGGGTGTATACCACCCAAATATAAGTAGCAGACTGGTTTATAGCATGGCAACTTTCAAAAAGTGAAAATTTTCATGTGTTGATGCTTTCTAGACCTTTGCTGTAAAAAAAAGTATGTATCTCTGGAACTAGCAACAATACCAAAATCTAATTTGTAGAACCGTGCACAATAGTGTCCCTTTTAATGTCACTCATATGCTATTAAGATATCATCCATAAAGCTGCTACAATCTTGCAAATGTAACACACATGCAGTTTGAAACCTCAGGGACCCTTCTTCTAAGCACAGAAGCCATGGTCCAGCGCTGCGTGGCCCAGAAGAGGGCCCCCTTTCTTGGGCTTCCCAACAATGATGTAGTGCTACAAGGCCAGAAGAGGGCTCGCTCCCCATGAGCACTGGACCATGGCTGCTAGGCCTAGTGATACTATGCTAGGATTGCCACCTGACCATTATTTTTATAGCATGGCCTTTTATTTTTATGTGCATGCATGCAAACATGCTAATAACTTGAAAAAAGCAGAGAAATCTGGCATTGTTTTCCATTTTGCAATATAAACAGCAACAAAAGAAGAAAACACTTATAAGATATTTGCAAGTCGTTTTAAGTTATTTGCAAATTATTATAAAAGCAAGCATATTAGTTATTTGCTTTGATACAGAGACATAACAGTGATTTTACACATATTCTTTTCCACCTAGCAGAATCTGGTCCTTTCAGAGTAGTGGAATGTAAACAAATGACCGGTATTTTTGTGAGAAATGAGGCAACTCTCCGGCACTGTGTGGCCCTGGGTCATCGAGCCACGGTATAGTGCTACAAGGCGTAGCCAAGAGGCCCCCTCCCCTGGACATCGCAATGCTGGATCATGGCTGTGATGCCTGATTGAGGAGGGCTCCCTCCACTGGCCATGCCAAGTTGGATAGAGCTGCCAATTTTCTTTAAAAAAAGAAACAAAAGAAAGTGGTAATTTGTTTACATTTTCATACTCTTTAGGGAACAAGGGCCTGATTTAGATCTCGGCAGACGGGTTAATACATCACAACAGTGACCGATTGCCCGTCCGCCAAAATATAAATCCCATTATATCCTATGGGATATATATTTCGGCGAATGGAATATCTGTCACCGTTTTGATGGGGTAACCCATCCGCCGAGAACTAAATCAGGCCCCAAGTTCTGCTAGGTATCCCTATGTTTACTCAAATAAGCATGGACCAATAACATACAACAAGTCTCAAATACTTTACAAGTGATTCCTTCTTGTTTTGCTCTTTAATATTCATATTTCAAAATGGAGAAAATCCAGATTTCATTGAATTTCTTAATTCATTGATAGGCAAGCATGACCCAGCGCTGAGAAGCCAAAGGTAAGGGGGCCCCCTCTCCTGAGCCGTGTAGCACCGGATCATGTCTGCGAGGCCTAGGGGATGGGGTCACCCACTGGGGGCCTGAAACACATTACCCAGCACTGCGAGGCCCAGTGGAGAGAAGCGTTTGGGGTCCTCGCCCATGCCTTACAGGTGGTATGCAATGCTGCAAGGCTCAGGGGAGGAGAGGGGAGGGGACCAAGACACCCAGAGCATGGCAGTACAGCCAGGACTGGACCCTGCCTGGCCAAAGAGACATGGCAGGGTTACATAGAGTCAGCACAGCCATGGTCATACACCAAGAACAAGAAACAGACACACATTACTGGAGCAGTAAGGATTAATGACACCCTGATATTGTGGAGCCAAGAGCTACGTCAATGGTGATTCGCTGCATTGATGTCCCGGGGAGGTGATGGGGACTGGTAGGATTTTTATATGAGGCTGGCATCTCACCTCTCCTGTTTTCTGGAGGTTCAATTCTCACAGCAATTATCTAGTGCTGATAGGCCCACGAAAGTGGAGGGGACATCTACTGGGCATACTAATGCTCGATCTTGGATGTGAGGCCTATTATAGGGGGGCCCTCCACGTGAATGGGTGGGTAATGGGTTTCATTGGTTGACAGATGGCTGGATTTTATTGGTTGAATGACAGATGGGTGGGTGGGTGGGTTTTATAAATAGAATGGTAGATATGGAGTGGGATGAATAGATGTATGGACAGTGTACTGTACTTAACAACATTGACAGATTTAACTATTTTGAGGTACAGGTGCTTACTAACACATAATGCAACTGGCTGTGATACTTTTATATCTAGCACTTCCTTTTAACAGATATAGCCAGTTGTCCGCGTTTTTACCAGTATGAGTTCTCTTTTTGAAAATCCCTTTTACTTATGGTTGCACTTGAGCAGGCACCAAACCTGTTGCGCCCAGCACAGAGGGGAAGTAGTTTACTCTTTTCACACTTTTCCACTATGAATCTGTGGTTGGAATCACACATAGTGTTTTTGTTCATAGAGTGGGGCCTCTTCCCTGGGCCTCGCAGCCATAGCATAGCACTACTAGGCCCAAGAGAGAAGCCCCCTCTCCTGGGTCTCACATCGCTGGATAATGTCTATGAGGCTCAGAAACCCCCCATCTCTGAACTTTGGGGCCATAGTGTAATGGTATAAGGCCCAGGAGAGGGGCCCCTCAACCCTAAGAGGGTTTCTGGGCCTCAGAGCCTCAGTGTAGTACTATGTGGCCCAGGAGAAAAGTCCCCTCCCCTGCGCCTCACAGCGCTGGTTAATGTCTACGAGGTCCAGGGAAGTGGGGCCCACCCCTGTGCCTCACATGTGGGATTCAGCAACAAGAGGGTCACAGGAGATGGGCTCCCTACTGGGCCTTTCAAGGAAGGTGACCAGATTTTGAAGAAGAAAAAAAAACCTGCACATTTAGCAAAAATAGAAAAACTACAAGGGGGTACACATTGAATTAAATTACAATAGTTGTTACCATTGATTCACAGACAGGTACTAACAGACTAAATTTAATGCAATTTTTAAACCCAGGACACCTGGTCACCTTACGATCTGAAATAGCTGTTCCCTCCTCCACTCTCTTCTCCTTACTTGGTATGTTCTTGTGTCCTGCTGATCGACTTGGGAAACAAAGGGATGCTTTGTTGTCGGGTAACTACAAATTGCCAATGCTCCGCACCGCCCAACCCAAGAAATGCCTCCACGCCCTTGCAGTGCAGGCGATTGAGACGCCTTGCTGTGAAAACACCTCATGATGTGATTGACTGAGGGAGGGGGCGCAGGAGATGTGTGAGCCGAGTTCACTGTGTCTCAGAGAATCAGTGGACTGTGGTGCACTTCACTGGGGCCCCATGTTTTGGAGGTAAGTGCGGGGCCCTGGGCAGCTGCCCACACTGCACATGCCTAGCGCCGGCCCTGTCCTCCCTCCCCAATGCATGAACGCATACTAGTGCCATTAACATGCATCAATACAATGTTTTGGCCACCTGTCCCCAGATACGTTTCAAGGCATGGGCAAAGTTGACAATTTGCCCAGGGTCCTCATTGTCCAAATGGGCACCTGGGAAAGTAAACTTTATCTCTTTCTAGTTCACCTCTTGTGGAATTCAGGCCTGGCTGAATTCGCGCTGCAGTAAGGCTAGGCCTTCGACGTACGCAGCAGCAGTAATTGGCACACATACAACAACTACTATGTGCGAGACAAGACCCAGAGCGGTCTCGCGCTCCTTTATTTATGCCTTCGGGCGAGCCCGCCCTCAGGGTGCATGTAACAGCGCAACATTGTATAGTGCGGGCCGGGTGGCACCGTCACTACATCCCTCCAATCTTTTAGACACTACGTTACTATAATGTTCGCATCTTAGTCCTTGGACAAACGGCATACAAAGTCTCGAAGTCTTTGGCTAGGGACAGGATTCGGCCGAAGACCATACTTCTGGCTCAGGGAGTTGTTTTCAAGCCTGGTCCCCACAGAGTCATCTCCTGATGACGGTATGCTTACCCTGGGATTCGTCTGTACAACACCAGCCAGTGTTCCTTCCTCTGGGCGCGTTGGCGCCGTTCCGTTGTTGTTCCTCGGGTTGCTCAGTGGTGCCATTTCATTTTCCCATTCTTCCATTCCAGTTTCTTCACCGTCAGCTAGGGGCCCCGTTCCCACCTTCTTGAACCAGGAGACTTTCCTCGTGACCACCCGAGTTCCGTGCTTGGCTGACACCATGGTTCCCTGCACGTTGGTGACTCCCCACACCTCTGGCTTGTACGGGGTGTGATACTTCCAGCCGAGGGTACCGGTCTTTCACAATGACCCGGTCTCCTACTTGAATGGCCACCATTTGTGCCCGGCGCGCTTGGCTTGCCTTGTCGTTCGTGCTCTGTCTCCTGGCTTGCGCAGCAGCTTGATCCAGATCTGGGGGACACCAGGACGAGTCCGCGGGGATGCTATCCCGAGGTGCCTTCCGGAACAACAAGTGAGCCGGTGCACACTTTGTCGTACAGTGGGGCGTCTGGCGGTATGCACTCAAGAATTGTTGGAGGCAGTGCTCGGCATCATCACCCTTTTCGATGCCAATCCTGAGAGCCTTGTTCAGGGTCCGCATGAAACGTTCTACCTCCCCATTCGCCTGCGGCCATTGCGGCGTGATCTTGCAATGACGAATGGCAAGGGACGTCATGTATTCATGGAAGTCCCTCCCCTGGAAGGGTGGCCCATTATCTGTCTTCCGGAAGCCCCATCATCGCAAAAACGCGGTCTAACATGGCTTTGACCTGAGGAAACGCTGTCGACGCCACCACATCTACTACAGAAAATTTGGAGTGCGAATCAATGAGGACCAGAGTGCTTCGCCCATCGGGGAACGATCCAAAGTCAATGCTAACTTGGGTCCACGGTTCAGGACACGGTGCTTCTGTGACTACAGGATGAGGAGCTGGGTCTTGACTAGTGATATTGCACGAGTGACAGGTACGGATGACTTCCTCGACCATGGAGTCCATGCCTGGGAACCAAACCTTTTGTCTGAGACGGGCTTTTGTTTTGGCAATCACTTGATGCCCTTGATGTGCCAGGTCGATCACTCTCTTTTGAAGGCTCCGGGGTATCACCAGGGCCGTGCCGCGCAGGATGACCCCATGCAAGCCTACACTCAGTTCACTACGTGCTCTCCATAGTTGTTGGTGCGACAGTCTTTCGTCTTCAGTTAAGGCCCGAGCCCCATCGAGAAAGTGTTGCCAGCTCCGGTCGGTCAACGTTTCTTTGACTTTGGACAAGCTTTCGTCGGCCTCAGTGGCTCTTCCCACATCTTCAAGCATGAGCGCAGTTGGGCATGCCTCCTGGGATATCATTCGGACAAACTCCTCCGTGTTGTCCTCATCGGCGAGCCGTTCCGTCGAGGCGGTCTTGGCAGGGTGACGAGACAGAAAGTCAGCCGGGTTGTTGACCCCCGGCTGAAAGCTGACTTCAAAACGATAGGCTTGCAGTTGTACGGCCCATCTCTCAATTCGTGGGGGAGCCAATCTGGAAGTGCCCGCAAAGAGGGGAATTAGAGGCTTGTGGTCTTGGACCACGCGAAACTCCTGACCGTAGAGATAGAGGTGAAAGTGTTGGCACGCCCACTTGATGGCCAGAGCTTCACGCTCTATCTGGGCGTACCGCATCTCCGTTCCTGTCAGGGCTCTGCTGGCATAGGCGACTGGCACCCACTCTTTCGCCCTTGTTTCTTGCATGAGAACAGCTCCTAGACCCACGGGACTGGCATCTACCACCACCTCGGTGCGTCTGTTGGGTTGGAAGTACGCCATGACCTTTTTGTCGATGAGGGCCTCCTTCACAGCATGGAATGCAGTGTCTTCTTTCTCGGTCCACGCCCACGGTTGTCCTGACTTTGTGAGGTTCCGGAGAGGCTCCCAGAGAGACGCCAGATTTGGAATAAATCGGCCGCAATATGTGGCCATGCCTAGGAAGCTACGGACTTCCGTGGGCGATGTGGGTCTCGGGGCAGCGCATATGGCGGCGGCCTTCTTCGGGTCAACCTGGAGGCCATCTCGAGAGAAAATGTAACCGAAGAACTCCACCGACTCTTGGTAGAACGAGCACTTGGCTCGATGGAGGGTGAGTCCGCTCTCTGCAAGTCGTTGAAGGGTGGCTCTGAGATGCACGTGATGCCCTCTAGTGTTTTCGAGAACACCAGGATATCGTCACTCAAGTTAATAACTCCTTGTAATCCTGTGAGTGTTTCCCTTATAGCGTTCTGAAACACTTCCGCTGCAGATGATACCGCAAAGCTCAGCCTCTTGTATCGTCGTAGACCCACATGAGTGGAGAATGTCATGATGTTCCTGCTGTCAGGATGGAGTTCTGACTGGTGATAGCCACGTTGCGGTCGAGTTTCGTGAACCACTTGGCCCCGTTGAGGTCTGCCACGATGTCATCCATGGTAGGCGTGAGATGTCGCTCCTGCTTCACGGCTTGGTTTGGAAGGCGCATGTCGACACATAGCCAGATGGCTCCAGGTTGCTTTGGCTTGGGGGCTACGACCAGAGGCGACACCCACGGGGTGGGGCCGACACTTTTTTTATTACACCCAGATGCTCCAGCTTCTTTAACTCCTCCTCCACTTGGGGGCGTAAGTGGAACGGCACCCTCCTGTGCCTCAGAGCTGTGGGCTTGACTGTTGGATCAATGTGCAGTTTGAATAGCTTTCCCTTCAGGCACCCCAGCCCCTCAAATAGCATGGGAAATTCTTTGAGGATATCCAGGGCGTGTAAGTCGTGCACTTGATTGGCGAAAAAGACCAGCTCCAGGTCTTCCGCCGTGTGGCAGCTGAGGAGTGTTCCTCGCTTTCCCTCGGTGACGTGAAACCGTGTGTGGAGGTGGCGCCCTTCGCTAGCTACTTCAACTTCCATGACTCCTCATAGGGAAAGTGGCTCCGTCCCACCATAGGTGTATATCTTTGCCCTGGATGGTGCGAGCGGAGGTCGCGGGGACAGTTGATCATATTGTTCGCTGTCCATAACGTTCACTGACGCCCCAGTGTCTATGAGCGCTTTGACTGAGGAACCTGCCACCGTGATGGTGCACATGGGTGGAGGTCGATGTCTCAGACCCTCTCGACTCACAAACGACACTATGAAGACGTCGTCGTCGTCCGCGCCTAAGCCATAACCTGGCGGAGTGGCGTCCACTTGCTCCAACGGGTCTTCCAGCGTCAGTTGTCTAATCGCCGTCGACAGACCACGCTGTCCCGTAGTGTTGGTTCTCGCTCTCCCCCCTCGACACACCTTCGCGAAATGGTTGAGCTTCCCGCACTGGGAGCAGGTCTTCCCCCTTGCAAAGCATCGACCAGACAGCGGATGATCCAAGCCGCAGTTGCCACATGCGCTCTTCTGTGGTGGTCTCCCATTACCTCTTGGTGCTGCAGGTCGTCTTTGAATGGCGTCCACCCTCTCTTCTTTTATCACCGGAGGTCGAGAGGTACCTGATTGAGTCGTGGGCCGGTTAAGGGCCGCATCCATCTCATCCGACCGGGCGTTGGACAGCTCGTGGGACCTTGCGAGCACTAGGATCTCGTCCAGAGTGATGCCTGGTTGCCTGAGTATCAGGCGGCGCAACGTCACCGACCGGCACCCTTGTATGACTTGCGCTCTGATTTCTTCCCTCTGGTCGTACAGCTTGCAGGAGCTCGCCAGCTTCCGTAGGCGGGCGTAGAAGACGTCTATGGTCTCTGCTTCCCCTTGTCTCGCTTGGCTGAGCCTGAATCACTCGAAGTCAGGGTTTATTTGAGGGTCAAAATGCCTGTTCAGCGCTGCTACCGCCTCATCATAGTTTTCGTCAGCCCCGGTGTTTGGCAGGGTTTCGAACAAATCGTACAGTTCTCCGCCTCCGTAGCACATGAGGAGCGACCTTTTCACCTTTCCATCAGTCTCTCTCATGCCCACAAAGTAGTGATCAACGCGACCAATCCATGATTTCCATCGCGCCGCCGCCTTGGCCGGATCCGCCAGTTCGCTAAATGGGGGCAGGGGGGCTGCCGTGGCGTGGCCTGGCTGCGGAGGCGCATGTCAAGGTGCCGGTGGTGGGGCCTGTAACTGCGGCGCTGGGGCACCAGCTCCGTCTGGGTTGGGGTTGCTCATGTCTGCGCCTGCTGATTGTCCCCGGGTATACACCTCGCTCCTGCGCGGCAGCCACGTGTGTCTTGCACGCCCTGGAGGTCGTCCTGGCGTGGAGCGGTACTCTGGGCGTGACTGGCGCTGTGCCGCTCTTGCAGGGAATGCAGCTGTGAGTGGGGTGTACACAATACCCACTTGGTATGCGCCTCTGTTTACTTGCACTTGCTAGTGCTTGATGGTACGGGCCTGCCTGTGTGGCCTGAGTGGTCTTAGCTTTGTATTGGCAGTCTTTCTCTTGTTTTTGCCAGTGCTTGTTGATATGGGTGTGCACGTGCTGTTCCTCGCACCGTCTTACCCAGTGGTAAAGCGTGGGGTTGCAGGCAGGCACTCTCTCTCGCTGCGCTGCGGGCTCGACCACGTGGTAGTGGGAGCGCTGTTCTGGGCCGAAGCGGGCGTGCGCTTGTGACAACAGGCCGGTTCTCACCTGCGTCACTCTGCGCGGAGTGCGGCCGCACTCAGGTGAGTCCTCCCCGCGGCTGGGCCTTACGCGGCCGGCAGATCCCTCGGCTGAATCACAACGCGGGGTGGGCACCCGCTGAGGCAGTCTGCGCCGGAGCACCTCTCTCACCAGAGCGTCGCCGCTGCTCCCGACTCCGCGGCCGCGCACCGCGTCTCTCGGCAGCAAGGGAGTCACCGGACCAGGTGAGATGCGGCAGAGGTGTGGGTGAGACCCGCCTCGTCGCCAATGTGGAATTCAGGCCTGGCTGAATTCACGCTGCAGTAAGGCTAGGCCTTCGGCGTACGCAGCAGCAGTAATTGGCACACATACAACAACTACTATGTGCGAGCCAAGACCCCGAGCGGTCTCGCGCTCCTTTATTTATGCCTTCGGGCGAGCCCGCCCTCAGGGTGCATGTAACAGCGCAACATTGTAAAGTGCGGGCCGGGTGGCACCGTCACTACACCTCTGTCTATTTCTATAACTGAACCTCTCTTCTCTCTGCCTACTACCTCTACGTGCTGAGTGTCATCTTACGGATTTTGGGGTCCTTGGAAAGACATATTTCAACTATTTTTGCGTGAAACCTTTGTACGAAACTTGTTTGCTATCATGTGTGCTACAACTAGTACACAAGTAAGCAATAAAATCCAAAGTTGTTAGGAACAAGGGGCCACAAAAAAATCCTTAAAACGACAGTGGCTGTGCAAAAATTAAACCTGGACCGCCCAAATCCCTGGGATGCAAACTGACAAGTTCCTGTGTTTAGCTGACGAAATTAAATTAAGTGTTGTATTGTTTGTGGTTGGTGTTGGCTAAAGAGCTAAGTCGCGAGGAGGAAGGATGGAAGGCAGGCAGCTACTCTAGAGATCTAGCCAGTGCTTTAAATGGGCCGGTACTCACCGGTACTGAGTACCGGCACTTCTTGAATTTATCACTCCGAGTACCGGCACTTCTCTACTCGCGAGGAGAGTACCGGTACTCATGAAAAGGTAGGCTGTGAGTGCTGGTGAGCAGGAGTGGAACGTGTTTCTGGCAGCCAAGGCGCCGCTTCTTCCCCGATCTGAGCCCCAGCTGATCTATTCAGCAGGGGTCATTTGAATAATGTCCGGTGCTCACCATCACGCTGTGCTTGACAGAGCAGGGTCCATTCAGGCCCTGTGCTGTCAATCACAGTCACATTATCGTGTGCGTTCGTGCAAGCACAGGAATCATGTCAGTCCCCTGGCAGTGACAATAAGGCTACGGCCAGTCCGGCCCTGGTGGCAATTAAAAAAGCCATGGTAGGTGAAAGGTATAACATGGCTTTTATCATACCCAAGTCTTTTGTGTGTCTGCTATGTTTGTATGCCTGTTTTTTGTAAGAAAAAAGTGAGAGAACGAGAGAGAGAATCAAGACACTCTCAGGAGGTTTTTAAAGAAAATGGGTGGCACTTTGTACATGTCTGCTCTGCGACAAAGATTCATACCTAACGTAGTAGGGAAGGTTGGTGGGTGGGTGAGTGGATGGATGAGTGAGCAAGGGTGGATGTATAGATGGATGGATGAATAGATGGATGGATGAGTGAAAGCATGGATGGGTGGGTGAAAGAGGGTGGATGATTGGATAAAAGGGCGGATGATGGGTGGATAAGTGAAAGGTTGGATGGATGAATTAAAGGGAGGGAGGATGGATGAAACGGTGGATGATGGATGAGTGAAAGGAGGTATTGAGTGAAAGGGTGGATGGAATGAAAGGGTGGATGTAATAAAGGAGTGAAAAGGTTGATGGATAGATGAGCAAAAGGATTGATGGATGAGTGAAAGGATGAATGGATAGGTTTGGAGATGGTTGGATATGAAGGATGCTCCAGAAAAATAAAGAGTGGTCCTACTTTCCAAAGGGACAGGACACCAATTGACAATATGTCTAAAAAGAATTCCCTTTGGGAAACCACAATAGCGTACCAGAACAGTCACTCAAACACCTATTCACACAGGAACTATATTAGGAGCCAAAAAGTCAAATATATGAATGGTTTATTCATAAAACATATGCAATAGATAAAATCTAATTCACAAAAAGAATTAAATCTAATTCACAAAAAGATTAATTCTTTATGTGAATTAGATTTTATCTATTGCATATGTTTTATGAATAAACCATTCATATATTTGACTTTTTGGCTCCTAATATAGTTCCTGTGTGAATGGATATGAAGGGTGGACAGAGAGAATGGTGAAAGGCAGAATGATGGATGAAAGACTGAATAGACGACAGAATATAAAGGTTAAATGGTGGACATCAGCAGGCAAATGGTAGGATGAATGGATAGATCGATGGAAGAGACGAGAGATATCTTCTGGGGAGGGTCATGATGATTTGCTTCATTTGCTTGGTGCCATAAGACCTTTGGATCGAAGTGGGGTATTTTCAATTTCTTCCTACTCACATGCTCAAAAATATGTACAATTGTGCCAAACAGCAATTAACAGTATGGCATTAAGAAGGTGCAATTATTTCAAAAATAGGAAATGTTAACATATTATTGCACTTCTCTTTCGTTTTGTGTAATGAGTTAACCTGCTTTGTTTATATAAACACATTTCTCATGTGTTTTGGTATGTGCTGCAACTAATTAGAAGTCGTTAAGTATCATCATGTCTTGCACTTAGCCCCGCCCCTTGCCCCGCCCCCTCACTACACCTGTAGCTCATTTTAATGAGTACCTGCACTTATTTTTTTCCATTTAAAGCACTGGATCTAGCACAGCTCCAGTGCTGTGAAGATTTGGACACACCCGATCCGAACCATGCAGGAAGTGCTGTGCAGTCGACTACGCTTACACATTCTTGGTGTTCAAATGTGCTGCAGCCGGACGCTAGATGGCGCTCCAGCCTAAGTTTTGCCTGTATTTCCAGCTTGAGCCCAGCTCACGCCGCACCTTGCTTCTAATCACTCGGAGACAGGGCAAGTGCTGGACAGATGTGGAAGATAGGGGGCTTGTTACAGGTTTCTGAAGGATGGTGACGGCTGGTGTGAATTACACATTTACATCGGCTGTGTACACGCTGATACGAGCGCAGAGGCAGCTGCTGATCCAGATACACCTGCCCCCCCCCCCCCGCTCCCTCCCCCACTGATACAGCAATACCCACGTCGATACTAGTACAGGTGCACACAGTGACACGAGAACACGGACCGCTTCAGGAGCACGCACAGGTGAACCGGTCGATACAGGTGTAATGTGTAAACGTTGATACAGTTGCGCATACTGATGCGTTTTCACTCACCCTGGTGTGGGAGCGTACAACCAGGGGCGCAACTAGAGCCACATTTCGGGGTGGGGGGGTAATATTACAAGCAATGTAGAGCCAAATTTCGGGGGGGGTGCTATTACTTCCAGCAATGTATCCTTGTATAATGTAACTGGTGCTTATGCAACGTTCCTCAATACCTTCGAGTGGAGTTCGAACTGTATAAAACTGCAAAAAAAAAAAACTAAGGTAGCTTTTCAGTAAATGCATTCTCACACTGTAGCAGTAAAAGTAATTTGCAACTTTAAGGAAGAGGCAGAGGCTCTAGGAAGGGGTGAAAAAACAACAAAGCCTCGTTATCAAGTAAATGGTCTTTTAAAGACCTGTGAAATACTCGGGTGCTGCTGGGAAGGCGCAAGACCAGCCAGCCCACAGCAGCTCAAGATCTGTCTGTGTGTGTGTCCGGAAGCTGTCTCAAACGCGCGTCAGGGGGGGCTGAAGCCCGTTGAGATCTGTGGGCGTTGCTCGCCTGCGCACACCCATGTACCTATTGTACACTCAGGGCCCACGGGCTGCACAACAGGCCTGCAAAGCACCACGTCCTCATGTATACCGTGTCTGAGGCCCAGACCAAAGGGGGTCCAGCACAACCCCCAACCATCACCCTGTACCTTCACCGCCCGTGAAGGTACCTGTCCGTAACTCCCGTACAAGGCCTGTCCTGCCCCCTGGTGACAACCTGCGCCGCTCCCGGGATCCAGAGGGAATTACACCTGAGGGTTGTTTATAGGCCTGGTTCTAGAGTGGAAGCAGCTAGGCCAGGCCCTCACAGAGGACCCACCGTGCCCACCTAGAGCCCATTCATAATTGAAAAAGCTTTTGTTTGTAATTTAATGCTAGAGGTGGGTCTGTAGCCCACTCTCTCTCCACTGACTGCAAAAGTAAGCATTGCATGGGCAATTTAAAGTGTGCATGGAAGGGTGTGATGTCCCTGGGAGGGAAGCTAATGACACCTCACCCCTCCCATCCAGAAATGAAGAGCGGTGTGTCCTACAACACACCCAATACAACCAAAGATAAGAAGTACAAGGTCCCATCCCAAGGTCACTAAAAGACAAAGACTAGGAAATTGCTCAAGCAATCTGAAAATTATGTGTTTGCCTTAACCTAAAAATAATAAATAAACTGGTTTGTGTGTTTTTTACTCCTTCCCTGAAGTCAGTCCTAAATTGTGGCTCTACATTAAGAATATAAATGAAACACAAAAAAAGCAGCATATTGCATCCTAGCATTGGTTTCATTAAAAATAAATCACAAATGTGGATTGCACCACCAATTCCAAATTGAAGAGTGATTAGGTCCATCCATTACTTGTCATCACAAAATTTCTTTATTCTTCTTTTCGAAAGTTTTTAGTTAAAACAGCCAACGCGTTTCGCCCAACTTCCTTGGACTTCCTCAGGGCTGTAGAACATGCAAAACATATAGTGTATAATACAACAAAATAACAAAAAATTTACAATAATACATAAAAACACCACAATATTTACACTAAGATTTCCAGACAGAATTCTACGTAAAAAACTCACATATAAATATTCACATGTAAAGAATCCACATATAAACAATCAAATGTAAAAATTTTCATATAAAAATTCACATATAAAAAACAGGGACAATCTCGGCACAATGTTGTGGGGAATTGTTGTTTTGGGGGAAGTGCGTCACATGTACACTGTTGTGTAGATGTTAGGCTTGCTGTTTCGTTTTAATTAAAAATAATTCTGCTGATCCTTTTACTGAATTCTCAAGCGTTCATGCATATGTAAATAGCACAAGTGCCAGTATAAGGCCTTCCACTGCTGTCTATGTGTAACAGCGAGGACACTGTCATGAACCCTAGCAGGGCCATCTCTTCATTTCATCTTTCTGAGACTGATAAAAAGAAGACTACAGACCTGAATAATAGGAACACCTTTTATTTGGAAGGGTCCAAAGCGACAAATATGCTGTCAGAAGTGCTACATAAACAGTGTTGGATTGGCTTTTCGGACTGTCTGGCAATATTGTACTGCCACATGCGCCAGCTTGAAAGGGTCAGTGTATGAGCTGTTTTTTAGATTTCGTCTTGCACACTGAAAAAAAAAACTAAAACAGGGCTTACAGCCCACCTCATTCTTATTGTTACTTACCATTGGTTGGCTCCCAGCTGTTTTCATTTCCTTGCTTCTCATTGATCAGGGCCTCTTGCTACTCCCACTTTCTCTTTGTTCTTCCTGTAGTCTAGTTGTCTGTGGAGCTTGGACCAAGTACAGTTTCCTGTCTCTACGGCCAGTGTCCTTCCACTGGCCGCCGCTTGTAGAGGTACTTTTCTTTCCTTTTTAATCTAGCAATCCTTAAGAGTGCATGTGTTTGCAGGCCCACTCTGCCCCTCCCCGTCCCTCCCACCCCATCTCTCGTCCCTGTTATATGGCACTCATGCACTGAATGAACTCCAAAATAATTCCTACCGTGGCCATAGAATGACAGACATGATACGAATGACGTGAATTGCTACATATTTAATTTATAGCTATCTCTTCTTTGGATTAGGGCAGAGCACAGTTTTGGGTGATATTTCATCTGGCATCACTAATAAGAGACATAATCCATGCTACATTTATCCTGCAGCCAAGTCAATAGTTTAAAGGACTAACCACGAACCCA
Source organism: Calotriton arnoldi (assembly GCA_963921515.1). Taxonomy (NCBI): domain Eukaryota; kingdom Metazoa; phylum Chordata; class Amphibia; order Caudata; family Salamandridae; genus Calotriton; species Calotriton arnoldi. The sequence goes on along the minus strand of CAWUFW010013831.1, from coordinate 312,376 downwards.
GGAAACAGTACCATTTCTGGCATGGCCTTCTCAGACGTTTATCCTTAAGGGACTGATGACAGGAATACTATTTATTTGGGTAACAACAATTATTTCTGCGCCTATAGACAAATTACGGTAACGTGTGAGCTCATTATATAGTCAACATTAGGAACTGGGAGCGGCCATTTTAGCACTGCCACAGGCCAGGTGCGCCCAGGTGTTTGCGCCGTTCCTGCACATCATGGCGGCTCAGGATCTCACCAAGAGTTGGTGGACCATGCCATTCTTTAATTGTAATTGCAGGAAATGAATTGTAACGTGTATCCATTCTGTCAAACCACAGGCACAAGGAGACCACATACCGAGAGCGGTGGCAACATCTTACGTCTTACTGTTACATTATCGTCACTGTACGCTCTTCTAAGACAGTTTAGCATATTTTCTTACATTGGACATGACCATGGAATGGAAATAAACCTCTGGTAAAGTGTGTTTGCTCTTCCTATTATGTTGCTTGTAAGAATGCGTGAAAAGCAGACCGCGCCTGTGGGTGTGTTACTTGCCAGGGTGAATCTGGAGAGCATTACCAGATTACTTAAATTTTGCAATTGTGCGGTGCAGTTTTTCATCAACCTGTGCGTCGATCAACTGATGCACAAACGATATTTGTGTAATTGACCGGATGCACTTCCGGGGTCGCTCTCATTTGCACTAGTCAGTTGAAGCGAATGTCCATGACAAATTGCACCGCTCTGTGATGCATTGTTACACAACTGTGCACCGTGCAGGCTCGGTGTTAGGAGGCGGCCCTGGAGTGGCAGATTGAGCGGGCCTTCTCCTTGTCGACATTTGGAGTGGAGATTTTAATGGTGCAGCAGGTGCAGTGGTACAGGGCCCAGAAGGCTAAGGGGCCACCGAACCCTCAACATTGCTAGCCGAACAGCAGTCATGGGACCCATTGTACTTTCACAAGACTCACTGCCACCCTTTTTAGGTTTCGCCTAGACATCTTATGCGCTGTTGTTGCAAAATCTCTTGAAAACAAAAACAAGCATTTGTAAAGCCAGTAGGTTTCGGCTATGCGAGACCTATTGGCGTTGTCAATGTTTTTTAAAGATGTCACACAGCAGTGCGGGGTGTTTCGCAACGTGGCTTAAAGTGAATCAAAATAACACAATGACGCGGTCAATGCTGGCTGCGCTGTAGGGCTTTGATTTTATTTTCTTTGAGCCATGTTGCACAGCAGCTCGTGCTGCTGTGCAATATCTTTAAAAAACATTAACAAAGCCAAATGGCTTGCACAGAGCTATTTGGCTTTCTTAATTTTTTTAAAAGATGTTGCATAGCAGCACGCGCTGCTGTGCAACATGGCTCAAAATAAATGAAAACAAAGTGATATGCACAGGGTTCTGAGTGACATTATAGACATCTCGAGTTTCGCTCTCGTCGTCTATTTGATGCCGCACAGAACCCCTCGGTGAAACACATCCCCATGAGTCACTGTTACTCATCTATAATTCTATATGTTATGCATGGCTCTCACAGAGAGCCATTAGCAAGAATAACTAGCTTTTAAATCCAATTTTTCACTGCTATGACATTGCAACGGTGAGCAACTAAACTTGGTAGCCGCTGTTGCTACATCATAATGGAATTCCAGACTGTTCTGTCTGGGCTCTTTAACCCGTTTACCGCGGTGGCAATTCCGCCGCGGTGCGGGGCGTTCCATTGAGTGGGCGGGGCCGCGTCGGCCAACGGACGTGCGCAGCACTACGGAGGTAGTGCTCGCGATGGCCGTTGGCCGACAGAAGCAGCGAAGGGGTTAAGAGCCTGTCAGAGCAGCGTGGGAGAGCAGGGAACATAGTTTCTGAAGGCGAGGGAAGGGAAGGCACAGAGAGTGATGGTGATTGGAGGCGAGGAAGCCATGTATTTTTTTTTATTTGAGACAGAGGGAAGAGGCTATATTATGATTGGCTCCCTCATTACTTTTCTGTCCCCACGTAGCAGTTGAAAGCAGGGGCAGATGATTTTGGGGACCATGCATAATTTATAGATGGGTAAAAAGTGAATAACGGGGATGTTTTGCACCTCGAGGCCCAGAGTGACATCATAGACAACTCGAGCTTCACTCTCATTCAGAACACCTTGGTGAAAAAATCCCCATAATTTGCTGCTACCTGTCCATTATTCTATACGTCTTTCATCACAGTCGTCATGCAGCCCGATCCTAAGTGGATGATTAACATCGTTTGCTTCCCACGTTCAAAGAGCTGTCAACTGGCACTATGTCAAGATTTGGTGTGGTAAATTGACACATTTTATTGCAGAGCCAGATGAAGCCAATAAACTATACCCTTTAAAATGGTTGGCGTAGATTCTTGCCTTCGCATGATCTGAAGTTTAGCTTCACTTGGCCGCTCAACCACTGTAGCAAGAAGTGCACAGACGAAGGGCAAAGATCCTGCAAGATGTCCAGCTACAAGAAATCAGAAGATTGGCTGGCAGTGGGTCTTTTCGTGTTGGCTGATAGTCCATCAACCTAAGAGGCACTGGGAAAATGGCTGCTGCTCGGCAGTCATGCATGTGAGTCCCTACAGCAGGAAGTCCCACCCGTTAGGGTGAGACTTCCTGTGGTTGGAAATAACCATGTGGGGCTGTTGAGCAACAACCACCTTCTCATGATTTGAGCTCAGAGGAAACATTTTCCTGCTGTTGACAAATCCCTTTATGCCCCCATTTCTTAAAAAAATTCACCAGCTTCACACTTCACAAAGATGGTAAGGCTTTTTAAGACTGTGCTGGGGAGCTCTCATCTTTGCAATTTTGCGCACCACTTGCCAAGAGAGAGTGAATTGAGCCAACCCTGAATTTTCAGTCAACGGCATTAACCACGTTGAGATCTACAGGTGCATGCTTATAACAGAAAAACAAAAAAGACAGCCCACACCTCACACACTTTGACTTGTCAGCTGAAAACCCAGGGCAGACTGAAAGTCCCTCTCATGACGTCACACATCTTTTGATTTTATAGGCCAAGTCGCTGCTCTAGGAATTCCTTTAACTATACCTGGCAACCCACACGGTGCCACCATGTGACACAAGATATCAGCTCCCATCACAAGGTCTCCCGGCGAGGAGCCGATATCACATGGTGGAAGGGAAAATGAAATGAAAACCATTGTAAATAGTGGTTTGCAGCTAGTTTTCCGAGGTTTTGAACTGCCAATGTCCATTAAGGGGTGTGAAAACACCTCAGGACATCTGCACCAGCCTCAGTAAGGTTTTCTTTTTCTGGGAGGAGGGGTGGGGTTCAAAAGTGCCTCGTATGTACTTCCCGGCACAAGGCCCCGCCCCCTCCCCCTCCTCGCATGGTGAAATTGTTCTTCAGGTTGGCAGGTTTGCTTTAACTGCTTTTTTACAGTGTTGTCCGAAGACCCCTTGGCACATGGTGACATTCAGCCAGACTTGTTTTCAAGTCACTGACACTGAACATGCAAGAGCCTTTTGGGACCACACCTATAATGAGATAGAGCCATCTATCATCAAGTTGACTGTAAGAAACAGCACAGTTCTGTACTGGTGGGTACAAAGTTAGGGTAGGCGTAACTCTCGCAATTCAGTGTAGTGTAATCAAGCAGGGTTACCAAACAATTCAGCAAGATTACACTTGAATTATGTAAAAAGAGTAATTCTGCGTTTAGCGCTATTTGGACGCAAGGATGCATTTTGCGCTAAGAAATAGCACTAAATGCAACAGAACACGAATAGCGAGCACGAGCGGCCACTCGCTAAATGTGCCCTTGTGTTAGTATTTTTCCCCCCAAATTACTCTTAATTACGTAAAGAGGAGTAATCGCGTAATTATCGGAATTTCTGTGTCAAAGAGTAACATGGAGTTACTGAATTTACTCCAGCATAATTGAAATTCTGTCCCATGTTTAGTACAAACTACTTTTATATCTACTTAGTATAATTATTCTGTTGTTTTGCTGGCTTGCACTTGCTCTGGTCATGCTTCTCACTAGGTGCCCAGCGAAAGATTGTTTGTTCCTACTTCCTGGGTTCCAATACATCTTTCCTGCACACCTCCAGCCCTAATAGAATGCCAATCTAGTAACCCCTTTTCTGCCCACCCTTTCTTTTAACTCAGTACATGAGTATGTCATTTATATTCGAGATAAAGCAGGTGTCGCATGCTTGATACATCTTTGAGGTAGTCTAATGGTTCTTGATGGTAGAGAATGAGAAGTCTGCTTCTTTCTTTATGTTTGGGGGTTTACTGTCATCTCCAGAGGCCTGGGAGTAAGGGAGATAGTTGTGTGCCGGACCAGTGGAATTTTCTGGAAAGAGGTATATTATATGTGTTTTTGAGAGCTGATAAGGTGTTGCAAAGACTACACTCTCCTTGATGTGAGTAATTTTCATGGGTTTGCTATCAGACTTAGGGGCATATTTACTAGAAACTGGCGGAGTGCGGTGTTACCCCAAAATTGGTAATGCCGCGCTCTGTCAGTTTCAAAACGCAGGGATGCGCCGTATTTACCAGAATGCGGCACACCCCTGCGTTCCCCTAACATTGGCACTAAAGAAGCTGGCTATCGCCAGCGCAGGCACCCTTGCGCCATGTTGCAAGGGTGCCTGCGCTGCAGGGGTGATTGTTTATGTGTAGCCTTGCCGTACTTCATTTGCTTAAAGGATGGAGATGGCACGAGCCGGTCTGAGCGCGTGCACCTTACCTGCTCCATGGGGTCGTGTGGAGTTGGTCCAGGGTCTTCTGCGACGTATCCGTTGCTTGGCAGCAGTGCGAGCTGCCCAGGAACGTTGTCAAGCACACTTCAGGCTGCAGCCACCCGACACTGTTGCAACTACGTGCCGCCAACTTGGTTCAGTGCGGCCGTACACCGAGATAATGGGTGTCTCTACATTTCAGATACTGCTTCGTGTGCTTGTGGGTAAGTAAATGTAGATGTAAACGCAAGCGTACACGCGAGGAGGAGGCGCAGGCACACGTAAAGCGCGCAACTCTGACTGTTCTTATTGTGGATATGTTGTGTACTCACCAGGACTATTTTCGGAATCTGCCATTTCACAGTGGCCGAGACAATACTTTTTTTTGTACTAATAACTTTACATCTTGCTCTTCGTGCTACGAGGCAGCCTGCTGTTGCATGCCACAGGTTGTGCGCATGAAGTCTGTGATGACAACCCAGTAATAGCCATCGTTGACACATTTTCATCTTGTTTGTAAACCCGTAGACTTCATCTTGTCGTGATCTCCAGTTTTTTTTTGGGGGGGACTAGATTTGTGTTGGCCCAATTCGTGTGAGAAATCGCTCACAGGAGGCCTGGTTCGGTCATAATTGGATTCATTGCTGATTCTTTATTATTTTTGGGTCATGTTGCATTAGTTATCCAATACATTCTATTTTTCTGCCAAAATTTTCAGGTCATGAACATTTTACATTGTTTACCTTTATGGACATCACACGTTGGCATTGAAGTCTTGAGTGCTAAGATCCTGAGAGCGTATTTCCTGTACACTTTTGCGTTTCTATGTTTGCGCAAGGTTGCAGTGCGTGGTTATCTCTACTGTGTCCAGCTGTGCTCATTTAAGTACAGTGTTGGTGTGTTTTTTTTCTACGATGCTAAATGCTTGTATGTTGGTGTCGTCACTAGTGAGTATGTCAAAATGTTGTGCTACATCTTCATATTTGAGCCTAGTTGCCCTATCTTGAGGGATGGATTATACCCTTACATGAGGGACGTTACAATATTTTTATGTGGTTGTCACCCCTTCCTTGGTTTTATGTTACACAACCTTATGTAGGGGATCGTTGTATAGGTGAAATTGGCCTGTATTTACATTGCACGTTACACTCCCTTACATGAGGGACGGGAATGGGTTTTAGTCCCATTTTTACGCTGCACATGTCAAACCCTTACATGAGGGATGTCAATATGGGTTAAAATCCCATTTTTATTATTTTCTGACTCTTACATGAGGGGTGGCTAAATGGGTGTCAGTCCCATTTACACAGATTACATTAAAAACCCTTACACGAGGGATGTCTTTATGGGTTATAGTCCCATTTCTGCAATTTATTGACCCTTACACGAGGGGTATCAAGATGGGTTTCAGTCCCATTTCCACAGTTTACTTTTATATTCCTTACATGAGGGATCTCTGTATGGGGTGCAGTTCACCCATGTTTTTTTTCTTGTTTCCCTAACATTAGAGATAGAGTTCTGGGGGTGTGTGTTACCCGTGGCTACTCTTTACATTTCTTTGCCCTGTTTTGTGATGCATGGTCGGGTGCTTCACACCCATGTCTGCTGTGTTTTCATGTGTCTTAGTGTGTACCAGTTTCTCATTTGGCGCCTTTGAGTTGTTCCTAGTCAGCTGTCTAGTTTCTTGTGAGGTTTTTAGATAACATTGTGTCTTCATTTTAAGATGTTTTATAATGGGGGAGGATGGGTGATATTTCTTGTTTATCTATTCATTCATCCTCTCTGCTATCTTTATTGTTCAGTTCCTCCCGAGATGTTTTGTTTTACCTTGCATTCCTGGGTTATGAACTTTTTTCTTCATGAGTACATTTTTGTGAATAGTTGTTCCCACTTAGTAACTTAATTTTAGTTTCTGTTTAAAAGGGGGAGGATATGTTATATCCTGCTTAGGCATTAATGCATCTCCTATGTTACCTGGGCTCCTAGCTGCTTAGCCAGTGTGAGTGTTCTGAGTGGAATGTTGGTGTGATAGAGATGATTGGAATATTTGGGTGCCTGTATGGTGTGGTGTGACAGTTGAAGATGGGCTGAGCAGCAGGCAGGCTGCTCCTGGTGGGGCTGCTGTACATAAATGCCATCCTGCAACTAAGACTAATAAAGAATCTTCTAAGATACCCCTCGGCTTCTTGTCATACATCACAACATAACACCCACTGCAACACCCATTGCATGCCCCTTTCACGCTAAGTGCTGCGTGAAGAGGGGAATTATTTATTAACATGCGTTAATGTCGCCTTGCAAATAAGGTGAAGGACTTAATGCCACCAGAACATCAGAAAAAGTGACGCTCTGGTGGCGTCAACTCCTTGTAAATATGCCCCTTAAATTGGCTTGGCTTTCTTAGCTTTCGTCTGAAGCACTAACGCTCAACCTCCAGCAGCCAGCTTAGAGGTGATGGCATCCTCCTCTCTCAGAATACTCCTTTATTTTTCGCTTTTCCTCACTGTCCACATGCACAAGGTTATCAGTCGGAAAGAAAAATTGCTTTGAATCTAAAACATGTTTATTATGCAAAACATAGCAAAACTAGTAGTGATTTTGCAGCCTAGAGAGACAGAACTTCACCCCATCAAGCAACTGAGCATCTAATGGTAGCTCTTCTTCAAATTTCCCAACTTTTTATACACTTTCTTCTCTTAGACAGTTAAAGCAGCTCTCATGTGACATAAAGTAAAATGTTAGGTAAGAGTACCAACAGGTGCCTGGGTTCTCATGAGAAGAACAAAAAAGGACCTTTTTGAAAGATACAACAGTTCAGGCCCAGACGCTGAGCTAATGTAATTGTGAATTCTCTCTTTGCAGTGCCAGATATAAAGATGAGGTCATGTATGTTAGAGGTGAGAGAACTCAAGCCAAAGCTGGACTGGCCGTTTTGGGCATTGGGCGTTTCCCCAGAAGGCTGGAAGAGTGGGGGCTGGCTATAATCCTTGGCCCAATTTTGTTACTGGGAACTGCTTTATTGCTGAGCTGGGAGGCACTGTGTTTTGCAAATTGTTATGGGTTTAAAAGAACCAGCTGAAGAGTTCCTTATAAATCCTGCAGTTTTCAGGCAATAATAAAAATGTCAAGATAACTCAGGTGATTAATGTTCCTGATCAGAATTTTATCTAGTGGCAGTTTTGACTCATCTAAAGTAGCGCAGAGGGTTAACATGCCTGCTGCAAAGAACAAGTATCATGCAGACCACAGAATTGCATTTTATGTGGTTAGCTCAGTGGGTTACTGCTTTTGCCATAGAGATCCTTTTGTTACAATGCACAGTGAGCTATGAACTGCCATCAAACAGCTGCATGCAAACTGCATGATACAGGTTAGAAAATTATGTTTTTCCAAGTCTTTCATTATCCTAATGTTACTCAAAAGGGTTTGTTTGGGTAGAAATAAATTCTTATTAGTAAAGCCAACCCTAACCAATGTGTTACGTTTTGAATCCAGAGTTTGTGCTTCTCTAGACCAAGCGCTCTTAAAAAATGCCTACCAGTATGGATGATATTTGAATCCTACACCTTGTAGTCATCTTTGTTGTATGTAACATTTTCTATACACTGATCTACTCATGTATGAATACGTGTGGGTGATCTAAAGTGCTCTGACACCTTACACTGTTATGACAAGTGCTATAAAACAAATGAAATACACGTGAGAGAGAGAGGCTATGGCGAGATGAGGAGCTTTAATGGAGAGTGATAGTGAGGGAACCTATAAAGGAGGAGGTCAATGGGGGGGACGCCCAAAAGTATTGTCGCACTGGTGCCACCAACGCTAAAGCCGACCCTGCCATGCCACTTATTGGGGATGAGGATGCTAACATCCCTCGAAGTGATCTTTCATTATGTTCTCAACTTCTTGGCTGTGCTTAACAGTGAATGTGTGCACTTATGTTATATGTGAAATTCATGTTTCATGCTTTGTCGTGTAGTTCCTAATAATACATAGGATCTGCGTGTTTAGACAACATGAACTAAGGGATTGGTGTCCAGACTGATTCCAGACACCCCCAAAGGATATGTTAGCCTTTAGACCAGCTAGCTCACAGTGCCACCATAAGCCCCCTAACCTTACCAAGGAGCGAATAGTTTCTGGCAACTATTGCACATGACAACCCTTGTTCCTTCAGGGATCATGGAAACAGTACAGTACTTTTCACTCAGTCAATAGTGCTTACTTAGTCTCAGAGAGATACACAGAATAAACGATGGGGACGTTTTCAATAAGCATTTATTGAACCAGCGTCATTCTAGTATAAAACATGTTTGCTGCGACAACCATTAGACAGAAACAGATGTATAAGATTACAAACACCAACAGAGAAAATAAAAGGTAGAATTCTACCATGGTGCTAAAACAGTGAATATATGCAGGCATATATACATGACGGTAATCAAGCGTACTCCTACGATGCAAAGCCTACCTAAGTGTACCTAGCATGTATGTAGTGTAAAGTCAAGAATCCCCTAGGAAAAAGCCAACCCCATTACCTGATGGGAGAGAATGAAGGACCCCGACTTGGTCTTGAGTTAGACACCCCGCAAGAGATGTCAGACCCCTGCGTGTTGTAGCTTCTGCAGGCCAGGACCTCAGCGTCTAGTGTCAACTTGGACGCTTCTCCTCTGCCTATCTAGTGTTGGTATGGTTCTTTTATACCATGAAGATAGCCTCGGGGTTCCTTACACAATCGATATGTTGTGAGTACTTATATGTAAATGAGCCTAAGTCAATACCTGCAATTATGCAAAGTAGTTCTTTCGCCCTAGGATGAAGATGACCATGACTTTTATACAGAGTATGTTAATCCTGTTATGTGCATCATGTGCAGGGACTTTTCTAAGAATCCTCATGCATAATAAATGAGGCTAGTTTCAAGGAAACTGATCGACATTTATTCAGCACATAACTGGGTAAAAGGTCAGCTCTAGAACCATTATGCAGAGCAAGGTAGGACAAATGTAGGTAAACGGTTGTGTAGCTACTTAGGCCTAGATTGGGGTACATTGGGGTACATAACAGCTTGACATCTTATTTTTTGTATTATCCGTAAGAATGTTTGTGGGTATGACTGGGTATCCTGGTGCACTGTAAGGTCATAATTTACTATGTTTTAAAAGCCAATACAATTGAATATATAATGAAAAATGTGTTGTAGAATGCGCCATTTTTGCAATTTTTTCTCACATTTTCTTGGGTGGAAAACCCCAGCAACTCCCCATGTAGAGGCAAGGCTCGCTCACTGTGCTCGCTCTCTATGCACCATACAGGTAGCTGGCCTGACAAGATTTTCCAGGGCTGCTTTGGGTTCCCAGTCCGGCCCTGTCTCAAGCACTTTAGTATAACATTCGGCATACAAAATATCTGCAACATGGCAGTTTGCAAATGTGTTACTAAATCATTCTAAAATGGCGAAAGGAGTTCACATCAGTCTCTTGGTTGGTCAAAGAACATGTGCAAGACGTCTTTGTGTTGGTCATCTAAAGATTACTTCCAATCAGGATCATTCATTGAAGCTGTGTGACATGTTTCTTTAATCCTGTGCTTGATGTAATGCTTAGTGTATGAATATCTTACCTGATGCTGCTCTTTGTAGCTTCCTCTTCATTGTTGACAGTAATGAGTACACTATATCGGTTGCTTGAGACTTGTTATTCTTCCTATGGATCACTTTCAAATATCGTAGACAATTTTGAAATTTACCCCTGTTCAAAATGGGGTTTCCCGTTGGCTAGGGTATGCACCTAATCTTATTTATGAAGGGGGGACACTAGGAGCTGATTATTAGGTCCCGTGACCCGTGCTCCCAAAAGGCAATTAGTACACAAAGGGAGTCACTGTTCCTTGTAATAGGTAAAGAAAGAGATGGAGAGTACTTTTGTCGTGTGCTACTCTATCTGTGGGGGACAGTGTGTCCTCATCATGAATCATGATGCCCTCACACACCCCGAAGGATGTCATGCTTCATCATTGGGCTTTGCTCCTCGTCGGGCTTGCGCTGAAATGCCCTACGGGTCCCCCGAAGGGTCTCTTTTTCGGAGATCTTTTGATGAAGCCGTGTGGGTGCGTGGGTGTGAGTGGCAGTGAAGTCTAAAGTGGTGAGTTAAAAAATGACTGGAGGGGGAGAGAGTACTTTTATTAGGGTGATCCCTCTGTCATTGTTAAAAAACAAAGTGTGTGGTGCTGCTCTAAGGGGTATTATGTCCCTCTGTAGCTAAGTAAGATATATGTCCCTAATGGACATATATGACGGTCAATGGCCTAAACTAACCAGTGCCGCCAGATTAGAATTAGGACCTCATGAGATCAGTGAGGGCACTCGGAGGTTTCTCCCGTAGTTGCAGGGCCGATCCACCTGCGTGCCTCTCGCCGTCTCTGCCGGCGGAGACGGCGAGAGGCACGCAGGTGGATCGCCCTGCAACTACGGGAGAACTCTCCCGAGTGCCCTCACTGATCTCATGAGGTCCTAATTCTAATACTAAGGGAAATGCTACTCCCTTCTACAATCCGGCGGCACTGGTTAGTTTAGGCCGCCGATGATACCATAATAGAACTATCATTGGTCCTGACGAAGCGCTCTGGATCTCCTTCTGAGGCCACACAAAGCGCGAAACATGTTGACCGTCATATATGTCCATTAGGGACATATATCTTACTTAGCTACAGAGGGACATAATACCCCTTAGAGCAGCACCACACACTTTGTTTTTTAACAATGACAGAGGGATCACCCTAATAAAAGTACTCACTCCCCCTCCAGTCATTTTTTAACTCACCACTTTAGACTTCACTGCCACTCACACCCACGCATCCATACGGCTTCATCAAAAGATCTCCGAAAAAGAGACCCTTCGGGGGACCCGTAGGGCATTGCAGCGCCGGCCCGACGAGGAGCAAAGCCCAATGATGAAGCATGACATCCTTCGGGGTGTGTGAGGGCATCATGATGAGGACACACTGTCCCCCACAGATAGAGTAGCACACGACAAAAGTACTCTCCATCTCTTTCTTTACCTCTTACAAGGAACAGTGACTCCCTTTGTGTACTAGGGTATGCACCTAAGCCAGACAAAACCCACCACTCTAGTCAGGGCAAGTAAGTTACACAAGATAAATTAGGAGCAAAAGAGGAAATATAACCAGGTTGCCCTCCACTCACGGAATACATACAAAAATAACCTGGTTAGACAAAACACTTTTAGTAACTTGTATTAAGCGGGTATTCTATACTCCTAGGTATGGCTATGTTAAATTGCCTAATCCTGCCTACCTCATAGTGTTCTTAAAAGAGTTTTTGTTTAAACACTTTTATCAACCATCTGAGAATAATCTCACACCCAACAAAGAAATAATGTGGAAGAAGTCAGGAAGTGCCTCTCGTAAGCACCATCCATGAAGCTACGGGTTGGTACTCACCAGTTTGCTTGTTCTGTCATCATCTGCAACTTTCTTGACAGAAAGATAAAGAGTGTAGCCTAACTATTATGCTCATGTGAAGTGGTGAAAGAATAATGTGTAGATAATAGTGTCATCTACCAAACATCTAAGCCCCGTAGTGTAAAGAAAAGTGAATAAATCTCCTAATTAAAAATGATTTGTGAACCACTATTCCACACATTCTTTATTTTAATAATGTCCACACTCAGTTAAAAGAAATGGCATGTTTAGACCATTTTAACTTGAACGGCTGACATGTTTCATTGCCCACACAATTTTCGGCAATTTCATCAGGGAACGGGGACGCATCTCCACCTCACTGATGCTTTAAATCTGTAATTTTTGATAAAAACAATAGAAGAGAGAATGATAGTGCCAGAGACAGGGGAAAACAAAAGTTGTAGATAGGTATCATGTGTTGACACTTTCAGAATGCAGCACAACTCATATTGTGTTACTACAGAATTGCATAAATAAATGGTGGTTGCCAGGTGGACTCCTACCAGCAACTCACCGCGTGGGCTAAATCTTAGCCTCCCCCAGAGGGTACAGTGCAACACACCAACAGCGTACCTGTGAATGGACATGAATACCACTTCACCGTCCTTGTCATAGTAATGTAATGGTGAACAGTCTTATTAAACCTCCAACGTCATTTGATTAATGAAAGTTAGAGGTATATTCAAAGTTGTACGCCATCTTAGTTTCGAAAGCACAATTCTTAAAAATTATTTTTAAAGAAAAAAATCTTTTTATGGAGAAAAAACCTTTTTAGAGGAAAAGTGTGGGGGAAACGGTCCAAGTCAGTATACTAACTTATGATACTTGGGATTCCCTGTTGATTGTCCCGTGATTGGCTACAGAAGAGCGTCCCACTCAGCCCCTAACTGTATCAAGACCCAGTGTCTCGTTTTCTCTTCCAAACGGGATTACAGGCATCTGCCCGCTGTCACAACGCCTCCTCACTTACCGCTACGTCGACGGTCCACGCTCCAGTACTCCACAGGTGCGGAAGATTCGGGCAGTCCGTGAAGTACCGTGCTGCGACCCGGAAGTAGGTGGGCGGCTCCACCCCTTCCTCCGGATGGAGACGAATAGCATGGCTGTTGAGTGGTGACCGTGGGCCTCAGGGATGTAATTCTCCTTGCTCAAGGGTCACCAGAAGTTAAAAATAGAAAAGGTATTGCAATTCATTGGAGACCAAGGGCTCCTGGGGGCACTTCTAGCTAAAACCAAAACCAGGCTTCAATACTTATTCATAGCGGGCGCCATCTTTTAGTGGTGTTTATTTACATACACAGTATATCATATTGCCCATAACCACTTTGCGCTTTGTAACAAAACCTGCATTTTTAAAGGGGCAAAGGTAAAATAAAAAAGCAAAAAAGGTGATTTATAAGCCCATTTTTGGCCTATTGAAAAAGTTTTACATATGACATAAAACAATTTTTTGTCTATATATGAGGCCCGGGATCCCTGAATATGCATACTAGATTACACATATACCACTCAGGTACCAAATCTTCTGAGCTGAAATTCATCGCGCCAGCGCCAGGAGAGAGCCGCCATTGCTTCCTCACTTCTTATACATGTACCTGTTTTGTACCGTACGTTGGCCCATATTAGCAATATTATTATTGGTGCCCACGCAATTAAGATCTATATCACCTCCTTGCAGTATGACTCAAGTAATAAGGCCAGGATCATCTGCCAACCCTATTCCATTCAATGGAGTCATTTAGGCCCACCTGATCTACTTTTTCAGAAAAAAATCCAGCGAGCCTCCTTGCGAACCAACATATCCTCAATTGCATGTATCTCGCCTGTCACTCTTTCCAAGACAGTCCACTTCAGGTCCCTGCAGTTATGACTTGCTTCTTGAAAATGACGGACCAATCGTGTAGTGAGCTTTCCTGCTTTAAGAGTGCTGATATGTTCTTGAACTCGCACTTTGATTTTTCTTGAAGTGAGACCAATATAGTGATGCCCCAAAACCAGTCCCAGGATGCTTGTTTCCAGTCCAGGGAGGACCTGGCCTGGCAGTTCGGGCTGGACTGTTCCCATGGGGAAACCAAAGGGGATGATGGACGGAGTGTTGAACATTGCAAGCACTCACCCCCAGTCAACTGATCTGGGTTTAATCCATCATCATTCTTTAGCTCACTCCGCCACCCCAGTTCAGACATGGCCATATGCAAATCAGTCTGACCCTGTGCCTCATGGGAACAGTCCAGCCCGAACTGCCAGGCCATGTCTTCCCTGGACCGGAAACAAGCATCCTGGGACCGGTTTCTTGAACTCGCACTTTGATTTTTCTTGAAGTGAGACCAATATAGTGATGCCCCAAAACCAGTCCCAGGATGCTTGTTTCCAGTCCAGGGAGGACCTGGCCTGGCAGTTCGGGCTGGACTGTTCCCATGGGGAACAGGGTCAAGACTGATTTGCATATGGCTGGGTCTGAACAGGAAAGGCTTAGGGAGCAAAAAAACGATGGATTTAGGCCCAGATCTTTGTACTGGGGAGAATGTTTGACATTGTGCAGCATTCTGTCCATCAGTTCTTTTTGCACTTTTTAAAAGTGGCATTGGTAAAATAGCAATGTTAAATCCAACTACACCAGTAAGCAGGATTTATCACTACCATTCCAAACATACCAAACATGGCAATGCCACTCCTTTCTGATCAGGAATCACCACTTAAAAATATATTAGGGAATTCCCAATGCTACCCTATGAGAGAAGTAGGCCTCACAGCAGTGAGAAACAAAAAAGGCTGTTTGTCACTACCAGGACATGCCACACATAAAGGCATGCATCCTACCTTTTACTTATACAGCACCTTGCCCATAGGGTTACCTAGGGCCAACCTTAGGGGTGACCTATGTGTAATAAAAGCAGAGTTTAAGGCTTGGCAAGTAGTTTTAAATGCCAAGTTAAAGTGGCAGCAAACTGTGCACGCAGGCCCTGCAGTGGCATGACTGAGACAGGTTTGAAAGGCTACAGCTGTGGGTGGCACAATCAGTGCTGCAGGCCCACTAGTTGCATTTAATTTACAGGCCCTGGGTATATGGTAGACCACTTTACAGCTGACTCATAAGTAAAGCATATATGCCAAATAGTTGTAAACCAATCATATCATGTTTTAGGGGAGAGAATACATGCACTTTAGCACTGATCAGCAGTGGTAAAGTGCCCAGAGTCCTAAAGCCAACAAAAAGGTCTGAAAAATAGGCAGAGAAAGACAAAAAGTTTGGGGATAACTGTGCAAAAAGGGCCAGGTCCAACAACCCCCATTACACGGTGGATCATTTGAGAGGTGGGGATAACGTTAGAGAATGGGCTGATGTTTCATAGTCATAGGTGGGTAGGGTGCTGGAGTGGAGAGGTGGAGTAAGGGAGAAGAGGAAGTGTGCTAGGGGGTGAAAATCGTGGAGAAGCAGGAGAAGAGAGGTAGGTGTACAGAGGAGAAGCAGAACTGGAGAGTGGGAATGGTATACAGCTGATGGGGAGAATATGAGAGGTAAGGATAGAGAGCAGAATAATGGGGCTAGTGCTTGAGAGGTGAGGAGGCAGAAGAGGAAAGAATAGTTAGGTCTAGGGAGGAGAGGCATAGGTGGAGAGTGAAAGAAGAGTGTATAACAGTTGAGGACGAGCATAGGATTGTGCAAGGAAGGTGGGGAAATGAGTCAGCTACTAGTGGGCTGCAGCACTTATTATGCCACCCACAGAAGTAGTCGTTCAAGCCTGTCTCAGGCCTGCCACTGCAAGGCCTGTGTGCACAGTGTGCACAGGCCTGTGTGCAACTTGGCATTTAAAACCTAATTGCCAAACCTTAAACTCCCCTTTTTATTACATATATGTCATCCCTAAGGTAGGCCTTAGGTAGCCCTAAGGGCAGGGTGCTATGTAAGTAAAAGGTAGGACATGTACCTTTGTGTTTTGCATGTCCTGATGGTGACAAACAGCCTATTTCGTTTTTCACTACTGTGAGGCCTACCCCTCTCATAGGGTAGCGTTGGGAATTCCTTAATATTCTTTTAAGCTGTAATTCCCGATGAGAGAGGTGTAGCTTCTTGATGTTTCATATGTTTGAAAAAGTATTGATAAATCCTACTTACTGGTGAGGTTGGATTTCACTTTACTACTTTAGAAATGCCCGTTTTAGAAAGTCAACATTTTTCTGCACTTACTGCTCTGTGCGCCTGACAGCCTGTCTCCAATACACGTCTGGGCTGGGTGACAGCTACATTTGTGCATTCCCTCTAGACAGCCACAACACAGGACACTCAACTGCATCTCCATTCATCTGCATACTGATGGGTCATCCTGGGCAGGAGGGGGGGGAGAAGGTAGCACTTCACTTGAATAATTAATGTCCTGTCTCCACACAAAGGGCTGGTTTACCACCCATAGCAAGGCTAGCAGACAGGACTGGACTGAAAGGGAACCTGTGCACTTCAGAGAGTTCTTTTGAAGTCACCCCCCACATCAAAGGCACTTTTGCGTATCAGATCTGGATCTCTGTTCCCATCTAATCAGACACTTTGTTGGACTTGTGCCCAGACACCGCTGGCTCTACAGCTGCACAATGGGAGAAGGACTGCTGTGCTGCCAGGAGGGACTGCCCCTCTGTTAATGGCTTTGCTGTGTTGGCCTGCTGTTTGCTGATCACTTGTTGCAGAAGGGACTGCTGCTTTGCTACCTGCCTTGTTGTGCTGGCCTGCTGCCTGCTACCTTCTTCTGTGCTACCTAGAACTTGTTCTCCAAGGGCTTGTTGGCTTGACTCCTTTTTGAAGCCTCAGGGTCATTAAGGCCTTCACCACTGCCGTGGGACTCTGGTCATCGTGAGTCCGGCAACTGCACTTGGCTTGCCGCAGATTGTGCTTGATCGCCCGCTTGTGCTGTGCTCAAAACACGCACTTGTTGGTAGAGAGACAGGATGCTCTCTTTGTGTTCACAGCAGACTGTGCCTGATCGCCCGCTTGAGCTGTGCTCCAAACGCACACTTTGTTGGGAGAGACATCAGGCGCCTTCCAGCCTTCCCGAGCCTATGCCTGTAACAGCCGAGAAACGCCACGTGCTGATTTGGAGTGTCACCGGGCAATGCTGGGCCCGCCTACCCTTCGGAAGGGAGACTGCCGTAGTGCTGCATGCGCACCAACTCAGCGCGGGCCCATCAGACAATCGCCGCATTGAGAGCCCCATCTACGAGGCCCCCCCCCCCCAGTCTGAGGTCACCTTGCTAGAGTTGAGCGCCTGGAGAAGGTCCTGTGTACAAAGGACTGGTGCGTTTCAGAGGGACTCACTAAGGATCTCACATGCTTGTGTTTGTTGGACACGACTTGCATCACTACTTGCCAGTCACATACCTCTGCTTTGTGAGGTCAAACTCAATGCAACCTGGTTAGAGGGACGGCACATAACCTACAAAAACGTCAGTGTTCTCCCAACACTTAAAACCACAAAACACTGTGATTTGATTGTGCTTTCGTAAGCTCATAACCTAAGAAAGGCTTATATTTACCTACATTTGAAAACGCACACATCTTGCAAAGTATTCACTGTATTTTTATAGTTTCGGTCTCGTTTTGATCAGTTAAATATTCTCTATTTTTCTAAACCCTGAGTGGAGTCTCATTGTGTTACTAAGTGTGTGTGTATGTGTTGCACAAATTGCTTACACCTTGCCTCTTTTGATAAGCCTGCCTGCTCTGTGCCAAGCTACCAGAGGGTGAGCACAGGCTATCTCAGTTGTGTATCTAGCTTACCCTGACTAGAGTGGTAGTTCCTGCCTGGCCTGGGTGCATTCCCTAGCCAACCAGGAACCCCATTTCTAACACTTACACGTTTTGCTGTCAAAAACCAGAATTCACGCATATCAAGTTGAGTCACAGCTGATTGATGGTCACACCTAAACTTAATCTCTTGCTTAATTTTGAAGAATTGGCATTCAAGTTTAGTATATTTGTTAGATCTGTGAATGGGGGGATTGTTTGATAACTTCTGGGCCGCCCTGGGCACATTTAACCTAGTTGAAAGGGTATCATACAATACATTCAAAATACCTTCGAAGAAGGTGACATTCATTTTGTCCGAAAGCGCTTCTAAGGTGCCACACAACCAAATTGATAATTTATCACTTGCAACATAATTCCAAATATAAAGGCACTCTGAACGAGTTCTCAATTGAAAACTGGATACCTTAGAGGCAATTCATCTTAACAGCTCTTAGGTCAAGTGAAATTTAAAGCTGAGAGTGATCACTCCATGAGTTGGGGCAGATTTCCAGATTAGTAATAATATTAATATACAAGTAGTGAGCTTCAATCCTCTTTGCCAGGTGAAATTATCAATTTCCAATTGCTCAAATACTTTTATCACAGCCAAATTTAACTCCAAGGCCCGAGTTAACAAATGAAGACAACAATCACAGAACACCTGTTATTTGGTAAAGTAGGAGACGTAAGTCTCCATAAGGCATCTAATTCAGAGAATCCTACTTTCCTATACGCTAGTGTAGTGATTCTACTGTTAAATCTCCTTTCACAATTAAAGCTGTTTTTTGATACTTAACCAGTGAACTTAGTAAAACCCCTTGAAGATTAGACAACTAAAGTGCAAAATTGATAGCAGGACCACAATAGAAATTACACAATCAAAATTCATCCAAAAAGTCATCAGCTCCCAGATAGGTACAGTAGACAGCCATGGCATAAGGTAGTATGGCTAACGATTGTGAGTCTTTACAACCAAAAGAAGATCTCAGCAAAATTGAAAGCCCTCCACTAGGGTTTTTTCTCATGTAGGTGGAATGGACATTAGCATATGAAAGGGCAGTGTGGAGAGAGAGAAATGTTAACGCGAGGAGAACGACCTCAAGGAAAAGAACTGTCAGAGAAGGGTCTGAAAAATCTGTGTGCAGAGATAAGAGGTATAGATTTCATCTAGCAAGGGGCATCTTAAGGGTGGGGGAGGTATTAGAGGTCATGAGGAAGATATAATTACTAACGCACCTGAAGGCTTAGAGTCTGTGAAGCAATCCATCAGGTGGGGCCACCAGGCATAGCTTCCAGAACCATCAGATGGGTGAGAGTTTATTAAGGCACCCCAGTAAAACACAGTGTCCCAACAGCCACTAGGGGTTTTAAGAGAGTATGGGTCACATAGGAATAGACTGAGTACAATCCCAAGGAGACAAAGTTTCCAGAACCAAGAGGGATTTAAAAGAACATGGAGACACCCAAGAGTAACATAGGTGCAACCGCAGGAAGATGGAGCGTTCAAAAAATACCCATTAAGATTTATAAGACATGCAGTGTCACACAGAGGGAAGGGAGGTGAATGAGCCTTATAGAAGAAGTGGACAGTAGTGATTTGGAAGTGACTTAGGGACATATTTACAAGCCCCTAACGCCACCTGAGCATCACTTTTTCTGACGCTCCGGTGGCATTGCCCCGTTCCCCATATTTATCAGGTGGCGCTAAGCCACTCAACATGGCTTAACGCCACCTTGTAAATATGCCCCTCACCGCCACATTCTGCTGTGGCAAAATGGAAGGCAATAGGTGTTGCAGTGGGGGTTCCACCACCACACCCATTGCTTTTTAACGTTGCCCCAGATTTATGAGGCTGGAGCAGCGCCAAAAACTAAGGCCAGGTAATACCTGGTCTTAGAATGGCTATATGAGGAGAAATTATTAATTTCTCCTCGTTTTTTGCTCTTTCTATGTGAACTGCATTCTGCAGCACACTTAGAAAGAGCAAATCGACATGAATGATTGTTTATGTACAGGAAGGTGTCCCTTCCTGCACATAAACAATCACCCCTGCAGCGCAGGCAACCTTGCAACATGGCGCAAGTGTGCCTGCGCTGGCACTATGCAGCTTTCTTAGCGCCAGCGCTAGGGTAAACGTATGGGTGCGCCGTATTTTAGTAAATACGGCGCATCCCTGTGTTTAAAAAATGTCAGAGCGTGGTGTTGCCAAATTTGGCATAACTCCGCGCTTTGACATTTTTTAGTAAATATCACGTGGGGCTGCTACTGGGAAGCAGCAGTGGGGTGGGGGAAGAAGGGGAGAAGTGGGATTTTAATTAAAAAACACTTACCTGCCGGCCTGCTAGCCGACCTCCGCCGCCTCTCCTGCGTCCTGTTCTTTGCTTCTTCTCTGCAAAGGAAACAGGAAGCACCCGGCTCCCAGCATCCCGATAGCCAAACACAACGGGGTAATGCAGCGTTGTGATTGGTCTGAGCACCGTGGTTCAGCGCTCAGCCAGGGAATGGGAGGCTGGGCATGTTCTCCATGCAGGCTGTAATGCAGACCTTCATGGAGAACATGCAAAGTGAGCATGAATGTTTGGCCGGCCCCAGAGGGCCGGTCAAACATTCATGCGCACTGACATAGTGCTCACCACTCCTCCCCCTGCTCTGAGAGCAGAGCAGATCTGCCCCGCCCTGCCCGCCGAGACGCTGCAGCAGGAAAAATGAAATGATAATAGTGTAGAGTTATTATCATTTTATTTTTCCTTTTTTTCCACTGCGAAAAGCAGTGGGGCGACGCTCCTACGCCTTAGCGGAGGAGCCGCCACTGGTAAATATGCCCCCAGTTTCTTGCCCATGGCCCTACCTGGCCTTATCAAGCCTAAACAGGGAAGATATTACTGGAAGGCACTCTTAACCTCTCTGCCAGATGCCCTGGGAGATGTTAAAAAGGGTAGGAAAATAGGGGCCGGGTGGACTGCTCATGTTCCGTGAGGATACTTGAACTACAATAGTAGTTCTTGGCCGAGGCTCAGGTCAGACCCCAATTGAGGAAATTATTCTAGTGGATGAGGATGAGGGCAGGAAGTGGGCTAAACTGAGTAAAGTGGGGAGCACTGGTTTGGAGTAGCCAGGCTGGCAAACTGTAGAAATGATGCAGAATACACAATCTGTAGGGCAAAGGCAAAATAGCAAACACCTAGATTCATCTGTAGCCTTCAGCCAGATACATTTAAATTATCATTGACTCTACTGCATAAGACACAGATTTATAAACAAGTCAACTCAACACGAAACGCACATCACAAATATCCCAGGTGGCAATGGGCTCACTGTTACAAGGCTAGGCTGGGCAAGGGTCTTCTGCAAGGCTGCAAGTCAGTCCTCTCATTGGTAATAATTCTTTGGACAGTACCATTTTGTTTTGTAAGGGTGTTCTTTTGTATACTTCACTTACATCCTGAACCTGTCTGGTTTATTGTAGCCTTCTCTAATGTGCTTGGTTGGGAGAGCATATGTTCAACATGTGCCCTACATGGGAAGCAATGGGTGTCATATGTGAGGACCGCAGGGGCGCTTCTACTGTTTTACTGCTGCAGACTTGGCTCTATGTTTTAGCATGATAGTGCTTAAAAGGAAAGGGGCCTAGATAAGGCATTGCTTACTGGTGCACGCTATTTTCCTGCTGGGCTCTAGGTTGCAGTGCTTAATGTATAAAAGATTAGGTGCTGGGGCCCAAAGTTTTGTTCAGCAATCCGCTGCTTTTACTTCCAACTCTCGGGGTGCTGAATACTAATGCTGCATATCTTGATTCCACCTCATGCTTCTTTTATCCATCATCTAACAGTCCCTGCCCCTTTATCTTACTCTTGCAGGTTCTGTTCTTGATTTGTCACTGTTTTACATCTTTCTCTTCCTTCTTCTTTCCACTTTTGTGCTTTTCTTTCTTTTGCTCTGGGTCAAAGTCTGTTGAGGAAAAATAAGTGCTGATCCCCAAAAATGAGCGCACCGGTGGGCCCCACCTGCAACCATTGGCTCAAATCACGCACTACTAGGTTGATACATCAGATATTGGCCCAATAGTGGAGCTTATCTTGTGGGGTGATGTTAAATCGATGGCTGGGTTGCATCAGAAACAGGGAACAATCAGGTTTTTAAATGTCTAGAGAATTCCAGAGAGAGTTTCAGGGGTTGGCTGTCTTTATCACTATGGAGGTACCACTGATGCAGGAATTTCTTATGGGAATCATAACTTGGTCCAGCACCATGGATGGACCTACACACAATGCAGAAGCCCTGGAAGAAGATATGCTTGCCAAAGAGGCTAGTGAAGGAGGACAGAGCTAAAGTGAGGGTAGTCCTCATCCTGTCGAGGAGTCCAGGATTTGGGAAGTTGCTTTGCAGAGTTACATGGTGAAGATAGGAGCGTTTTGAAGATGGTGCAGATTGACATGGGGAGCCAAAGGAGTTCCATCAGTGTAGGGGTAATGTGTTCATATTTCCTCAGGCCCTGGATGAGATGTAGAATGCTCCTAACGGGCTTCAGTATGAAGTTTGGAAGATCATGGACTAGGGCATTACCACCATCCAGATGCACGAGTACGAGGGCTTGGACAACAGTTCTGAACTCAAGTCTCTTTGACTTTCTTAAGAAGAGAGAACTGGTAGCAGGCCATCTTTGTGTTTTTTTTTTCCCAAAGTTTGTTTTTTGAGGGAGAGGTTGGTGTCTAGGGTGAGTCCACATGATTTGACATTCAGTGAGGGTTGGGGTTTGAAGCAGTCATGGTTCATGTCCTTGAGCCAGGTTAGTACTGTATCTTGTTTGTGGTTCTTGACAAATAAAAGGAACTCTGTCTTGATTGGGTTGAGCTTCAGGTAGGCGTTGGATATCCAGGTCTGGATGCTGTAGAAAGCAGTATTTGAAGCATTGGATGCCTGAAGCAGAGTAGACTTTCAAGTACAGCTGTGTATTATAGGCATGTTGGTGAATCTCAATGCTGTTATATGTGAATAGAGCACCAAGTGGCTCCATGTAAAGGTTGAAGATGACAGGAGTATGGAACCCTAGTGGACTCCACATGTGATAGGGGTCTTTTGTGACCTGGAGGTGCCCATGTTAACAAACTGGTAATGGTTGGAAAGGTAGGAGGAGAGCCAATGAAGGACATTACAGGATCCCATTCCGGATTTGAGGGTGCAGTGAAGGTGGGATGGTTGATGTATTGAAGACAGTTGAGCGGTCCTGCAGAAGTCATCTTCATCTGTGGTCAAGAGGGCATCGTCTATGTCTAATGTGCAACATGGTGGTTTCTGTGTATATTTAAAAAACCCAGCCATGAGAGTAGCAGTAATGGGAAAAAAGTGCGAAGCACTTTAAATCGTTTAATTTTACTAATAATAAATGTACGACTGCAGAGACTCTGCAGTCAGGGCAGAGAACATGCACACAAAAAGATAGGACAGGTTTATCTTTTTATGTATGGAGTCTCAGCCATGAGTACGGAGTCTCCGCAGTCGTAAAATTACTATTAGTAATATTAAACTCGTAGTTTGTGAATACCAAAGAAATAGTAAACTTACACAAAAGTGTAAATGTACCTTTGTGAATCAGGCCCTTAGTCTTTTAACCATATTCTCTCATTCTTTCAGCATACTCTCACTTCTCCTCTCTTCTTCCTCATTCCACCTCCCAGTAGTGTCTCTAGACATGATTTTTAAAGGGGTGCATTCAAGGGGCCACAGAGAAAAGTGGTGGCGTCACTTATAATGGGAAATTGTGGACAGTTTCAGTTCATGCGCACAAACACATATATGTATATACATTTATTTATATAGCACACTGCATGCTGGGACATGTAGTTTCAATGACCACATTGCAATAAGGGGGTGTGCACGTCCCAACATGTATACATCAGACCAGGCTTTTGTGACCCTCGTGACCTATTGGCAGCCATGTGTTTATCATTTTCTAGATTTGAGCAAACTGTACTAAATGCTGGGATGTTTCATTCAAATAGCTAGACTTGTACTAGTGCAACACATACCACCAAGGACCCAATGCTCCAGTTCTGGGGTTTGTATTTTACAGCATAACGTATTGTGATAGTTTTAGTCTCGATTCCCACCAATTACCACAAATTAACTTCACTGTCACATCTCTCTACAGTCTCAGCAACTCTGAAACTGCCCATCTCTTCACGGCTCTTACATTTCTTAACTATCACATCTCACTATATAATCTGCAAACTCTTCACTGCCTCATCTGTCTACAACCCCCATCCCATCACTGTCCTTTCTCTCGACAGCTCCACCGTTGCTCCAAGCCCTCAGAATTTCTCCACAGAGCCCTGCATGTCATCCCTATCATATTGTTCCACATTCTCTGTATCTCGTCACTTTCCCATCTCTCCACTGCCCCAGCATCTGTTCACTGTCCCATCTATCCACAGTCTTGGCAATTTTTTCCTTGCCCTGTCTTTCTACAGACTCTACCTCTTTTACCTGTCAAATATGTCCACGGCTCACATATTGTCAGATTAGTGGACATTGGCAGAGTGAGAGTATGACTTGTCCAACATCAAACAGTTGGTTAAAGTAGGAGACGCAATACTTCTTGCTTCAAAGACTAAAACTTTACCACCAAATTACACTTTGTGAATAAACCATGACATTGCCCCTCCTCCTCAAGTAATATTAAGTTCAGTTTTATTTTTTAACCACAAACTTAAAACCAACTTTTAGACTGATTCAAAATAATCCAAATCTTGTAAAAAAGAAAGCAGCCGGCCCATCTCTCTGCTTCCGTTCCCAGCCAAGGTCATCGAGAAGATCGTCAACAAACAGCTAACCCGATACCTCGAAGAAAACAGCATCCTGGACCCATCCCAATCAGGGTTCCGCAGCAACCACAGCACTGAGACTGCCCTCATCGCCGCCACCGACGACATCAGGATCCTGCTGGACAATGGTGAGACCGCAGCCCTCATCCTGCTGGACCTCTCCGCCGCCTTCAACACTGTCTGCCACCGCACTCTACGCGCACGCCTCCACGACGCAGGGATCCGAGACAAGGCCCTGGAATGGACCACCTCCTTCCTCGACGGCAGAACCCAGAGAGTCCGCCTCCCACCTTTCCAATCCGAAGCCTCCGAGATCATCTGCGGCGTACCCCAGGGATCGTCCCTCAGCCCAACACTGTTCAACATCTACATGGCCCCGCTCGCACGCATCGCCAGACAGCACGACCTCACCATTATCTCCTACGCCGACGACACTCAACTGATCCTCTCCCTCACCAAGGACCCCCTCGCCGCCAAAGCCAATCTCCATGAAGGAATGAAGGCCGTCGCCGATTGGATGAAGATCAGCCGGCTAAAGCTGAACACGGACAAAACGGAGGTCCTCATCCTCGGCTCCAACCCCTCAGCCTGGGACGACTCCTGGTGGCCAACGACGCTGGGAGCAGCCCCGACACCCACCGACCACGCACGCAACCTGGGAGTCATCCTCGACTCAACGCTCTCCATGGCCAAGCAAGTCAACGCAGTCTCCTCCTCCTGCTTCAACACACTCCGCATGCTTCGCAAGATCTACAGGTGGATCCCGACAGACACAAGAAGAACAGTCACCCAGGCCCTCGTCAGTAGCAGACTTGACTATGGGAACGCCCTCTACGCGGGAGCCCCGGCCAAGCTCATCAAGCGACTGCAACGCATACAAAACGCCTCCGCATGCCTGATCCTCGACGTACCACGCCACAGCCACATCACCCCCCACTTGAGGAACCTGCACTGGCTCCCCGTCGACAGGAGGATCACCTTCAAACTCCTCATCCACGCACACAAGGCACTCCACAAAACTGGCCCAGCCTACCTCAACAGACGACTCTTCTTCTACGTCCCCAACCGCCAGCTCCGCTCCGCCGACCTCTCCCTCGCCACCGTCCCTCGCATTCGAAGAACAACCACCGGCGGCAGATCCTTCTCACACCTCGCCGCCAAGACCTGGAACACCCTTCCACTAAGCCTACGACAGACCCAAGACCTGCTGACCTTCAGGACGCTACTCAAGACCTGGCTGTTCGACCAGGAGCAGCACCCCCCCCCCCCTTCCCTCTCCCCAGCGCCTTGAGACCCTCGCGGGTAAGTAGTGCGCTCTACAAATTCTGTGATTGATTGATTGATAAATTCAAAAAGTGATTGCCCAAAAGCACACAACTTGGACTACAACTGCTATTAAAATCTTATTGCCAGCTTCCGCAGTTTCCAACTAACTCATTAGCTCACAACTGGGTTAGCAGGCCAAGGGACTTCCCTTCCCAAGGAATTGCCACAATATTGTAATTGTATTTATATAGCGCTTACTACCCCAGACAAGGTGTTGAAGCGCTTTTCAGCGAGTAGCACGCTACTCTGGAGCCCAGAGTGGATTAGTGGTGGATTAGTATAGGAAAATATAAGATGTTAATTCGAGTGGTGGACATGTGAGCCTATTAGTTGGATTGAATAGAATAACAGAGGGATAGAGGAGGGAAGAGCCTATAAAGGGAGTTTTGGGAGACCATATTAGTAAAATGAGGTTTGGGATGAGTAGGCAGAAGACATATCGAAATTGGTATAGGATTAGACATAAAGTAGTGAGTTGGAGGGAGGTGAAGGTTCTTTTCTACAGTGGGAGCAAAGTAATAAATATATAGATACATAACCACATAAAAAGGTATACATGTATATGGAAATAATAAAGAGATATAAAGTTGTATTATATAAAGTCCCATATGTACATCTATAGATAAATAGTTAGAAACTTAGACTTTCCAGTGTTGCTGTACATAAAGGTAATTTCTTTTATTTTATTTTTTATTTTTGGTAAATTTATGTTTTTTTTATTTATTTTTTAATTTGTTTACTTATTTATATTTATTTAATATTTTCCCCCAATGTTCCAATAGTGAAGCACTTATAGATACAATTGTTATGGTCATATTTGCACATCGTGATAGATAAAAATAAATCAGAGACCCATAAGCATATAATCAAATAACTTATATAATTTATCACATATTTTGATAGATAAAATAAAATAAAAACAGAGAGAGCCCCATGAGCATATAGCCAATCAACCTATATGTAAACCATGCAGTGACCTATATATTTGTTAAGCATAAAATATATATATTTTAACAATAAGTAATATATAAATTTGTTTTTTAAATGTAGTTATTGCATTTTTGCATGTATAACAAATCCACATATTGTTTACCATAACAATACTCCTTAACGGAGAAGGGAAGTCAGTTACATGTTGTCCATGTTTGTTTATGACAATACCCAATATAACCTGAGTAGGCCCTCTGCTCCTCCCACATAAACCCTGCTGACCATGGAGGAGCAAGCATAGCCAACTGGGGTAACAGTAAGCACTCGCGTTAGCATATTCAGGAGAGAAGGCAACTGCAACAAACACATTCACGTTTCAATATGAACAACACAAAAAGAAAAAGGAATCAACAACCTGAACCATGTGTGTGTAATATCAGCTCGCCCCCACCCCCCTGTGTTCTCTAGTGCCCTGCCAATTTGTCGATTCTGCATTAGGACTCCCTCCTGTACAGCGACACTGGTGTTGCACCTCGGGCAACGTTCGGTTCCTAAGCCACCCCGCCCTCATGCCCCTTCCGCGGCACGGGTATCTGTGTGAGCTGAGTGCCTCCTCTGCTCCACCCAGCTCTGTAAGCAGGGTGACGGTGCCTTCATGGGGGTCGGTCATCTGAGTGTGCCTCTTGTTTCTCCAGGTAGACAGCCCAGTGGTTTAGTGGATCTTCCTCCTTCCCCTTGTGCACGACTTTCTTGTCACCGCTAGATCAGCTACTGCCCATTTATGCTTTTCAGCCCACCATCGGTGCAGAGGGGGTGCTGCGGTTGATTTCCATGCCATGGTTATGCAGTACTTTGCTAAAATGAAGGCTACGTTTAAAAATCTCATCAGGGCCTTCGTCTTCTTAGTAATGTACCCTATGTCTAGTATACTCCAAACAGGGTCCAGTGGGGACAGGCAACTCGTTACCTCTGACACCGTCTGTGTGACTTGCAACCAGAAGGGGCATATCACCACACACTACCACACCATACGTATGAAGTTTGATCCTCTGTCCCGCAACTAAGACACTTACTATTTTCCCCTGCATACATCTTCCTGCCCTTCTTCGGGGTCAGACATGCATGGTGCAGGAGTTGAAATTTTTTAAGTCGGAACCAAGAGTAATATATACATTTGTTAAGCAGACCTATAAGAATACCTATATATTATTAAACCATAAGTAGTATATACATTTGTTCAAAGAAATGTGCATATCTATATACATACATATAATCAAATTATAAATGTTTACATACACAAGCATATGCTGTACATTTGTGTTAGTATGAAGGTCCAGTATGAAAGAGCCAACTCTTGAGTAGTCTTCTGAAGATATGGTAGTTGTCCGTGGATCTTATGTTTGAGGGTAATGAATTCCATAGTTTGGCTGCTTGAACGGAGAAAGAAGTACCACCCATGTGTTTTTTTCTTGTATGCTGGTGTTTTGAGGCGAGGTGCCAATCTGGAGCAGAGATTCCTTTGTTGTATGTATTTGGTGATTTTATTCTTGATGAAAAGTGGTTCTGTTCCCTGTATTGCTTTATGCGTTATACAAATGGTATAGTGTATAATATATAATAGTCGGTGTTTCACTATTATATCAGTTATGCTTCACAGTCAATCTACTGAAGTAGACTTCAAAGCCAGCCTTTCAGAAATCCTTTCTGGGAGCAGGGACCAATCTTAAAAAATTGTGGGCTGCTGGGTGCCCCTCCTCCACCCAGACATAGAAAGGGGATCATACTGTGGTGGACGCCATCTTGGGCCCATAGTGGAGCTGTGTATGTGTTCTATTCAGTCACTAGCATCTGGACAGGATTGGATTTAGGATAGCCAACTTTCCATTATTTCTTTGCCGGACACTTTCTGTGCTTGGAGACACTTTACTGGCACGGAGTCATGAGAAGACATTTGTTGGGGAGAGGGGTGACTATGATTCACAAAGTGCACTTTCGGGTTTTCTTTCTATATGCCCTTCCTCTAAATCAGGCCAATTTAAAAGATATATCTCAGATGGATACTGAGCTTATTGAGGGTGATTACTATTCATATTGTATGTGAGTTCCATTCCCTTCGCCACCAAAATGCAAGTAACCATGTGCTGCAGTCTCTGGTCTCCTCCTATAACATCCCTGGGCTCACACTCTCCCTGTGCCCTCGGGCCACTAATAAGACAATATGTGAAGACTTTGAAACATGCTTCATGGAATAAAACAACACCAAAAGCATATTCCCAGTACAGGACCCCAGCACGCGTTTCATTCACACATTCATGCCTGTTTCATGGCAGTTGCCTGTCTTTGAATCTCCTTAGCCGAAAGTGCTCCTGTAGCTGCACTGTGCAGGACTCCGCCTGAGCTGTAGCTCCCCCTTCCTAGCCACCGATAGACTCCATTTTTATAGCTTATAGAGGGCTGAAAGAGTGAGTATTATGGTCCTGCAGTGCCTCAGTGCAGCAGGACAGGACCCACAATTATGAGACACACAGGCTAAATGCAGGACTGTAGGCCACCCTAGTAGCCCTTTGTAGTTGGAAAGACACAAATGGGGAGGTATGAAGCTTGTAGGGGGGCATTGGACCTCCAGCCCTTCCCCAAAAAAGCCATCACATTCCCATCTTAAAGTCTGTCAGTTCTGACCGTAACTCCACATCCTTGCCCCATACATATGATAATATGTATGGGGCAAGGATGTGGCGTTCCAGTCAGAACTGCTGACTTTGGAACTGAGAAACCAGGCTCGAGTCCTAACGTCGGTTCCACAACCTGTGATTCTGGGCAAATCACTTAATCTCACACAGCCTAAAATGAATCTGACCATGCGCAATATACCTGCTGCTCATGTAAAGCACTCCAATGCCTTTGGGCCTAGTTTGCGCTGTATAAAACTGCAAAAGAAAATCCCAGCACCTTACTCCATCCCTCCTCATTTCTAGCACCATCCCCTAGCTCTCAGTGGATCTCCCTGCCTTCCATTGACTTTTGTTGACTTTATTCTATTTCCCCTTTGTCTTCCCCCATCTCTCCCACTTTCACTTGCTGGATTCCACAGGCACCAAAGTTCTCTAGAGAGGAAATGTTTTTGTTGTATTTTTCAATGCATGTGTTTATTTTCCTCACCCATATTCT
Source organism: Calotriton arnoldi (assembly GCA_963921515.1). Classification (NCBI taxonomy): domain Eukaryota; kingdom Metazoa; phylum Chordata; class Amphibia; order Caudata; family Salamandridae; genus Calotriton; species Calotriton arnoldi. The sequence goes on along the minus strand of CAWUFW010013831.1, from coordinate 282,162 downwards.
GGGCCTCACTCCGTCCTCCACTCTGATTTTCTCTCTTCATTGCCTGCCCTCTCCCTTCCACCTTCTTTCTTTCGCCTCCCCTCACTGCGTCCTGTCCCCCATGTTTACTCCTCCCTCTCACAATCTGTTCTGTCACTACCTGCTCGTGCGTTATGTTGTCGCATTTCCGTGTCCTATTTTTAATCTCTCTGTGCCAATCGCCCCGCCTCATTCGCCTCCTCGGAATCCTCGCTAATCCTTCTCCCAATCCCTCGGCTCCATGAGCACAACGCTGGCCCCTGCTGTGGGTTGGAGCACCACCCGTCCATCCCGCCCTTTATCCTCCCACCAGCACTCTGCCCAAGGACTCTGCAAATCTGTGAGGCAGGGGTGTAACACAGGCCCCTGCAGCCTCTGCGCAGCTCTGACAGGTTTCCAGGGTTCATGCGTGATGTGCTGCCCCAGTCCAGGTGTTTTCTTTGAATTGTGGGGCTTGTAGTCTTGTTTAGTTCATTACAAAACAGGACTTCACTACAACTCCCGCAATTCAAAGAAAAACCTGGACTGAAGCAGAACATCATGCATGGACCTGGGAAACTTGGCAGCTGTGCCTTCGACGCAGGGGAGATGGCATAGCCCATCAGGGGGTCCCCATTCAGCCTAACTTCAATAAGTATCTGGGAAAGGCTCACGGGCCTCTGTTTTTATTCCACGGGGTGGGGACACTGTTTTATGTTACGCCACTGTTGTGAGGCAGCCAGCCTGAACGAAATATCAGAGGTCCCTCGAAAAGCTTTGCGGGAGAGCGCTGAGTGGTATCTTCCAACCTTTAGCTACTAGCCCATCCTTTCTAATCCATACCAAGCCATGTCTCTGTCCGGTAACCCCTGCCCTCGGGTCACTCTCACCTTTATTAATAACGTGAGACGTTACTGGGATTCAATGGCCACAGTTTATTAATATTTCTTCCCCACTCACAGGTGGGTTTGATAATCTCAGTGTTTCATATTTGGGTGAAATGGGGCACAGTCAGACCTCCGACTCATGTATGTGTGGAAAAGGCCGCTTTATTGAAACAGGTGCGTATCACATCAGCATCCTTGGCCGAAGGCCTTACAGGACTAAAACCTCACTATATGTTCAATAACCTACATTCCATTCCTCCCTCTCCTAGCCCCACCCCCGTATACATACCCCACAACTATGACATCATGACCTATTGTACCTCTTATTGTCACACTTTAAACTTCGCCTTCTGCATAGCAGTGAACTAATTAACCTGTGCTCAACTTGATATTCCTATGCGTAACAATTTACCTCCAGGACTTCTGGTGTGGGTTCACTAAGACCCTCCCTTTCTGCCTGCTTAGCCTATATTAACCAAACTAACTTAAGTAAAGGCCTGCAATCTTGTGGGACAACCGCCCCCAGAAAAGGGCACAAACTGCCTTTTTCTGCCCCCCCCCCCCTCTTATGCTTACGATTCATTCCTGTCTCTGCAGGGTCCTAACTAAAAACTCCCTCAGCTCCAGCAAATCTAGTAACTGGGCCCCCCACTAGGGTGACATCTCAGTCTCTCAGCTGCCCCCACACTCCTCAAAGTCCTTCAACAGTCTTCATCTGTCATAGCAAAACACACTTCCAGATTCATAAACACACTGTTGTAGTTCTACTCCCTGTACTGCATTTCTTGAAGTCAAAGCCATAACTCTAAAAAGAATTACCAAAGCCAATAGGTTTAGCCCTTGTAAGGTGCATGCGCATAAAGACAACATACAGGGACCCCACACTCACATTGCTGCCCTCACATAGACACACCCCCCACACTCCACTCACACAGGCATATGCCTTGCTCTGCACTCACAAAGGCACAACTTTCAACCTTTAGACCACTTACCCTGCAGTTACAAAAGGCAGTGTTAATACTGCATTCACACAGGTATACCCTTCACAATGTGCTTACAAAACATGGTGGCTATCCTGCACTCACACAAGCACACTGCTCACACACAGTTGCACTACTCACTAGGAAGGAGCAGAGTTGGCACAGATGGTGACATAGGAGGCACAGGTATCTGGTGCATCAGTCCACTGGTGCATTTCAAAGCTCCTGAAGTAAGCTACACAGAAGTCTGAATGTCCAATGAGGATATCTAATCTTCCCGTGCCACACTTGGACCAGACAGCAGTTTAAGTGAGTCTTATCCTTGTGGACTTTTGTGGGAAAGAGTCTTGGCATACAAAAAAAGTCCCACTCGCCTTCTAAAAACAAGGCGTGGTGTTCTTTGTATTGCATGCAAATGCTAACATAAAGAAAATCAAAAGACAAAATATGCTAACTAAATGTGGAGGACATGTGCTTTAATAAAAAATTAAAAAGTAAAGATTAACACTGGTCTGCCATCTTGAAACAGTAAAAAATGATAGAGTATGCAGAATACCATTTCAAGATGGTGGCATGGTTTTGAAGCTTGCAGCAGTGATGCCTGGTGCTCTGCATAAGAAAGTTGTGGTCCAGTAGCAATAGTAGCGGAGCTGCTGGTACTTTCATTACTCAATTAGCACTAGTCTGAAGTTGCAGGTGAACTGCTGGGAGATGAACTAAAGGAAATATTTCCTGAGGTCAGACTCCTCAGGATGCAGAGTAGCAGAGTAAGCAAGCAAAATGCTGTTATTAAGACTACTTTACACCCTAATGACCAGTGGTTGTCTACTAGGCCAAGTCACATTTTGGCAACAAAGACAATGGCTGAAGAAGGGTGATACACTGTCCAATTATATTTATTACATTCTGAAGGGCTGAACCAATATGTGGATAACACTCTGATGAATAACTGAAGTGGATTTAGCCAAAGCTCATTTTCTCTAAGCAAGATAATGTATTATTTTTGAGAAAACATTAGATTGGTGAGACAGCTAAAACAGTCTTTTGGTCAGACCTAAAACACACAGAAACACGCAGAAATAGATAGTGCAGAGGGAAAAGGAGCGCAGCAGGCCATTGGCTCGATGGACATCATTTAGTTGTTACCAGGGGTTGCAGCTGCACGACCTGGTTTGCTTCCTGCTACCCCTGGCACTTCCTTTGCGACGCCTAGCCTCAGAGGTGGCAAAAGCAGTCCCAAAAAAGAAGGTAAACAGTCTCCTGATGAGCACTGCTTACGTTCTGCTGCTCCCACCAGGATCCAATTCTTTCAAATAAGAAATTTCAGCAGAGAAATGTCACTCTTCTGAATAAACAAAAAAGTGAAATATAAAAACGCACATTGATGAACAAATTATCAAGTTTCTTTGTTGTGAATACATGAAAAATTATGCTATATCCATACCTTCACCTTTGTGCTTAGAGTGCTTTAAGTGATCATAAATAAAAATGTGTACATTCATAGGAATACTCTAAGCCACGGGTACTCATAGTACGGCCCGCGGGCCGCCAGCGGCCCGGCAAGCCTTCCTTGGCGGCCCGCGCACCTTGCAGACATTGTACCTGTGTTTTTTTTTTTTTTTTTAACAGAGTGTCAGCAAACACAGACTCTGCTCTATGGGGGCCGGGCGATTCCAGCGATAGTCCGAGTGGAGCTGCAGGGGCGCTAGGAGGTGAAATACAACAAAGCCTCGTTATCATGCAAATGGTCTTTTAAAGACCTTTGAAGTACTCGGGTGCGGCTGTGTGTGTGCTGTCTCAGCCCACACACGCCGGGTGAGGTGACAGAGAATGATAGAGGACAGCAGGGTGTGAGAGCCCGGTGAGGTGACGGAGGGCAGCAGGGAGTGAGAGCCGGGTGAGATGGCAGAGGGTTACAGAGGGCAGCAGGGAGTGAGAGCCGGGTGAGTTGACGGAGGGCAGCAGGGAGTGAGAGCCGGGTGAGGTGACGGAGGGCAGCAGGGAGTGAGAGCCGGGTGAGATGGCAGAGGGTGACAGAGGGCAGCAGGGAGTGAGAGCCGGGTGAGGTGACGGAGGGCAGCAGGGAGTGAGAGCCGGGTGAGATGGCAGAGGGTGACGGAGGGCAGCAGGGAGTGAGAGCCGGATGAGGTGACAGAGGGTTGCAGGGAGTGAGAGCCGGGTGAGGTGACAGAGGGTGACAGAGGGCAGTAGGGAGTGAGAGCCGGGTGAGGTGACAGAGGGCAGCAGGGAGTGAGAGCCGGGTGAGGTGACGGAGGGCAGCAGGGAGTGAGAGCCGGGTAAGGTGACAGAGGGTGACAGAGGGCAGGGAGTGAGAGCCGGGTGAGGTGACGGAGGGCAGCAGGGAGTGAGAGCCGGGTGAGATGGCAGAGGGTGACCGAGGGAGCAGGGAGTGAGAGCCGGGTGAGGTGTGCGTTAAGAGCCTGTGATGTGATGTTTCCCGCCAGCCTGTAGTCAGAGAGTTGAGCCAAGGCCAGGGAGCTCAGGCCTGGGAGGGAGACAGAGAGGGAGACAGAGAGAGAGGGAGGGAGACAGAGAGGGAGGGAGACAGAGAGGGAGGGAGACAGAGAGAGAGGGAGACAGAGAGGGAGACAGAGAGAGGGAGACAGAGAGAGGGAGACAGAGGGAGAGAGGGAGGGAGAGAGGGAGGGAGACAGAGAGAGACAGAGAGAGAGGGAGACAGAGAGGGAGGGAGACAGAGGGAGACAGAGAGAGACAGACAGAGGGAGACAGACAGAGGGAGACAGACAGAGGGAGACAGAGGGAGGGAGACAGAGAGAGACAGAGAGAGAGGGAGACAGAGGGAGACAGAGGGAGGGAGACAGACAGAGAGAGACAGAGGGAGACAGACAGAGGGAGGAGGGCGACAGTCAGAGGGAGGAGGGCGACAGACAGAGGGAGACAGGGAGGGAGACAGATAGAGGGTGACAGATAGAGGGAGACAGAGGGAGGGAGACAGGGAGGGAGACAGACAGAGGGAGACAGACGGAGACAGACAGAGGGAGGGAGACAGAGGGAGGGAGAGGGAGGGAGACAGAGAGAGGGAGACAGAGAGAGAGAGGGAGGGAGACAGAGAGAGAGAGAGGGAGGGAGACAGAGAGAGGGAGGGAGACAGAGAGAGAGAGAGAGAGAGGGAGGGAGAGAGAGAGATAGAGATAGAGAGAGGGAGGGAGGGAGAGAGAGGGAGGGAGACAGAGAGAGAGAGGGAGGGAGACAGAGGGAGGGAAACAGAGGGAGACAGACAGAGAGGGAGACAGAGAGAGAGGGAGACAGAGAGAGAGGGAGATAGAGAGAGAGGGAGATAGAGAGAGAGGGAGACAGAGGGAGGGAGACAGAGGGAGGGAGACAGAGAGAGGGAGACAGAGGGAGAGAGAGAGACAGAGGGAGAGACAGAGGGAGGGAGATAGAGACAGAGAGGGAGGGAGACAGAGAGGGAGGGAGACAGAGGGAGGGAGACATAGGGAGACAGAGGGAGACAGACAGAGGGAGACAGACATAGGGAGACAGACAGAGGGAGACAGAGACAGAGGGAGACAGAGAGGAGACAGACAGAGGGAGACAGAGGGAGGGAGACAGGGAGGAGGGCGACAGGCAGAGGGAGGAGGGCGACAGACAGAGGGAGACAGAGGGAGGGAGACAGAGGGAGGGAGACAGAGGGAGGGAGACAGACGGAGACAGACAGAGGGAGAGGGAGGGAGACGGAGGGAGAGAGAGGGAGGGAGACGGAGGGAGAGAGAGGGAGGGAGACAGAGAGGGAGGGAGAGAGAGAGAGGGAGGGAGACAGAGAGAGGGAGGGAGACAGAGAGAGAGAGAGGGAGGGAGAGAGAGAGTTAGAGGGAGGGAGAGAGACAGAGAGAGAGAGGGAGGGAGACAGAGAGAGGGAGGGAGACAGAGAGAGGGAGGGAGACAGAGAGAGGGAGGGAGACACAGAGAGAGAGAGAGATGTGTATGCCAGGTCCGGTGGCTCAGTGGACGAAGGCGTCCACTGCAGGGGCCTGTGTTCCACCTCATGGTCACAGTTTTGTTTTGCTCTAGCCCCGCCCCCTCCTCCAATGACCCCGCCCCCAGCGGTGCGGCCCTAGGCCACAAACCACACTGTAAATTTGGCCCCCGAGAGAAAGTTTGTGAGTACCCATGCTCTAAGCCAATAAAATATTTTGATTTATAGCATAATGTCCTCAAGATCAAAAGAAAATACATGTGCAAAGTTTCCCTCGCACATCATGTCAGCAGCCCAAATTTCCCATGGCTCAAATCATGCCTGAGAGTTAAGAAAGGCTCTTAGAGCCAAGACAGACCCTTGGCTCAGCTCTCCCTGTTAATTTGTTGACTTCCCCACCTCCACCACTGTACTATGTATAACAGTTACTTGAGTTCCCACTCATGAAGGGAGCAACATCTTGTTTACTGAAATTCTGGCCGGTTTCCACGGATCTCAGAAGGATAACTCTTCCTACTTCTGGTTTTAATAAGGAAGCATTGTGTATTAGCGACCTCAAGAAGCTTTTTTAAATTTAGGTGTGCATTTTTTGCAAAAATTGAAACAAACAACACCCAAAATAAGTTATTTTTCCAGTTCCAGCACTCTGTCCTAAGCAAGTCTATGTTCTTTTACAAACCACCATTGTTGGACCTGATATTTGTCAGGTAGCGTTTCCCTGAACTTTTGTGCTTTTTCCACCTGGGTTTTGCTGGTTCTTTTATGTGGTGTCCGGGATTTGGGCACTTTCCCACTGCAACTGCGGTGTGAGAGTGCACGCGCCCTTCCTATCTGTGTTGGGAAGTGACGCTGATTGACTATTCTGAAACATCGGCCGATTTGTCATTGTAGGCGACTGTGAGTGTGCACCAGCACCTATGGTGCCCGTGATTGCATGTGCCGCCTTCCAAAGCAGGCTAGTGCGTGCGCACAGACACGCATATTAGTTAAACCCATGTCCAGTCTGCTGTGCAGACTGGGGTGGGTGCACTGGCACCACAGGTGCTGGGAACTATGTGTCCCTCCTGCCATCGCAGGTCGTGGTGCTCAATAGCGCACATGCTCCCAGGTAGTGAGGTATACCTATGTGTGTTTTCACTGCCAATAAGGCCTGCTCTACCCATAAGTTAATATGGGGAAGTGGTGGACAATACTTCGCATTGCAGTTGTGGATTGCAGTGGAGCAGCCTCATGATGTTTCATATCAATGGATTCACAGTGCCAAACCCTTTCCATTGGTAAAGGGGGGTTTTGGCATAACTTGCTTAGAAATACTACTTATAGAATATGGACATTTCTATGCTTCAAGAGTCTCAGGACCGTGGTGTCTGACTCCAGTAGACACCAGGGGTCGGGGGAGCACATCTGTGCATTCCCCAAATGGGCAGCCATAAAACATGGGCATCCCACTGGAATGGCAGACCACTGCCATTTGGGGCCGAATGGGATAGACTGAAGATAGATGTTTTTTTGTTGTTTTTTTTTATAAACATTTCTTTATTGTTCAATATACTCAGTGCAATATACATGGTACATCAGTTATACAGGTTAATGATAGAACATTCAAGGATTAATGCGAACCGTTTTGTCCCCCAATAGATAGAACCATTATGAAACAGATTACATTTTTCCATGAACTTATTAACGCACCTAACCCTCTCCCCCCTTAACTACCGGTCCCGCTAGATGATATCCTATCGCTATGTCAACATAGTGTGTCAGGTGTCTGCAGCCTGTGTGTCGTCACTACGACTAATCGTGACATTGTGGTGCTCTCCTTCCCCCAGGGCCGATGGAGTCTGCGAGGTCGTCTCTACCAATACTTCTATTTCTTGTATCATTGCCCCCCATGCCAACAGCACTTCAGGGAGTCTATCATCCTTTCTGGTCTTCCTCATATGTTTTTCTTCTACCATTGCCCATTCTTTTAGATCTTTCTTCCATTTGTCCACCTGTGGACCCTGTGGGGACAACCAGTGGATCGCTATTCTCCTCTTGGCTATCGTAAGACCCAATACCAGGAAACGTCTAGTGGTTTTTCGTTTGGGATTTTTAGGGATCAAGCCAAGAAGGCACGTCTGCACCTCTGAGGCTATCGCCCAACCCGTGATTCTATTCAGTTGTTCTAGAATCTTGGCCCAATATTTTTGTATTACTGGGCAATGCCAAACCACGTGGATAAAATCGGCTTGTGTGTGCTGGCAACAAGGGCATTTGGGGTCTCTAGATGGATTGATGGCGTGAAGCCTCTTGGGCGACAAATAGGTCATATGTACTATATTATATTGTATGTGTTTGAACCTATTACAGATCGAAACTTTGCGGACACTTTCGTGGATCTTTCCCCAGTCCCTCGCCGATATCATGTGCTCACTGACCTCCTGCCACTTTTCTTCTACTTTCAGGGGCTTAGTCGCTTTATCCTCCCTAAGTGCCCTGTATAAGTGAGAAACAAGTTTTCTCCCACCCGCCATAGCAATTATGGTAACCAATGTTTGCGCAGGGGCTTCCGGAAACGATGGCCAGAGGAGGCGGGCTGTAGCTGCCAGTTTAGCATATTGGAGGAATTGACCTGTCCCCAACTCAAACGTGGTGACTGCGTCTTGGTAAGTAATGAACCTATTCTCTGGGTAGAGGTCAGAAAACATCAAACAGCCCCCTTCTTTCCATTTTTCGATGGACATGTCACGTTCTATGTTAGCAAACTGTGGCACGACCCAGATGTCCACCTCAGGTGCATAGGGTACCCTCTTAATGAGTCGTTTAGTCGTTCTATCCCAGATTGCGCCCATGAGCCCGATCAATGGGAGACACGCCCCCTCCCGTTTCTCAACATTCCAGAGGAGCGCCCCCAACTGCTTCCTACCGTAGGAGCCCTCTAGCAGGGCGCGCTCCCAGGAGGGATCTGTGTCCAACCACGCTATGGCATGTTGCAATTGGGATGCTAAATAATATAACTCTAGGTCCGGAATTTCGTAACCCCCCTTGCCCCACTGTTGTTTTATCACCTGCAAACTCACCCTGCATCTTTTCCCGTTCCAAAGCAGCTGGATGAGAAGCCTATCTAAGTCCCTAAATACCTTATATGGTATTTCATAGAAGGAGCCTTGCATAGTGTACAAACACCTAGGTAATACCACCATTTTAATTAAAGCAATTTTTCCCATCAGGGATAATTTTAGGGTGTTCCAAAACTCTATACTCCCCTGGAGGCCTTTTATTATCCTACCCATATTGAGTTCGTAGAAGGTATCTTTGTCTCTGGCCACTCGGATCCCAAGATATCGCACCGAATCTAATTCCCACGCGAGTTCCAACGCTAGAGACTGGGGGTCCATTCCCGCCTTCCCCATCGGATATAATTGTGATTTTTGTCTGTTGATGCGTAAGCCAGACGCCTCCTCAAACCGCCCCAATACCCGGAGCAGCAGTGAAACCGATCGGGACGGGCGTTGCAAATAAACCAAGGCATCGTCCGCATACATCGACACTATGTGTTCCGTTTGGCCTAGCCTGATGCCGTGGCCCTGCAGCTCCGCCCGGAGGCAGCAGGCCAGTGGCTCCATCGCGAGAGCAAATAGCAAAGGGGACAGCGGACAACCCTGTCTTGTGCCCCTATGGAGTGAGAACGCCTCCGATACAAACCGTCCTGTCCGAACCCTCGCCATGTGCTTCGTATATAGTAGCTTAACCCAGGTTACAAACTCCGATCCCAGACCCATTGTTAGGAGGACCTGCCAGAGATACTCCCAGCGGACCGAGTCAAACGCTTGTTCGATATCTAAAAACGCTAATGCACTCTCGTCTGCTTTACCCCCAAGAGTCTGCATCACATGAGCAAGACGACGAATGTTTCTTAATGTGTTCCTACCGGGTATAAACCCCGACTGATCCCCATGCACTAGCTGGGGAAGATAGGGAAGCAACCTACTTGCCAGCACCTGGCTGATGAGTTTGAGGTCTACATTTAGCATAGAGATGGGTCTGTAGGAGCCTGGTAACGTCGGGTCCTTCCCCGGTTTCGGAATCATTACTATTAATGCTTCCCGCATTGAACCAGGCAGTTCCCCCAGCTCCTTTGCTTCTTCAACGACTTCCAGCAATCTGGGAGCCACCAGCCCAGCATACTCTTTGTAGAATTCAGCCGCTAGGCCATCCATGCCTGGGGATTTAGCCGTTCTTAAATGGGATATTGCCGCTTTAATTTCCTCTTCCCTAATGGGGCCTCCCAATAGTTCCTGCGTCTCCGAGTCTAGGCTGGGGAGTTCTACGCCTGTTAGGTATGTCGGTATGGTGTGGATAAGGGTGGAGTCCTGGGACTCAGTGTATATTTTAGTTAGATGGATCGCAAACGTTTTGTTAATTTCGTGCTGCGTGTAGAGCATTTGCTGCCGGTCTGTCCAAATTGCAAGGATTGGTTGAGGTTGTGTTTCCACACTAATTAGTCGTGCCAGCAAATGGCCAGCCTTATCACCTTCCGCATACCATCTACTCCTACTTCTATTTCTGTTGTATTTGTCTAATGTGTCCCATAGATCCCCTATCTTTTGTCTTTGTGCGGTCCATTTAGTAGGTCCCTCTACATCAGTTGGGAGAGCTTGTTCCAAGGCCGCCAAGTGTTGTTCTTGGCTTTGTAGGTCCCGCTCCAATACCTTTTTCACTCCAGCTTCAGTGGACATGCATGCCCCCCGCAGGACCACTTTCATGGCATCCCATTCAATGGCTTTAGTACTAGCGGTGTTCCAATTGACTTCAAAATACCCCTGCAGCTCCCTGCCGATCGTATCCTTATAGACTGGGTCAGTGAGTGCATCCGTATTTATCCTCCAAAGCGGGATCCTAGATCTCGGCCTACCCAGGGTATACACTATCAGTAACGGGGAATGGTCCGATAGATATCGGGCCAGATATTGTGCCTCCTCAATCCTATTCGCCATTCCCATCTGTACAGAAAAATAATCCAGTTTACTATAAGTATTAGTCGCAGGTGTGTGGCAGGAATATACTTTCAGGTGGGGATTGCGATGCCGCCATATATCCACTAAGTTATAATTTGTTAACATCTGATGCATAGCCTCTCTAGTTTTAGGTTTAGCTTCGGGTCTCGGGGGTGTCCTATCCAGGGTGCCATCCAGGGCACAGTTGTAGTCACCCGCCACTATCAATTCCACATCTGGAGCAAGAGTTATCTGGCGTAGAACTGAACCTAGAAACGTACCTTCATCACTGTTTGGGGCATATATGTTTATCAGGCAGACCTTTCGCCCGTCTTATGTCCCCTCCACTATAACATAACGTCCTGATGGATCGGGGCTGGACTTCTCCGCATTAAAGGGGACACCCGGCGCCACCCACACCAGCGTGCCGCTAGCAAATCCTGAGTAGGACGTTGCAAAAAACTGACCCCTCCATCTCCGTTGGACATATTTAAGGCAATCCCCCCATAAGTGTGTTTCTTGGAAGAATGCTATGTCTACCTTATAGCGCCTGAAGTACACAGCCACCCGAATTCTTTTAATCATATTGTTAAGTCCCCTAACATTCCATGTTATGAGCTTGTATTTCCGACCATTTTCCATCACAGTTGCAGTGAGTAATGGCGTATCGCCTCTTTATCTCATTAGGGGAGACCCTGCAATAAATTCGGGCAAATGACCCACATGGGCTGATAGGATTCGCGGGATACCCTCTCTGCGGACTTCCGGTGTGAAACGGTTGAACAATACTAAACAAACTCCAAGAACCCCCCACCCCCACCCCCAGGCAGTAGTAACGAAACCCCATAGCACAACCGTCGTCTAAGGAGTCGGGACTCTGCCCCACATTACAGTCCCCCCCCCACCCCAGACCCCCTTCCCCAACTTTTCGATCAACCATTACAGTGCATGAATTCCAAGGAAAAGGAAATTTCTGAAATTCGGTCAGACTGTCGGGCACCAGACCACCTCGCCCAGCACGACGCATAGCAAGGCAGCTCCAGTGCACCACAGCTGGAACATTCTAACTGGATTGCGGCAGAACCGTGCTACAACTCTGGTATTCCAGTATTCATCTTGCAGTCTGTCAATAATACCCTTCCCCCTGCATAGTCCTTAGCTCAGTCCCCACTTTCATGCTGCTGGTTTCCATACTCACGACAGCCGAGTCCGTATTAGTCCACAGCAGCCCCCCCATTGACCATTCTGCCCTTCTTCTGAGGTCTAGTTCAGTTCAGCTGGGTCGACCCTCCTCCTGCGATTGGGTCTCTTGTACCAGGCAGAGCGGGGAGAACGAGTTATGCGTTGGTATCCCCTCTGCTTCGGTCCGCAAGGTGCCATCCGGACCCACCAGTATCCTTCCCGTCTCAGGTGTCTTCTGGGACGCATGTTCCTGCTCTCCGGTGTTACGGCACTGGCTCTTCTGTCTTCCAGTCCGCCTTCGTTGTTCACGCCAGCCTCGATTTTGATCCTGCCCGGCGAGGCCTATTGAGTCCATCCAGTCCATGGCCTCTTGCGGCGAGGAATAAAATTGTACCCTGCCATTGTGCTGTATGCGGAGTTGGGCCGGGAACATCAGGCTATATTGGATGTTACAATCTCTGAGTCGCCGTTTAACCCCCAGGAAGTCATTCCGAAGGTCCTGCACCTTCTTTGTATAGTCAGGGTAGATTTGAATGTCTCGATCCTCAAACCTGGGAGGGCCATGGGTACGTACATACTGCAGTATGACATCCCTGTCCCTGAAGTTGAAGAAACTAGCGATTATAGCTCTAGGCGGTGCTCCCGGTCTCGGAGGGGCCCCCAAAGAACGATGGGTCCTTTCTATAGCAAACAGCTTAGAGAGTCTGATGTTCGTGAGAGCCGTCCCTATCCATTGCTCAAGGAACAGATCCGCCGCTGGGCCCTCTGCTTTTTCCGGGAAGCCAAGAAAGCGGAGGTTATTTCTTCTCGACCGTCCCTCTGCGTCTTCGGCCCGCTCTTCTAGGCGGATAGACTGCTCCTGGAGTGAGGCCACCACCGTTCGCAGTCTCTGGACTTCCTCTCGCATCGTGCCCACGTCACCTTCCGTGGTTGTGACTCTGTCCGCTACTTTCCGCAGGTCCAGACGCAAGTGGTTGATGTCCATTGCCATTGTATCCATTTTCGCTTCAAGCGCCACTCGAGAGTCTCTGATGGCGTCCAGGATCTCCACTTTATCTTGCGCCATAGTTCCGTGGTGTGACGCCTGTCCAGGGTCTCTGAGAATGTGGTCGGATGTCGTCGGGCCTGGCACTGTGTATTGCACAATCTTGTTGGCCTGCGCACCCCTTGTCGGCTTATCTTTACCCATAATTTGACCGTATCGGCGGTCTCAGTCGCACTCAGTGGCCCCCACTACTCTGGTCGGGGGAAGGACTGGATCAAGCAGGACCCTTTAGCCTGGGAGCCTCTACTGATCTATTCAAACGGATCCAGGCTCAGCGCCCCCCGTGCATCGACTTCAGCACTCCCAAGCCAGGCGCACCCCCAAGGACCGCACCGGGTGCCTTCTCGAGGGGATATCCTGTAGGAAGTCGTTCAATTCCAAGGGGTGTCGGGATGGATCTCTTTAGTCCCTGGTATGTTGGTGGACCGCTGTGGCCCCGAGTTCCCCTCCGGTTGGAAGGTAGGATCAGACTCTGCCAGAGGGCCCCTCCCTCACCGCCGCTTCCTCCACTCCCTGTCAACGTTAGGTATGGAGGTATGCTATCGCCCACGGGAGGAACTCCGCTTCCAGGGGGCCCGTGCTCCCACTGACCTATATGTCGGGGTCCCCTCTCCGCTTCTTTAGGCCTTCCGCTGTCGTGTCCCCAGTATGTCAGCGCTATCTCCGCAGGGGCTCCTACCTCGATATGTCCGTGCAGTATGTCGCATCTACGACCCCCAGGGGGGACTCCGTCTGTCAGGGCCCAGGACGTGCTGCTCACCGAGCATGCAAGCTCACTCAGGCTCCGTTTTGTGCTCGCGAGGGGCAGGCACCGCCACGTTGGATTCAGGCAGGCCGCCCCTCCGCAATGTCCGCAGCCGGTTGAGCCGCTCCTATGTTAATCCGGGGGCCCCCGGTATGGATCTTACCAGTCGGGGCCCAGGATTCTCTGCCAGCACTCACACAGGGACTCACGAAGCTGTCTCACGCCGTCCCAGGCCTCCGGGTCACGAACGTTCCGGCAGGGTTTCACCTCCCATTCCCCCGCTCTGCCACAAAGGGGTAATGATGGCCGCACTTAGAAGGGGCTCCACTCGGCACGGGGCCCCCGGTCGCAGGTCCCCCACCGCTGCAGCTCCCACAGACTTGGCGTCATCGGAAGCGAGGGTCAGGCACCGCCATTTTAAGGTCAGGCCGGCCGCCGCGTCGCACGTATTGCACTCGGTTTTACTGCTCGATCCAGTGTCGGCGGCCCCCAAAACACAATCCGCTTACGGGGGTTATTCCGCCACCCGTTTTGCCACGAGCTGTCGTCCGGAACGCCAGGAGTCAGAAGGATATTTTCATCTGGGGCAGGAGATCCGGAGAAGCACAACTAGCCGGCCATGCTGGTAAGCCACGCCCCCCCTGAGTCCTGAAGATAGAGGTTAGGATACTTAGCCTCTAGGGGCCAGATCATGGCCCCACTAAGGATTAAGATCTGCATTCCAAGGCCCCATGGTAGACAGGCCTACAATTTAGGGGAGACATCTGGTTCAAAGAAAAAAAACAACTAAACCACCCCGACTTCAAAGACACACGACAGTATAACTACAGGTGCCATCCTTCAGCAAGAGGTGAGATACGCTTGTGGGAACGTGGGACCAGAGAACTCGGACAGCGTGGTGCACATTGTCAGAGGACTCTGTTGTGCACATGGAGGATAACTGTCCGAATAGAGACTGGCCTGGGCCGAGGGCTTGCTGTAGTGTGGTGCCCTGAAGTGTGCTCTCCAAGTGCCCACCTCGGCTACTAAATATAAACTGGTATTGTGGTGTGAGCGTGGACCTAAGACTTGTGTCTGGAGACCGGATTGCCTAAGGTGTGTGGTTCCCGTACTGAGGGGACCGAGACACTCATAAGCGTCTAGTGGTGGTGAGCGGATTCACCGGTTGTGGAACCCCGCTTGGCCCGTTTTGTCGATCGTCCCGCATTTCTCTCATGCGACACGCCTACTGAATTCTCATTTCATTCGGTGTCCGATTCACAGGGTGCGACCTTCGGTGATGGGGTACATCCAGAGTTGTGCCTCATTCCACCTCATGTGACTCTGATGAACTTGCGCCTGTTTGAGTGTGACCAGACTGGTCCGGTCTGGTGCAACCTGTATCATTTAAAACCAGGCGTTGTGCCTCATTTCCAGAGAGGTACGGGATTGTAACTCTTCGCTGTTTGTGTGACAGGAATTGCCTGGTGCAACCCATCTCGACATGCACCGGTTACTGTGTCTCCTTTCCAAGGAGTTGCAGAATTTTCAACTCATCGTGTTTGAAATCTGAAGTGTCTGCGTGACTCATACCTATGCGCACCAGTTGCTGTGCCTGGATCGCCTGGGCACAACCCAGACCATTGTGTACCGATTGCAGCAGCTCATCCTATCAAGACCCTCCCCTGTGTTACTACCCATTCATTGGTTGTTCCCTTGTTGAACCTCATCGCGGTGGACCAACTGTCTTCAACACACCTGGCCCCTCCCGAAGACATATTGGTGCCAGGTAGTAGTGAGGGAGATTGACTGGGTTGAAAAAAGGCTTCTGAGACAGTTCAGAAGCAGGTCAAGGGACTGAGTGACTCCTTTGTGTTTTGAGACCTGTGGGTGAACTTCCTGAGTGGCTGCTAACCTCTCCCTTGTTTACGTCTACCTCCTAATTAAAACTGCTACATATTCTCACCTGCTTCCAGAGGACCCAGGCTAAGAGTGACTTCAGCCGTGTGGCGCCCAGTGTCCGGGAAGTGGGGTTAGTTGTCTTCTATCCTGGGGTGTAGGACAATTGGGATGAACTAGAGGGTGGAGGGAGGCTTGGGCTAAAGAGTCTGCAGAGGATGAACCATTGCCCTGCTGCATACCAGTGGCACCGCATCAGGGTGCTGAGTGTGTATGGGTGTGTAGGAGCATGCCGCACGGACTGGCTTATACCATTCACACCATGTAGCAGTGCAGAGTGTGTGTGTGTGAGTGGGAGTGATTGTGTGCGGACCACCTGCGATTCAGAAGTATATGATGGTCATGTTATAATGTTTGAATATGTGTGTTGAATATAATTTTTTTTACATAAATCCAGTGTGAAGTCTCCTTTGTGACGCTCTGTACATTTATCGCGAGTGGCTGCTGTGTCTTTGCTTTACACATTGCCTGTGTAGTGAGCCTGACTGCTCATTGCCTAGCTACCCAAGTGTGAGCACAGGCTATACAGAGAGTGTAATCACCTGCCCTTGACGGAAGCGGTAGTTCTGCCTGGCTGGGGGCATCCCTTCGGCCAACCAGACACTGCTGGTTCCAACATTTGGCAGTCTAGCGGTGGGACAGGACTTGCATTTGCACAGCAGCATGTGGTGAATGATTGCGCGCCACGACTTCACAAAGGCAAAATAGATCCTTTGTTTCCTAGAGTGTCCCTAGAAAGGACAGAGGAGTTGCCAGGGAGGGGGGGGGGGGAGTACTGTGTCCTCATTGATCTCTCTTTCTGCTTCTACTACTTCACCAATATGTCTGAGCCGGAGGGCCTACCTGAGGTTGAGCTGGCGGATTTGGAAAACTATACGGTGGCTCAGCTCAAGGAGGCCTGCCGGTCGAAGGGGGTAAATTGCAAGGGTAAAGCCAAGAAGGGCGAGTTGCAGGAAGCCTTGAGGGCCTGGGCAGAGACTCACCCCGAGAAGGAGGTGACCAGTGGAGGAGAATCGGATCAGGAGGAAGGCTTAGAGCCGGTCCCTGACATACAAATTATAGAGGAAGAGAACGCACTTGTCCCAGACCCGGGGGACCACTCTAGACCCGGCAGCAGTATGTCCTCAAGGAGCTTGTCCTCCGAGGAACTGGAGGACAGGAGGGAAGAAAGCAAAATGAAGTTAGAACTTGCCGGGCAGGACAAGGAGCAGGCCCTAGCCCTTGCCAAATTAGACTAAGTGCTAGCTCTAGCCGAAAAGAGGCTAGCCTTGGAAGATAAAAAGATGGCCCATGATCTTAGCCTCAGAGAGTTGGAACTTAGAGCCCTATAACTCAGGTCCAACCGAAACAATGGTGGTAGCACCCCTGCAATATCTAACAATGAGAATAGAGGTCGAATCCCAAAGGATTTGGTCCAAGATTACCAAGTTGGAGATGACATTGATAAGTGGTTGTCAGCCTACGAGGTGGCTGTGAAGGTGCACCAAGGCCTGAAGAAAACTGGGGAGGTAGTTTATGAAGGTACATAACCCCAGTGGGGAGAGACACCCTCCTAACACTGGATGTGGGTGACCAGACTAGTTACTCTGCCATGAAGATAGTGTTGGTCAACAAGTTTGGACTGACCCGGAAAAAATACCACCAACGGTTTAGGGCCTGCCACAAACTATCCACTCAGAATTGGGTCAACTTCTTAGACTAAGCGAGTAAGGCGCTGAAGGGTTGGGTGTTGGGCAGTAAGGAAAACGACTATGAGGGATTGTACAATTTAGTCCTGAGGGAGCACTTCCTCGAGAAATGTTTCACCGACCAGTGCCATCACCTAGTCAACAGCAAGCTGGTTGATTGCTGGAAGCGTGCTGAATAAGAGGACCTCTGAGCCTGAACCATGGTGGAAAAGAAAATAGCTGGGGGGACTCCCAAAAGGGGGGCCAGGGTCCCCACTGGAAGAAGGAGGGGGGTGACAAGAAGGAGTCTTCTGCTCGCCCCCAGAAACCCTCTTCGGGAAAAGGGTCAAACCTGGGTTCCCAGTCCGGTCCCCTGAAGAAAACTTCCCTGGACCAGAGTTTGCAAAAGAAGACCCCTAGGTGCTATGAGTGTTATGGGCGTGGGCACTACAAAGGAGATCCCAAGTTTCCAAAATTGGTGGCTCTGCCTGCTGGAGTGAAAAGGCTCCAGGGGAGGCCAGCATAGCCATGGGGAAGGAGGTGATTCTGTGCAATGAATGGGAGTTTAGTTTTGTTACCCTAGAGTCCCTGGGTGACAGTGAGATGGTTCCCCGGATCCAAGTGCCTGAGAATACAGCAAAGTATAGGCAAGGGGTCACCATGAATGAGCAGGGGCAAGAGGCTCTAACTATGTTAAGGAGTAAACTGGTCTTCCCGGAGCAGATAATTCCCCAGGCCACTCAACAAGTGGTGATGGTTGACAACAGAGAGGGTCGTTTCCTGGTGGCCCAGGTGCCGTTTGGATGGGGAGGTATGCCAGGCGTATTGAAGGTCGCAGTAAGCTCGCCATGTCAGTGGCTTGTCTGTTGGGCAATGACCTGGAGCACACTATCTAGAAGGAAGTGGAGCTCTGGGCACATGTGGAGATGTTGGGGTTACCCGACTGGATCTGTGCTACCCCATGGTCCATGGCTACTCGAGATGGAGTATGGAAAAATGGCCCAGTTCCTCGCTGCTAAGAAGGGGAGAAGATGAGGACGGGGAAGACCGGCCTCGGAATGTACCCCCGGTGAGATAAATGGGGAATTGGCCGAGGCCACTCCGGAATCCATTGAGGAGGACATTACTCTCCCTGGTGTCCTACCCAAGATTACCGGTTGGAAAGCGGAAGAGGGCCCCACCAGGGAGGAGTTCTGTAGGGCACAGAGAGAGTGCTCTACCCTTGAGGGCCTACGGCGACAAGCTGAGGCAGAAGCAGCCGGTGATTAATCCGGGACTCATCACCTACACTGGGAGGATGACCTTCTGTACAGTGAGTCTAAGGCTCCTGGCCAGGGGGCTTGAAGGGCCCTGGTGGTCCCCTAGTGTTATCAGCCCTTCTTCCTAGAATTGTCCCGTGACATCCCCATGGCAGGATATTTGGGATAGGACAAGACCTTTGCCTGTCTTGCTCCTCATTTTTATCAGCCCCGACTCAGGGTGTCTTCGGATGCGTTCTGTAGGACCTGTGAGACTTGTAAGGCCAGCGGCAAGACAGGCCAGAAGCTTAAAGCTCCCCTAAACCCCTTGCACGTCGTGACACCCTATCTGAGCAGGTGGGCATCAACATAGTAGGGCCTATGGACCCATCAACGGCTGCAGGGCACCATTAAATCCTGGTGGATCATGCCACATGGTACCCAGAGGACCACAATGGCATCGGTGGTGGCGAAGGCCCTGGTGGGGATTTTTACCTGAGTGGGATTCCCTACGGAGGTGGTGCCTGGCCGGGGCACAAACTTTATGTCTGCATACATGCAGGCTTCGTGGAACGAGTGTGGGGTGACCTATAAGTTCTCCACCCCATACCACCCCCAAGCCAACGGGATTGTGGAAAGGTTCAACAAGACCCTAAAAGGCATGATTCAAGGCCTGCCAGAGGCTCTTAGGAAAAAGTGGAATGTCCTCCTGACATGCCCATTATTTGTCTACCAGGAAGTGCCTCAGAAGGGAGTAGGGTTTAGCCACTTTGAACTCCTATTTGGGCACCCGATCAGGGGACCTCTGAGTTTCGTCAAGGAGGGCTAGGAGCAGTCTCCCAAGAGAACTCTTCAGGATATAGTAAGCTACATGCAAGCCTTATGGAGCCAAATGGCCAGGTTGTGGAAGCAAGCCTCCAACAACTTAGAAGCCAGCCAGGATGTCATGAAGGAGTGGTACTACAAGAACATCACTCCAGTGGAGTTGACCCTGGCACAGAAAGTGTGGGTGATGGAGGCTGTGGAGCCCTTCGGGTCCGTTGGTCCGGGCCCTATAAGATAATCAAGAGGAAGGGGGAGACCACTTACCTGGTGGATCTCAAGACCCCAAGGCAGCCCCTCTGGGTACTGCATGTCAATCGCCTCAAGCCACACTTTGAAAGGTCTGAGGTTACCATGTTAATGATAATGTACGGGGAGGAGGAAGATGAGAGCGAGCCTCTCCCGACCTCCTGGACGCTCAGCAGAAGGATGGGTCAGTGGAAGGAGTAATCCTATCCCCCACCCTGACACCTGACCAGCTGAGGGATTGTCACCGAGTATTGGGACAGTTTCCCTCGCTGTTCTCCTTTATTCTGAGAACAACCCACCTGTGCACCCATGACGTGGACACGAGCAACAACCTCCCTGTCAAGAGCAAATCTTACAAGTTTTTGGATAAGGTGAGAGCTAGCATCAAGAAGGAAGTGTCTAATATACTGGAATTGGGGGTCATAGAACCCTCCAGCAGCCCATGGTCCAGTCTGGTGGTATTGGCACAACACCTGAACTAAGTTACTGTGTGGAATATGGGGGCTAAACTCGGTGACCCAGATGGACGCCCATCCAATCCCACGGGCAGATGAGTTGATCGACAGGTTGGGCACAGCCCAGTATCTAAGTACCTTCGACCTCACCTCTGGGTACTGGCAGATCGGCCTCACCAAAGGAGCCAGGGAGAAAACTGCCTTCTCCACTCCAGAAGGGCATTACCAATCCAGGGTCATGCCCTTTGAACTCAAGAATGCCTCCGCCACCTTTCAGAGATTTGTGAACCAGGTCCTTACTGGCATGGAAGCTTTCTCAGCTGCTTATCTGGAGGACATTGCCGTCTTCAATAACAGTTGGGAGGATCATCTCTTTCACCTCCAGGAAGTACTTCAGGTCCTGCAGCAAGCAGGCCTGACTATCAAGGCCAGTAAGTGCCATATAGGGCAAGGATCAGTGGTGTACTTGGGACATCGGGTGGGCCGGTGTAAGGTGAAACCCCTCCAGGCAAAGGTTGAAGCTATCTTGGCCTGGGAACCCCCGAAAACCCAAACGGGCATCATGGCCTTCTTGGACCTTGCTGGGTACTACTGGCGGTTCATCAAGGGATATGGTGCCATTGTGGCCCCCTTGATGGAGCTGACTTCAAAGAAGCATCCAAGAAATGTAATCTGGACCGAGGACTGACAAACAGGCCATGTGTACAGCGCCTGTGCTCCGGGCCTCCGGACTTCTCCTGGGAGTTCATTGTTCAGACAGATGCCTCCGAGTATGGTACCGGGCGGTACTGTCTCAAGTGAATGAGGAGGGCCTCGACCAGCTGGTAGCCTTCTTCTCCCTGAGGTTACTCCCACTGGAGCAGTGGTAGAGCGCGATAGAGCAGGTAGCCTTCCCCGTGATCTGGGCTCTGAAAAAGTTGTGGCCATATTTGTTTGGCACACACTTCTTGGTTCAAACGAACCACAGACCCCTCAGGTGGCTAATGCAGTTGAGAGGTGAGAATTCAAAAGTACTGAGGTGGTCCATCTCCTTACAGGGGATGGACTTTAGAGTGGAACACCGACCAGGAGTTAACCACTCCAACGCGGATGGCCTTTCTAGGTTCTTCTGCCTTAGTTAGGAGGATTACCTAGGGGATGCCGGATAGAACCTCCGCACTTAAGGCTGGGGGGATGCATGTTGGACCTGATACTTGTCAGGTAGCGGTTCCCTGAACTTTTTTGCTTTTCCCACCTGGGTTTCACTGATTCTCTTAAGTGGCCTCCGGGCTTTGGGCACTTTCCCACTGTATACTCCGGTGTGAGTGTGCGCACGCCCTTCCTATCTGTGTTGGGAAGTGGCGCTGATTCACTGTACTGCAACATGGGCCGATTTGTCACTGCAGACCAGTGGGTGCGCACTGGCATCGATCGTGAGTAAACTCATAAGCAGCTTGCCATTGCAGGCCGCTGTGAATGCGCACTTGCACCTATAGTGCTCGTGATTGCGTGTGCTGCCTGCCAACGCAGGCTAGTGGGTGCGAACAGGCACAGGTATTAGTTAAACCTGTTTCCAGTCTGCTGTGCAGACTAGGGCGGGTGCACTGGCACCACTGGCGCTGGGAACTATGTGTCCCTCCTGCCATCGCAGGTCGGGGTGAGCAATAGGGCATGTGCGCCCAGGTAGTGAGGAATACCTATGTGTGTTTTCACTCCCTATGATGCCTGCTCTGCCCATAAGTTCATATGGGGAAGTGGTTGACAATACTTTGCACTGCAATGGCGGCTTGCAGTGGAGCAGCCTCATGATGTTTCATATTAATGGATTCGCAGTGCCAAACCCTTTCCATTGGTAAAGGGGGTTTTGGCATAACTTACTTAGAAATGCCACTTATTGAATATGGACATTTCTATGTTTCAAGAGACTCTGGGACTGTGGTATCTGGCTCCAGTGGTCGAGGGGAGCACATCTGTGCATTCCCCAATTGACAACCATAAAACATGAGCATCCCATGGGAACGGCAGACCTCTGCCATTTGAAGGCCGAATGGGATAGATTGAAGATAGAAGTTGTGACACTTAGCCTCTAGGGGCTGGATCATGGCCCCACTAAAGATTAGCATCTGCATTCCAAGACCCCTTGGCAGACAGGCCTACAATTTAGGGGAGACATCTGTGGTTCAAGGGGAAAACCCTCTAAACCACCCCAACTTCAAAGACACGTGACAGTAGAACTACGGGTGCCATCCTTCAGCAAGGAGTGAGATACATTTGTGGGGACATGGGACTGAAGAACCCTGATTACATGGTGTATATTGCCAGAGGACTCTGTTGCACACATGGAGGATAACTGTCCGAATAGAGACTGGCCTGGGCCAAGGACCTGCTGAAGTGTGGTGCCCTGAAGTGTGCTCTCCAAAGGCCCGAGCGCAAGCCTCCTGTTCTCTCAGCGATCTCATGTACATTAAAGATCTTCCCCTTGAGAACTACACCATCTACCTGTGATATCTAGAGAGCGGTGCTTCTCAAGTGCCCACTTCGGCTACTAAAGCCAAACTGGTAGCGTGGTGTGAGCATGGACCTAAGACTTGTGTATGGAGACTGGATTGCCTAGTGAGGAGCCCCAGAAATCTTGACCGCATCTGAGGCTTGTGGTTTCTGTACTGTTGGGATCGTGACACTCATAAGCGTCTATCGGTGATGAGTGGATTCACCGGTTGCGGGACTCCGCGTGGCCCGTTTCATCAATTGTGCCGCATTTCTCTCGTGTGACTCGCCGACTGCCTGCTCATTGCGTGGGGAGTCTGATTCACAGGCTGTGAACCTTGGAGGTGGGGGGGTACCTGGAGTAGTGCCTCATTCTACCTCATGTGGCTCTGCTGAACTTGTGCCTGTTTGTGTGTGACCGGACTGGTCTGGTGCAACCTGTATCATCGTGCACCGGACATTGTTCATTATTGTTTAGGTCTACCTCCTAATCAAAACTGCTTCATATTCCCACTTGCTTCCCCAGGACACAGGCCTAGTGTGACTTCGGCCACATGCAGCCCAGTGTCCAGGAGGCAGGGTTGGTTGTCTTCCATCCGGGGATATAAGACAATCGGGGTGAACTAGAGGGTGAAGGGTGGCTTGGGCCATGGAGTCTGCAGAGGGTGAACCATTGCCCTGCTGGGTGCCAGTGACAACGCATTAGGGTGCTGACTCCGTATGGGTGTGTAAGAGCGTGCCGTATGGACTGGCTGATACCTGTTGCACCATGTAGTGAGTGTGTGTGAGTGGGAGTGATCGTGTGTGAACCGCCTGTGATTCATGACACTGGTAGGCGGTGCCACCTAATACGTTGATTAGTGCCAAAAGCACAATACCTTTTGGCAATGGGTTTTTAACGGCGTGGCTTCGACCCGCGGTGCTGCGAAAAAGTGTTCTATTCTTGTGTATGTACATAATTTTGATATTGTGCATTGTATAAGGGTGCTCTCTCTCAATTGGGGGGTTAGATTTGGAATTGTCCACTGTATGCATACTAGTGATATCATAACAATACGAGTGGGCCAAGTACTGCTAATGATATTTCCGATTGTATTTTATGGCCAGAAGTACATGATGGTCATTTTATAATGAATGAATAAGTGTGTTGAATATAAAAAGAAATTACATACATCCTGTGTGAAGTCTCTTTTGTTATGCTCAGTGCATTTATCGCGAGTGGCTGCTTTGCCTTTGCTTCACACATTGTCTGTGTAGTGAGCCTGATGGCTCAATGCCAAGCTACCCAATGGTGAGCATGAGTTACACAGCGAGTGTAATCACCTGCCCCTGACGGGAGCAGTAGTTCTGCCTGGATGGGGGCATTCCTTCAGCCAACCAGACACTGCCGGTTCCAACAGCCATCATCTGCCCTCCCTCTATCAGGCTGAACGCAGTGATTACTGTGACTGTCTTGTCTTCAGAAGCCATGACCTCTGCTGGCAGCAGGCAGCCAGATCAGAATCGCACACTCTGCATTTACAAAAGTGAGCATATGCACTGCTCAGCCATTCAGTGCGTGTGCAATGAGGCCCTCGGAATTCCCCCACAGATGCTTCAGTGGGTTCTGCAGCTCAAAGTCTGACTCCTGCAGCAGAGGAATCAGATGGAGCTAACAGCAAGCTCCCTAAGAGTTCCTGTAGCCCTAGTAGGCAGTGGTGCTGGAATAATGTTCAGACAGACGTGCTGCCATCAGTGTTACATCATTGAACTCATAGGGACTCTGAAAAAGCACAAGCATTACACGAGAACAAGTGTCACAAATGAGTCACAGCCATTCAGCAGGAGAGTGGTAAGGGTGTAGTATGGAGCTACTGTTGCATTTAGGACCGGTGTGTCACATATATGGTAGTAAAGCATCGTGTGGTAGCCACTGTCATTTACAGACAGCACATTTTCCAATGAAATGATTACTAAATTTGCACAGATGTACAGTTTTACCCATAAAACTATACAGCGCACAAACGATAATGTGTGAAAATTGGGTCTCAGCAAATATTTGTCATTTGTACATCACCAATTAAAGTGTCTTGATTTGTTTTAATCCTATTAAAATATTTGTTTCCATCACACTTCAGAATTAGAAAAATGGGGCTTCATTTAAGCTTTCCTAACTTTTTATTTATTTTGAAATATTTCTACAGTTAATTTATTGGTATTTAAATGTTGTTGTGTGTTAGAACAAAACAACATTCTACAGCCTTTCCATTCACACCAGGAAGATTGTCACATAGTCCACTTTACAAAATCCTGCCACTTTGCAGAAAGAGAAAGATAATAAAGTAAACACCATTCTCTACATTAAAGGAATAAAAAGCAATTTGTTGAAGACTAGACTGACATTTACCCTCTGTCACAGCAAATATGACAAGATAAAAACAAAAGACACCTTTAATGCTCATTCACCTTCAGAACTCCAGCATGGATATTTTGGGGGTGCTGCAGCACCCCCAGCACCCATACCCCCAGCGCCTATGCTAGTAGGTGCCCTCTCAAGGGGCTGTTTTAGGTGGGCCCCTATCCACCTCTGGACCCCGGTGCATACCACTGGCTACACCACTGGTAGCTACAGCCCTGGTTTAACAGATTTTAATTCCCACCTGGTGTCCCGAGTGGTTTCTTCACTACATTGCCTGCTTCTATATGTCTCTCTGCCAGGAGTGAGGCTATTAATGGTGCAGCACATCCAGTGTAGGGTGACCAGACGTCCTGGATTTTCCCGGACAGTGTGGGTTTTCAGAGGACTGTCCCAGCATCCAGACGCTTTTCTTAATTTTAAATACATTTCTCGGTTTTTTGGACAAAATTCAAGTAATTCTGCAAAGCAGAAAAGAAACGTATGCTATCTTTCCACTGGGCCCCTCTAATGTCTGAAATAATGTATTTGTTTATTCCCTGCGTAGGTCGGCTGCATGCTCCCAGCAGAGAGGAGACAGCACGGCCGGACTGGGAACTGAAACCAGCCCTGGCAATTAGCTCGACCAGCCCCCACTGGGCGGGGAGGGGGTGGAGGGGTGTGTGTGAGTGGGAGGCAGCACTCCCGCTGCGGCTTTTGTTACAGGCGGCCACCCGCAACAAAACCGGCCCCCAGGGGTCTGTAGTGTCACCCCTCTGATGTAACAGGGTGCGACACAGGGTAAACCATTGTGTGCGTTACGGCGGGGGAGTTGAAGCATCACCCCCTTTGTTTCCGGCGGCAGGTGGTATGCCCACTGACCCCGTGACCTAGGGAATAAAGAGAAGCACGGCCGGATGTGACGGGAGAAGTGCGCACGGCCGGGCTCGAGTAAAACCCATACCTGGTGTCCGCGTCTCATTTGCAAGCCCGGCGCGCATCATTGGGCACGCAGCAGACACGCACCGCAGCAGCGTCTGACTCACCGTGTGAGTCACAACGCCACATTGGCGACGAGGGCGTTCGCTGGACACCACCGTGACGGCTCCGTGTCGGCCGCATGTGCAAAGCCTATGCATGCGGTGCTCGTGCCACAGTGCCTAGGATTGAGCAGCTGAACTCCTGCATGAATTCCGAGGCACATGGGGGCCCCCCAAGAGAGACAGAGGTGAGCCGGTGGAAGGAGATAATATGGGCTACCTGGCTGGAAACGAACATTGATGGTGCCACACAGTAGATAGATACAGCGCCCTCTCCTGTTTAGGTGAGAGCTGGTTCTGCATGGGCTGCGCCCCACCAATGCACACAGCGCTCCCTCCTGCATCTGAGAGGATATCAGGGCCAGCCATCTGCTCACTACAACCAGAAATAGAGGACCGTGGCCCAGGCAGGGCAGCCACCACAGCACAACCGGAGAGAGCAAAGCAAAAGCGTCATCCCCACCCGGAGCGCACCCCACGCCGCTCCCACTGGAGAGCAGGCACACAGACTGGACCCAGACCAACCACAGACTGGGGCACACGCAGTTAGACACCGGAGAGGGTGCAGCCTCAACACAAAAAAAATCTACCTGAGCAGTGCGCAGAAGGGGAATCATGGCCACCATACCGCCCATTTAGCCGTTCCTAGTAGAGGGAGCCCCGTCAGCACAAGCTCCCAGATGGAAGGACTGGGTGGAGAGAATTCTCCTGTTCTTCGAAGCCACCAAGGTAGCCAACGATCAGAAGAGAGCCATGCTCCTACACCTGGGGGGAAAAGACATCTACAAGATCTCAAAGTCCATCACTGAAGCAGCCCCCAAGAAACATCTTACCCTTATAGCCGCTCTCTCAGCATACTTTGAGCCCATGGCAAACCAAGACTACAAACGCTTTGTGTTTCGTCAGGCACGCCAACAAGCTGATGAGTCCATTGATGCGTTTCATGCTCACCTCAAAGACCTAGCAAGCACCTGCAGATTTCACGATGAAAGGGAAGAGTTACGAGGACAAATCATCCAGGGGTGTGCCTCTGCCAAGTTCCGAGAGAGAATACTGGAAGAGTCTGGAAAACCACTGGCAGATATTCTGACGCTAGGTCGGATCAAGGAGCTGTCACGAGCCAGAGCTGCCCACATGGAGGCAGCTCTACAGGTTCCAGTGAAGACGGAACCAGTCAACACTGTCATGACACGTCCCATGACCAAACCAAACCGAAAGGATAACGTGAACACCAGGATGTGCGGATATTGCGGAGGAAGCCCCCATGGTCCAGCGGAATGCCCAGCGTGCGGGAAGAGATGCACGGGATGCTGTAAGCCGAACCACTTTGTGCGAGTATGCCGATCCCGAAAGAGTCGTAGCCCACAGTAAACATGATCCCCGAAGTCAGGAGTGGAAACAGTGACATGGACGACGATGAAGCCAAAGAGCATACCGTTCATTCGGCATTCACAATAGGCACGGCTGCCCAATACTCGCGTCGACTCCCACAATGACAAATACGAGTTGGAGAGCAAAACACCACCGCTGTCGTTGACACTAGAGCAACCATTAATATCATGTCAGCCAAAGCGTATGAGACTCTGAAGCCAGCTCCACCACTGAACGTGGCAACCATTAAAGTATTTGCGTATGGCCAAGATCAGCCCCTGGTAATGTGAGGGAAATTCAAAACCACTCTCTCGTACGGCTCCAGCTCCTAGACTCACAGATTTATGTTGCGGAGGAAGGGCACGGCATGCTGTTGGAATGTCGGGCAGCGGAAGACTTGGGGATTGTCACTTTTGCAATCCAACAGGAGACCATCCAGCACATACTGGCAGAGTACCCGGCGGTCTTTGAAGGCATTGGAAGACTGAAGGGGAAGGAAATACATCTGCACATAGACCCCACCTTTTAGCCTGTAGCCCTGCGACACAGACGCATTGCTTTTCATCTGAGACCCTTGGTCGAAAAGGAGATGGCCAAGCTGGAGGCTGCTGGAATCATCGAGAAGGTGACTGGACCAACACCGTGGGTCTCCCCCATCGTTGTCACCCGGAAGCCGAAGCAGCCCAGAGAAGTGAGGATCTGTGTAGATATGCGGCTGCCCAACGCTGCCATAAAAAGAGAACGGCATCTCACTCCCACGATAGACGACCTCATAGGGGAATTGAGCGAAGCGTGTTGGTTCTCAAAACTCGATCTCCGATCAGGATACCACCAATTGGTGCTCGCTGAAGAGTCGAGATACATCACGACTTTTTCCACCTGTGTGGGCCTGAGAAGGTACACTCGCCTGAGCTTCGGCGTGTCAAGCGTGGCCGAGGTATTTCAGAACACCATTCAAGAACTGCTGATGGACCTCGACGGAGTCGTGAATGTCAGTGACGACATTCTCATTTACGCCAAAACCATTGCCGAGCACAACAGAATCCTCTGACCAAAGTGCTCCAGAAGATTCAAAAAGAGGGGCTCACCCGTCACTGCAACAAATGCGAATTCCTCAAACAGAGGCTCCAGCTCTTTGGATACGTCTTCTCTGCATCAGGTGTGACACCAGACCCAGATAAGGTGAGAGACATTAAGGGGGCGCCCGCGCCTGCCACAGTGACGGAGGTAAGAATCTTTCTGGGGATGGTCAACTATTGTGGCCCATTCATCAGAGACCTCACCACCCTAACCCAGCCATTAGGAGAGCTTACCAAGGGGTCAATCCCCTGGTCCTGGGGCCCAGAGCATGAGACAGCATTTCAGGCAATCAAGGACGCCCTGACCTCCAACACCACTTTGGCCTACTTCGACCCGCGGAAAAACACCATGATTGCTGTCGACGTTGGCCCGAAGGGACTGGGTGCCATTCTGCTGCAGAGACTACAGGTAAAAGAGGACTGGGCTCCAGTAGCGTTTGCCGATTGCTCCCTAAACGACACGGAGCAGAGGTATTCTCAGATTGAGAAGGAGGCCATCGCCATACACTGGGGCTGTCGCCACTTCCACTTATACGTATATGGACACCCCTTTGTTGTGGCAACCGACCACAACCCTCTTCTTCCACTGTTTGCCGGCACAGTCACGAAACCACCCCCAAGAATTGAAAAGTGGATGCTCCAGCTGCAGTAGTACAACTGCCAGGTGGAATACCATCCCGGGTCGCTAAATCCTGCCGATTACCTATGGCGTCATCCCCGAGCAGGCACGCTCAAGGAAGAAGCTGAAGCTGAGGACACTGAGGAATACGTTCGCTACGTAACTGCCCAATCATGTGCCCTTCCGCTGTCCACGGAGGTCCTGGGGGAAGCAACCAGATGAGAAGAGTGTCTCCAAAGGAACCCTGAACATACTGAAACACAATCAATGGCAGAAAGCCAGGAAGGAATGGCTTGCTCTCACTTCGGAGGCACAACGGAAAATGGAAAGCTTGTATCACGTCTGACAGGAGTTAAATAAAGACTCAACAGGTTGACTTTTAAGAGGCCAGCGTTTGGTCATCCCCACCACCCTTACAGACCGAGTCATACAACTTGCCCATGCTGAACACCAGGGGATGGTGAAAACGAAGAGCCGACTGAGAACCAAGGTGGGGTTCCCTCTGATGGATGAGAAGGTGGAGGAAGCAGTAAGATCCTGCGAGTGGTGCCATGCCACTGGTGAGGCCAGTCCACCGGCCCCAGTGATCACGGAGCCTGGACCGCGCCATCTGTGGTCAAGTGTCAGCCTTGATTTTGGGAGTCTTCCGGATGGGAGGTACACCTTCGTGCTAATTGACGATCACTCGAAGTATCCGGAGGTAGAGGTCATTCCGTCATTGAGCTCTTGCGAGGTGATCCCAAAGCTGGAAAAAGTGAGGGCCACTCACGGGCTAATAAAGGAGTTGAGGATGGACAATGGTCCTCCGTTCCAGGGCCAAGAACTAGCTAGCTACCTATCCTCGCTCTGCATCACTCACAAGAAAGTCACGCAAGGTGGCCCCAGGTCAATGGCGAAGCCGAGAGGTTTATGCGCACCTTAAATAAAGCCATTCGCATTGCACATGTGCGCCAACAGTCTCTAGAACTGGCGATCTTCTCTTTCCTCCATGTCTACCGCCAAAACCCACACTCAGCAACGGGAAGAGCACCTGGGCATTTGTCCATGGGCCGAGTGGTCGTGGACTCCATTCCTCATCATCCGCTTTGGCAGCTGGATGAACTTGATGAGCGTCGGGTACAAGCTCGCCGTCAGCATTGGAATGATCAGGCGAGTCACCGACGGGGAGCCAGGCCCGCTGCTCTCACAGCGGGAAATGTCATTCTGATGCAAAATCGTAATGCCAGCAGTAAGTTTCATCTGCCTTTTTGTGCGAGAGCCCTGGATCATCACACATCGCAAGGGTACTCGCGTCACTGCCCGGAGAGGTCGAGAGATTGTCACCCGGAACATATCCTTCTTCAAGAAATTTCGCCCTCACCGGGGACCGTCCCAAGAATTGGACTCCACTCTCCCCGCGCTGGATGACCCTTGGGACCCTGATGAGTGGGACCGTTCTGAAAATGACTCACATGTGACTTCTCATCCTGAGACTAGGCCTCCTGAAGCCCCCACGGCCGCAGCGGGGAGTCTCCCATGGTGCCCTCGGCCAACATCCCTGGGTGTCTTACCTGCACCCGATATAGTCTGCGAAAGAATCCTGAGCCGTCACGCAGACTGAAAGATCATTTCATGTAAGACGTTTCCATTTTTGTCATATGTTTGGGCATGCCCTGTTGATACTTCCTACTGTGCTGATGTGGATTGGATTCTGGTGGGTACTGGTTGCTCAGAGTGTTTCCATTGTTATGTTGTACATATGCACTGTGTTCTTGAAATATGTTTGGGGAGGAATGTAGTGTCCCCCCTGTGATGTAGCAGGGTGCGACACAGGGTGAAGCATTGTGTGCGTTACAGCGGGGGAGTTGAAGCATCACCCCCTTTGTTTCCGGCGGCAGGTGGTACGCCCACTGACCCCGTGACCTAGAGAGTAAAAAGAAGCCCGGCCGGATGTGACGGGAGAAGGGCGCACGGCCGGGCTCGAGTAAAACGCATACCTGGTGTCCATGTCTCATTTGCGAACGCGGCGCGCATCATTGGGCCAGACACTCACTGCAGCAGCGTCGGACTCACCGTGTGAGACACAATGCCACAGGGTCCAAAATCGGCCCCCACCATTCCGGCCCTGCAGGGAAATGCCTGGTGCTAAGGCCAGTCCGGCCCTGGGAGACAGAGTGGGGAGGAGGGCAGGGGAGCTCAGGGTGGAGGTCCTACTATAGTTAGTAATGTTAGTAAACGTAGCCTTATAAATGTGTGTGTGTGTATACATATGTGTGCATAAATATGGACACACGTGTGTATATAAACATATAGGTATATATACACATATATGTACATATATACACAAAGGTTTATGTATAAATATGTATTTATACATATATGTATATATGTATGTATGTGAGCACACATTTACAAGGCTATGCTAAAAGCCGGACAGGCCAGACATAGAAATAAGACTAAAGGCTTTAGTCCTACTTTTATTTCAGGCCCGTCCCGGTTTTTGCTTTTCAAAATCTGATCACCCTAATCCAGTGGCACCGGGCCCCAGTGAAGCCTGATTCTTGGTTTATTTTACTACGTAACGAGGAGCCAGGGAACTAATTGTCGTTGCTTCCACTTGGCCAATGGCACCTTTGACATGCCAAATGCTCGAATGATCTGTGCAGAACTGGACTGTGGCCTCAGAGGGATTTTTAGAGTCCACAAGCCTGGAGACACCATTCTTCTACCGAGGAGCTTTACACCCTGAAGCAGACAGAAAATGTAGGTTCTGAGAAGGCTTGAGACGTTGTGGGAATGCCGACCTGTGGAGTTATTCAGACCTGAATGGCGGTGCCTGGAATACCAGATGTGTGGAGAGACTTGTCATGCTGCACCTTGGAGGGGATCTTCCTGTGAAACATCTGACAGCTGAGGAGCGTGGCACAGAGCAGAGCAGCCTGCAGTTTGATGAGTCTGTCAGTCAGTGTGCTGGAAGCATTTTGAGTGCTGGCTCCAACGAGAGAAACGCATTAGAAAACATCGCACTATGCAACTGGTGTTCGGAAATCAGTACTGAGGAAGCAGAGTGCCAGCACTCCACCAGCAGACACACACAGTCTGTGCACAGCTGTTGCACTGGTAGGCAGTTTGCAAATACGCGCGGACTCGTGTACCAGCACCAGGACCCTATGTAAGGGCGGGGACTCGCCTAGAGTCTCTGGGGAACATCCATGGTGTCCTGCTGCCCTCCGGTGGCTGTTTTTAATAACACACATAGGGGTGAAATGGATGGAAGACTGCCCACCATGCTCAGAGAGCCCCACCCCAACAGTGGGGATCATGTTACTGAAAGTGCCTCCACTCCTGCAGCGGAATTACTTTTGCAAAACTGAAATGCAGTCCTGGCTGCCATATCATGCCCTCAATAGGGTATTATTAGGTCTAGCCTTTGAGACAGCTTTTATAGACTATACATTTTCATAAAGAAATCATGCTTGATATACATACACAGCAGGGCTTTTGGTCACTGAGCGTCATCCATTGGTCTGCTAAATTGTCATTCACATTTTGCTCCCGCTCCACCACAGCATACAGAAGGGGCAGAGCCCTTTACCCATTGGCTCCCTTCACGTTGAGTGACTGCACAAAGCTAGTGCACATTGTTCACATACATCTAAAACAGTTTATTTCTCTTCAGTGACAGTTGGTTCAAAGTGTGTGTTTATTTAAAAAATGTCTTTATTCATTTTTAATGGTATAGGCAAACTTTATATTCATGGATCACATCAAGTACAGTTCTTCGCACATCGTATTAATGTATAGCATGCATTACATCTTATTGGTTTCCACTACTTACAATTGCAGCCCATGCTATGATATGACTGACAATACCATTTCAATGTAGTTGTTTCCATAGACAGTGTTATACCTCAGCCCATTCCCACCACCAGGCACTGATGTTCCCTGCATTGGCCCCACATCCTCTCAAACTTTTTAGGGCAGCCTCGAGCTTCATAAATAGTTTTCCAGTCGACTTGCACCAACCAAAGCTTTTCCCCAGTCCATAATTGTGGGATGTACAGCTACCTAAACTGTGTGGTATATCGTGCCTAGCTACCATTAAGGCTAAATAGAAGAAAATACACCTGTACCATAGTTAACCCTGGGCGTAGTTCGCGTAGTCGCTCTAC
This sequence comes from Calotriton arnoldi, assembly GCA_963921515.1. Taxonomy (NCBI): domain Eukaryota; kingdom Metazoa; phylum Chordata; class Amphibia; order Caudata; family Salamandridae; genus Calotriton; species Calotriton arnoldi. Next base: position 248,923 of record CAWUFW010013831.1, on the reverse strand, counting down.
GCGAAGCTACGCGAAGACGTCGAAGCGCTACGCGAGCTTCGCATAGCTTCGCGAGCGTGCGTAGCTGCTTGGCGCGCCCGTTCGCGATGCGTTTTTCTTGCTCGGGAACGCGTCGTTCGTGTTCGGGACGCTGTTTACGTGCTCGGGGCGCGAACTTACCCATGCGGTCGCCTATGGGCGCGGCCATTTTGATTTTCACTTGTCCCGCCCGTTCGCGATCCCTTATTTCCTGTTCCGGGTCGCGTATAGCGTGCTCGCGATGCGCATTCCATGTTCGGGAACGCGTTGTACGTGTTCGCGACGTTTTGTGCGTGCTCGGGGAGAAATATCGCGCAAACTTACCCATGCGGTCGCGATGGGCGCGGCCATCTTGTTTTACCACTCTATGCTATGGTTCTGGGCCTGCTTTTCTATCCTCCCTCAATCTTTGCAATCCTTAGTTTTTTACACAGTTTTTCAATTTTTCTTTATTTCTTACCTATCTCTCTCTCTGCCTAAGTCTATATTTTGCATTTTTTTCTACTTTTTACTGTGTTTTTTTTACTTTCCAACTGTTTTATATAACTTTCTTCTTTAAGCTCCTACTTCTTCCCCTAACTTTATTTTTCCCTTCTAACTTTTCTTTTTCACCTCCTCCCACCCCAGAACCATGGCGAAGGGTAGCAGCAGCGGGTCAAAGAAGGGCAAGGGGCGTGCGCCCAATCGCCGCCTGCCTTGCGGCAGACTGCGCCCCGCAGGGGTGCAAGCCCGCCAGCTGTTTACGGAGGAGGAGGTGGCCGCCCTTGTTTTTTTTATTCAGCGCCACCTCCCCTTGACCTTGGCAGCAGGCGGCAGGCCAGGCTCCGGTTACCCGACCCAGGAGCGTCACCGTCGGTGGGCGAAGGTGCGTCGGGCAGTGTTTCGCTGCTCCGCGGTCCGGCGCACACATAACCAGCTGGCCCACCGGTGGTCAGACATTCTTGACCGGGAGCAGGACCTGTTGGACCTGCTAGGTGTCGAGGTCGTGGGGCTTGGTGAGTAGCCAATATATATAGTAGTATAAGTATTGTGATTTGTGTATACATTTTTTACAAATAATAACAAGAATAATGCTGCTTACATTGCAGGTAAATTACGTTTCAAAATCTTCTGTGATTGTAGGACACAGGTGCTGGGCGGTACTCTTACTTTTTGCAACTTTGCGCTCGCTTGTCATTATTATGTAAGAGTTTACTTTAGAGAACTTCAGTTAGGTAATGCTATTGCTAGAGAGACTGTAGTCTTTCCTTTGTCCTCCTGTCAAATAGTGGTGGATGGATTTGATACTAGGTTTAGTTACTATTAGTTGATAATTTTTGAGCGGTCTGCGTGACGCATCCTCTGTCACTGAGTGCTGCTTACCCCAGTCCTTTTGTAGTTTGTTTAGTGAGTGGTACTGGTAAGCTTAGCTTAGCAGTGTCAGTCAGCTGCAGAACATCAGACGCAACCAACCAACAATTTGATGTATGCATTATGCACTGACTTTATGCATGTGTCCTCCTTCTCACCTATGCATTTTTGATGGAAATAAAAAATTGAAATGCATGCTTAATGAACAATTGGCCCGCCTGGAATAGGTGGGCTAGGTCAGGTGGTACTTAGGCTTAGTTAGTGTTCTGGATTTTATTTGAAACAATCAGAATGGAACACTGAATTAGTGTTCCCCAATAAGTAGACTGTCCGTGAATTCCGCAAGCCAGTAGGCGATCGGATTAGATAGGTCAATTTTATAGCAATTTTTGTTTCCTAAAACGTTTTTTGAGCGTTTTTTTAAGATAATTTATTTGTTTCACAGCAATCATTAATGTTTGTGTCTTTCTTTTTCTTTATTATATCTTACATGATCACTGATCTGCAGCACCCAGGGGCAAGAAGACGGGGTCCGAGTCGGCGGGACAACCACCAGAGGACCGCTCCTCTACCGAGGGCCCTGCTGCTGGTCCCAGTAAGTCCTCCAGTGGTTATATTAACAATTATATTGCCCTAACTTTTACTGGACCTTATTTATTCTGAACTATTAATTCTGGCTCCACTCCCTAATTATCTTTTTTACAAAAGATTCTTTGATCAGTTGATCTTGACTTGACTATCTGTTTCTAAATTCTGGTTATCCCTGCCTCTAAGTTCTAACTGCCTCTGCTATGAATGTCTGTACTCTGTACTACTAATATTAGTCTGTCGCTAAGCTTTCCCAGTTTGCATTGCCACTCTTTATTGTACGGTTTTGAATAAAACTCAGATTGACCAATACTAATAGCTCTAGCCACTGAGTCCAGTCCTTTCGGTTGTCCTCTTCTAGGCTTCTTAATCTTGAGGCTTTGACAATTACCACAAACAAAATGCACAACCAGATATTTGACTATTTTTGATAGGAATAGGATATAGTACATACTACTTGTATTCTGCACAGCCCCATGCAGAACTATGCACAATGAAAGAGGATGTTGGTGATGAGAGTTTGGAACTTGGACGTTCCTCACACCTCAGTCAGAAGTGAACCCACAATCCCCTGAACGACTAGCTAGTGTCTCATTAGGTCCCCGAACCCCCACCCGAAGATACCCAATGATTATGATTCCACAACCCAGAACATAACACACTTTCGCTCACTCACTCGTGTAAGTCCACCACCACCACCACACCAAATACCACATAGTCTATGTGTAAGTTCAAAAGGTTTATTTTCAAATGACAACTTCTGTAGGTTGTTCTATAAAATTCAGTGTACTCCAGCCAGCTCCAACAGCAAAATGCATAAGATTAAAACAATAAAAATTGTTGCAACAAGTGCATGCTGATATAGACAAAAGATCTGTGTGAATTCTGGGCGACTCCTCACCGTAGAACGTAGAATTACTGGTTACATGCATCATTCATAAGCTCTGCAAATCTCTGGTTCGTACTCGTAGAAGGGAATCCTCTGCCTGAGAAAAATGGTGCGTGTTAAATTTAATGCAAGCATTTGTCAGTCCTGCCAAAAAACTGTAACATGTTACCTATGGCTAAGTAATACGGACTAACGGAACTCCATAACAAAGTGGCTTGTTTTCCGACCTCTTGTACGCAACGCTCAGACAGTAGCTGTATGTGCTCATGTGGGCTCAAAAAGGCGTCTTACTGTTACTGCACAACAAGCTGCGAGGTAACATGCGCAAAAGACATGAAGCGAAAAATGGTTGCATGGCTCAGGCTAACTTTGCAAAGAGTAGAGTATAGTATAATAATGACCTTAGGGACAATAACACTATTAGTGTCTGTCTACTGACTGTACTCTAGTACCCGATTTGGACTATTGAATGTGATTTATAATAATAAATATGTATTAACCTTTTTTCAATCTTGCTAGTGAAAAATAATAAATAGGGGGAGGTGTACAGGCATCTAAAAATGTGTCATGTTTTTGCTAGGCGTACTACCGACCAACAGTGCTGGTGGGGCCAGCGGCGATGGCGTTGCGGCCATTCCGGAGGGGGCAGGAGATACAGGGGGTGAGCCAGCAGCAGTGGCGGGCGGTGGTAAGTTATATTCATGACTTATTGACATTGCACTAGCTGGAAGGGTGTGTGGAGTGGACTTCACTCACTGTACTGATGTTGAGACTTATTAGGTATGAAGTTGTAGTGAACATTATACAACGGTTAATAAAGAAGACACCCTTTACTTAGCAGCATGAGCAATGCAGTACCAATAGCATTACCAGCGTGACTTCATTAACCAATGGCCTCTTATATCTGACTCCAACTCAGCTGTGAAAGTTTTATGGAGGAGACTAAAAGTCAGATCAGATGACCTTGATGGATGTGTTGAACAAAAAGGGAAAGAAGGGTGGAAGGAGGAAGGGCGGGCGAGATTTAATATGATGACTGGCAGAGAAGGATACGTTGGAAGCATGGATAGGTGGCTGATAGGAATCAGATGCATGTGTTGTTGAAGGATGGGTGGAAGGTGAAAGAAGAATGGATGCCTGCCTGGGTGGGCGACACAGTATGGGTGGATACCGTGGATAGCAAGAATCATCAGCGGTGTTTGGGTGAAACTCAAAGCCAAGGCAAGCAACGGAGTGAGTGGACACATGCGTTGTTGTTGGTGAAACAAAGTAAGGTTTGTGGAGAGATTAAGAAGAATGATTGACATTTACTTAGAATGGATGGATGCCTGTATGTATTCATCCATCATAGACAGCATAGGTGGAGACTGTCACGGGATGCTCAGTTTTAGGGAATGTTAAAGAAACCGCGCCAGCGTACCAAAGCCGATGTGGGGAGGGGCAGGGTGGGGGTAGTAGTAAACAATGTATTACGCGGGCAAATACAGGTAACTTTACTGTAACATACAAATAAATAAAGTGAATTTCATTGTGCGCACTGCACCGCCAAATGGGATGCAGTGTGCGCAACAAAATTAGTTTCATTTATTTATATGTTTACTTACCTGTAATTGGCCGTAATCCATAGTTTACTACCCCCATCCTGCCCCTACCCACGCCACCGCCCGGCCAAACTCCCCGAGTCCCACCAACGACCGCTACTGACCTTATGTCGTTGTCCCATATAAAAGCAACGATCATTGGATCAGATATATAATCTGCCTTTTTGTAGTAGCCAAGGCACTGTGAAATTGAGCAATTGCCCTCCATGTAACAGAGAGTATGGCCAGTGCCACCCGTAATAGAAAAATACGAGCTTCCCCACCTGCAAACAGTAGTAAATCAAACTAATGTTACTCTGCGTCATGACTCGTATGTTTGTCTTGGCTTCAAGCATAGATGACCGAGCTGGCAATGCCGGCTACAACCAGGTTATGTCATTTCCCTAAACTAGAGATAAGAAGAACACTGGTGTACTGTGTACTGCTTGGAGTCCATAGTGCTAGTATAATGCCTGAAACTCCCACAAATGTTAGAGGCCGAGGAAGTGGGAGGATAGATAGATTATTACCACAAATGTTATGTACTGTGCTTCTTGCTAGTGCTACTGTGCCATTATGTGTTGAATTAATTTTGTGTTACTGTTTATGTAAGAGTACTGGTTACAACAATATTTTCTTTCTTTCTTTTCCCAAGACAAACCATCGCGGAAGGAGTTGGCAGTCAGGGCCCGGCGCCGGAAACTGGAGGCCATATGCCGGGAGTACCGGAGGCTGGTGGCTCTGGCGGAGGAGGAGGAGGAGGCGGCAGCAGCTGCAGCCTCGTCCGATGCCCCGGGCCCCAGCCAGGCCCCAACTCCAGCGGTACGGCGCCGCGGTCTGATAGCCAGCCGCCGCAAATCATTAACAGCCAGCACTGCTGCTGTCCCCCATTGTGGATGCCACTGCAGGGCATTCCGCAAGAAGATTCTTCCTCCGGATGGCACGGCAAGAGGAGCAAATGGAGGAGCGGGTGAAACTCCTGGTGGACAAACACCTTAAAGCCCGCCGATTATAACATCGAGGACCCTGTTGCTTTGCCCCTTTTTATTCCTTGTTTTGGTGGGTGGGAATTGGGCGTTGGGGTTTCGGGACATTCTTTGGACTTTTTCGTTTTGGACATTGGTTGGGGTTAGGGAGAGGGGTGGGTCAGGTGTGGGATAGTTTATTTTTGTTAGGGTAATAAATTATATTTATACTTAAACATACAATGTTAATGTTTTGTGGGGGTTACTGTTTTATGAATTAACGTCACATTGGTTTGCTTGCTGCTGCAGGGCCGCAGCCAGTGTTTGATTTAAATAATCTGCCGATGATGTATAACAAACAGATAGATGCGGTACCCTCACCGAGTTATTTGTCCTACTAGTATTCTACCTCCCACCAAACTTATCTTACCTGTGATTGATGATGACTACGTTCGGCACAGCGATGGCTGCATGGTTTCCATAGAGAATGTAGAAGATGCCATGGTTGTGGTGGTAGTACTAGAGTAGACACTGGCAGTAGCATTTGCTAAAAAATTTAAAAAAGAGACAGTCACTTGCCTGAGAAAAACTGTTGGAGGAGTAGTCGAACGAAGTGAAATACAGTACAGAAGACGACTGCCAAACAAACAATATTGCAGTTGCAACTGCTAAAGTCAAATTAAACATAATGGTGGCGGGGACAGCCTAGTACAAGAAGTTATAAACTGCAGTTGTGCTGTCGAGTGAGTCACTTAACTTAACACAATCGTAATTCGTAACCTTTACTGCTGTGTGGTAGGAGTTTGATGATTAATGCAATCAATGACGGCAATTAATTATGATGTACTACTATTAGCCGTTGACGGCTTGCACAATGACAATGCACATAGACTGAGCATGGGTGGCCAAGCAGAAGAAGCTCCTCGCCCTGCCTTGCAATTGAATTAGTGTTGCTTTCACCACATCTGCCCCAGCAAGCGTGTGATCAATTGGTGTACATTTTATGTAGTCACATCACACCTCAATATAAATCACAGCCCGGGGGAAGAGGGTTAGGGTTTGATGAATGGATGGGAAGGGGGTTTGGGGAAAGGTTTGAAAATGAAAAACAGTATGCATGGACAACAAAAGCAAAGCGCAATCTTGGCAGACGACCATGATCTTATCCAAAAAATCAATAAAGCGAGAAAAGGGAAATGCATGCGTTAATGATGAAGATTAGATAACTTGATGGTTAATGAGTAGTACATAATAACTCCTACTAGACAATTAGACAGTACAGGGCACCAGTATATTCTATTTCTATGCAATTTGCCTTGCCTGTAATATGCCCTCAGATACCCAAATTACATGTTGTACTGGGCTTACTTGTAAAGATAGCAAAGACAATTAACAAACATTTGTAGGGATCAATTAGCAAACAAACACACAACACACAGTCCTAATGATTGCAGAGAAAAAAGGAATCAAATTAATTAAAAGATGAATGATGAATGATACTAAAGTTACTGTATTATCATGCTAAAATTGTGGAGTTGAATCTCGTCCTTCCTCTTGGTCCTATCTTCCATGGACGCTCCGCACATCAATCTTGGTGGCCTTCCTGATGCCGATTGGTAAGGTAAATGTGAGTTGTGTCTCCCAGTATAGCAAGCACAGGGTAAAGGCCGGCCTGTAACGTCTAGATGGAAAAACAAAAGGGGTATTGAGAAATCAATGAATAAAAAAAAAAAAACATCAGTTACGGTGGAGTCCAAGAAGAGAAGAGAGAACACTTTCAGAGTGAGGCGGCTTGGATATATCGTGTAGATTCTGTTTACAGCATTAAGCTACAACAACAACAGGACAGAACAGGCCCACCACAGCACCAGCCCGGCCGTGACCCAACCTCCATTTACCTTAATTTTTGACATAGCCAGACAAAAGGCATACACAGCAACTTAGCATTTTCCTAATTAACTGACAAAATCAATGCTCCGCTGTCAGTCATCACTACACTCGTGACTCGACTAGACCACTACATGGACATGTAGGTCTGCTGTGTTTACTACTTTCTTGTTGAATTGTTGTGTTTATGTTTACCTTATGCCACTTCATGAAATGCAATTAGTCCTTGAATCATCTCTGATCCAACTGAATGACTGCGCGCGAAAAGATAGTATGGTCATCATCATGGTGTGGTACGTGTTGTCCAACTACAACTCAGTCTGTATTGTTGACTCCGATTAAGTCCATATTCCATATTAAAAAATTGCAACAGATATTGGCCTGCACCTGCAGTAGTAGGAGTACAATTTGGTTATTAAACAACAAGAAAGGAAACATTGACTGTCACTTATTTACTTGAGTCACTTTGTAGATTAACTAGTAGAGTAGAGTTCGACTTCATGCACAACATCAACAACAAACAACAGCAATCGCTCAGAGTCTGCAAACATCCAATGCATTCCATCATTACCTGTCTTGCTCTTCTCTTTGGCTGTCAGATCATCAGATGCCTAGTGATGACATTTTTTTTTGTTTTTGCGGGGCAGTGGCCTCATCATTATTACTCCAGTCCACATTCATTTTGAGTGTTAGGCGCTGTTTCGGTTTTCGTCGTATTCATCTGTGGCACCTTTGTCACAGTTTAAGTTGCTTCCCATGGTCAGCAGCACTGTGATGATGGTCCGCGGCCTGTGTAGTGCTCATTGCTGGTCATTTGAGTTTGCACAAATGTCAGCAAGTTTCTTCGAAGAGTCTATTGTCTTTCTCTGCCAAGTACCTTCTGTCCTGACAGTGAGGACCTTTGGATGCCTGCTGAGGCTGTAGCCTTCGGACACTGATGAGTTTCAGCTTGAAAACAAAACGGAGGATAGCTATAGTAGTCACGTTTCACTTCTAATGGAGGCGGGACTGGTAAAGGCAACATTTATTGTACTAATGTCTGGCTTGATGGAAATGTACTCGTGCGAGACAGGAAGATGAAGCAGGACTCTGAAGAGTGGACAGTTAAATGCACAGACGTGCAACTCCAATAGGGAAATAAAAAGAAGACGGTGGTGATGGTTTTGTTGTGATTTGATTTGAACCAGAAAGACAGATACACAGACACATAAAGGAAGGAAGAAAGCAACAATTTGAAAGCCTAGTTGTCAGGGAAGAGGAGCTCGTCCTCAAACTCTGGTGGTTCGGACAGAAGTAGGTCCTGTAACGCACTATTTACGTCATCCAAGTCGCTCTGCTCTTCCTGCTGTGATTCACGTATTTTGTAATCCGGTGGTATAAAGTGCTGATTCATTTTGATCATGGTTAACCTCTCCACGCTTTGGGCCGAGAGACTGGTCCTTTTCGAAGTTACAATGGCACCAGCAGCACTGAAAACACGCTCAGAAGAGACACTTGCGACAGGGGAAGCGAGATACTTTATCGCCAGGCTGCTGAGCACTGTCCATTGGCTTCTTTTCCCATACCAATACACCAATGGGTTTCCATCCATGAAGACCTCTGTTGGGTCATCCAGATAGGCCTGGACCATCCGCTCAATGTTAAGGGGTGCTCGGATGTGCTCGGCCGGTTTTGCCTTTGCATCAGCACTGGACTTACCATACCCCTGCTGTAGAAACCAATCAGTTGCACATTGTGCTGCGGACGATCCTGTTCTTGATGTTATTGTTGGTGTAGGTGACTGCTGGGAGGCAAATGCACTGCCCTCAGGCTCCGAAGTATAACTTGACTCTGGATGCCCTGTAGTACTGGTTATGGCCTGTGGTGGGGGGCCTGTAATTAACAGCCGTTCACTTTCGAAAATAGTTGCTTCCTTAGCTATCAAAGTTTTGTAGTTGGCAACATCCACTTCCGAAAAAGGAATTACTGCCTTGCTGTTCAGAAATACTTTGTACCGTGGATCCAAAATTGTGGCACTAATGTAATGTGGTTGTGACAAAATTTTATTTTTAATCCTTGTATTTTCCGATAAGCGAGCGGCTAAGGTCTCCGCCAAATGATATGCGTCTTGTTTGTCATCCACACCTGTGTACGTTTCAGACACATCCTTCAGCTGTTGCTCTAGCATGTGCAACAATGGGATAGCTTGGCCCATAGTACAGTCCTCCCTGCTGACTTCACGTGTGAAGATCTCAAAAGGAAGTAGCATCTCAGTCAGGCATTTAATGAGGTCCCATTGAGCCATCTCAACGGTCATGCCTCTCACAGTAGGTTCCCCTATTCTTTGCATGACATAAGCATTGAGTGGTATGTACAGTTCAAACAGACGATCAAGCATATAATAAGTTGAGTTCCAACGTGTTGGCACCTCCTGGATGAGCGCTTTGACTGGCAGTTTATGCTCACGTTGAATGACCCTCAGCTGCTTCCGGGCTTTAAAAGAATGGCTGAAATGTGTGCATATTCTTCTGCAGGTGACCAGTAAGTTGCTGACTTTTGATTCATTTTTCAAAAAGTCTTGAACAACAATGTTAATGCAGTGTGCCAAACACGGGACCCTGAAATAGCCACCATTGCGCATGGCCAAAACTACATTACTGCCGTTGTCCGTGGCAACAAAACCAATCGTAAGCCCTCTTGGGCGCAGCCACTCAAAGACCTTGGTGTTAAACTCTTCCAAAATGTTTGCAGCAGTATGAGATTTCTCCATGGCAAACATGGCTACAGTTGCATGTTTGCGAGTGGCATGAAAAATCTCTGCAGTATCAACACCAGCAGATAGCTGTTCTCTAACACCCACAAAACTGATCCAGTGTGCAGTGATGCACATGTAATCTGTGGCTTGGCAACTGGTCCACATGTCTGTAGTCAGGTGGATACTGTGAACAGCACTCTGCTTCAAGGCCTTTCCTAGCAATTCCAGCACGTCGTGATGTAGTGCTGGAACTGCAACTCTGGCAAAATAGTAGCGGCTGGGAACATGCCATTTTGGGCAGATGGTTGACACAAATTCCACAAAACCCAACCCTTCAACAAAAGAAAAAGGGAGAAGGTCCAGTGCTAACATTTTAGCCAGCTTCGCATTGTACAAACGTGCTATTGGGTGGTTGCGTTCGTACTGCCCCTCACCCCCAAACATGCTGATAATGGTAGGCTGCATGGTTTTCCTTTCTCTTAGGCTCAACGCACTTTTTGGTAGTGCGGACCTGGTACTTCTTGGTGTCTCCGGCTGACTCTTACTCTTGTGCCACTGAGATGTTGCTGAAGATGTGTGCAACGTTAAGACTGCACTGCTGGGGTCAGGGACACCTTGTGTACCACTAGTGAGAATGTCTCCCTGTCCTTCCTCTTCCACCGTGATCGGATCTTCTTCTACTCCTTTATCCCCACCAACACCAGTGGTTGCCGTTTTTTTTCTGTCGCAAAGGTGGTCCTCCCAGCTGATCAAGTGGTGTTTTTTCAGATGGGTCATTTGGCCTCCGGTACCATAGTTTGTACCAAGCTTACCACGACTAACAGAGGTATTACAAATGGAGCATATAGCAATGTTCTCCTCCTTTTCGCTAACCGTAAAGAAGTCCCAAACTGGGGAGCTTAACTTTGGCCTCCTGCTGGAGGTGCCACTTCCAATGCCGGATGATCTGTAGGGTGTGTGTTGAATTTGACTCTGTGCTGCTGTACCACTACCTACTCCTACAGAGGTGGTGGTTGTGCTGGATGTAGGTCGCTGCCGGGCCTTTGCTAATGCAAATATGGAAGCTGTAGGTCGTGTTGGTGTTACCTGTGGAGGTATGCGTGCTACATCCCTCGCAGCGATTTTGGATAGAGTAAGAATGTTGGTCTCCATCTCCTCGGGGCCGGGAGTGATGTTCATGATGACTGGCTCGTCGTCATCATCATCATCATCTTGCTGTTCTACATCGACCTCCATAAGTGTAAGGCTTTCTGGAACCTTCCTTTTCCCTAGCTTGGTCTTGGAACGTGGCTCCCTCTCAGACTCAGTTTGAGGCTTCCAAGTGGCATCTAGATCATCAGAAGGGGGCTTGGCGAAGAACTCGATGGACTACCCCTCCTTTTCCTTGCTGGGGATTTGGAAGACAATGGATCTTCTGAATGAGTGGCTTCTTCTTCTACCTCTGCATGAGGCTCAATTTCCTGAACTGCCCCTACTTCAGGAGGAACAACAACTACTATTGCGGGCGGTGGTTGCGGCTGTTGTTGTTGACCACTTATCTGCTGTGTTTCCTCCTGCGTTGATTGGGTACTACTTTGAGATAGCGATAAGTTTATCTCCGGCTCAGCATCACTGCTTTCCACCATTAGGCTGGCTACCTCTTCTCCACTCATGTGCTTGGCCCTGGGTTGGTGGGTTGGGTCCACTGATGCGGATGTGCTGCCCCCAGCTTGCCTCCCGGACACCGCTGCTGCAGGCGCAATTTTTTTTTCCCAAAAAGGTACTGGCCGGCACACCAGACTTCAGTGTCACTTGCTTCTTCTGTTCCTTCTTCTTCTCAATAGCAACTTTCTTGGTACTGGAGGACCTGGTACCTGCTTTCTTTGGGCCCATCTTCTTCAGATGTCAGCAGCACTCAGTTGCAGAGATGTCTGGTCAGTCAGGTCACACGTCACGTTGTGTGTCCAGCAGCAGGATGTCTGTCTGGAAGTGCAACAGGCAATGTTGAGAGACACACCTCCTCCTCAGTCTTTGTGCACCTAAAAGCAAAAAAGGCAGAACATCAGTCAAACATAGCACAAATCAAACAAATAGAATATAGAACTTAGTGTGTGGTGGCCTCAATTATTAAATTTCAGAAACTCTTCCAACAACAACACACAGTGTAGCCATTTGTGAGACGTTGACAACAAGGCCAGGGCTTTACTGGCTACTGTACACTCTGGAAGAATAAGAATATTAAAGAACTAAAACTAAAATGTACTGGAGCATGTTTGGCCTAAATTTGTGCATCACGTCACGTGTGATGTATTATATAGCAGCATCAGGGAGCTGCAGCTGGCAATGGGGATGGATTTGGCAGCAGTAAAACAAGAGGAAAAATGGAAAGACACGCAGGCCTATTTGGCAAAAACAGCACACTAATAACTACCACAACAAAATGGCCCCCAGAAACATGGTGACTCACAGGCACAAGGCACGGCAAACAATGAACTCAAGCAGGCCTATATATGGGCAGACAAAGGATGCCTTATAAAACACACACCGCTTTCATGCAAAAACAAAAATCCACATGGCTAAAAACACTTTGGAAAGTTAGACAACCACTACAACAACACTATTATAATGACAGTACACACGCAAAAAATGCATTTATTTACCACACCCAATAAGTGAAATAGTCAGACCCTCCAAAAAAGCCAGATTTCGGAATTCAATTTAATCTATTCAATGCCATCTAGGGCCTAAATGATGCCAAAGTTACACAGACTACACAGAAACAGTTTTATGCACCCATGGTGACTACCTCTGGGCCTACTGGCATACTGGGCCGCAAGCTTGGAGGCCTATGGCAAAAGCACAGTGGCTGGTTTAACAAAATGGCCGCCGCCCACATGTCCAGGCCACCCAAAATAACAAAAAGTGAAGACAAAGGACAGGACCAGGCAGTTGGAGACTGTGGGAAACTTGCTACCTCTTGGAAAAAATTGTAAAACAAAGAAAAAATGACTCCTTGATCACCAAACTACATCTAAATGACAACCTGAGGAGTTTTTTGTGCAAAATGAACTAAATCAACAGTTTCGAGAAGGTTTAATGATGCTCGAGAGATATTGTTCGCCAGATTGTAAATCCTGCGTGTTCGGCATCGCGATCGTCACAAATTGTCGTTATCGCGCGCGCGAAAACGTACATTGAGCGCGCGAAGAAGTTAAAAAGTGTAAGTCCGCGTTAGTCGCAAGAGTGCGGACTTGCACAAAGTCCGCGAGCTGAAGGCCCAGGGTTACCTACTGGCTGAAAAGGCCTATTTATTTAACAAACACCACAAAAAATAAAATACGCTCCAAAAACCACTTTTACCAATTAAAAACAATGCCATCCATGGCCTCAATTATGTTACAATTCAACAGACAACACAAAACAGTTTTTATGCACCCATGAGGATGACTACCGCCGGGCCTACTGCCACACTAGGCCGCAACAAGCTTTGAGGCCTATGGCAAAAGCACAGTGGCTGTTCACACAAAATGGCCGCCAACAACAACAAGAAAAGGAAGACAAGACAGACAATGCAGGCCTAAGGCAAAAGCACAATGCCTGGCTTCACAAAATGGCTGCCACCCACATGGCCAGGCCACCCAAAATAACAAAAAGTGAAGAAAAAGGACAGGACCAGGCAGTTGGAGACTCTGGGAAACTTGCTACCTCTTGGAACAAATTGTAAAAGAAAAAAAAATGACTCCTTCATCACCAAACTACATCTAAATGACAACCTGAGGAGTTTTTGTGCAAAATGAACTAAATCAACATTTTCGAGAAGGTTTAATGATGCTCGAGAGATATTGTTCGCCAGATTGTAAATCCTGCGTGTTCGGCATCGCGATCGTCACAAATTGTCGTTATCGCGCGCGCGAAAACGTACATTGAGCGCGCGAAGAAGTTAAAAGTGTAAGTCCGCGTTGTCGCGCAGTGCGGACTTGCCCAAAGTCCGCGAGCTGAAGGCCCAGGGTTACCTACTGGCTGAAAAGGCCTATTTATTTAACAAACACCACAAAAAAGAAAATACGCTCAAAAAACCACTTTTACCAATTAAAAACAATGCCATCCATGGCCTCAATTATGTTACAATTCAACAGACAACAAAAAACAGTTTTTATGCACCCATGAGGATGACTACCGCCGGGCCTACTGCCACACTAGGCCGCAACAAGCTTTGAGGCCTATGGCAAAAGCACAGTGGCTGTTCACACAAAATGGCCGCCAACAACAACAAGAAAAGGAAGACAAGACAGACAATGCAGGCCTATGGCAAAAGCACAATGCCTGGCTTCACAAAATGGCTGCCACCCACATGGCCAGGCCACCCAAAATAACAAAAAGTGAAGACAAAGGACAGGACCAGGCAGTTGGAGACTCTGGGAAACTTGCTACCTCTTGGAAAAAATTGTAAAACCAAACAAAAATGACTCCTTGATCACCAAACTACATCTAAATGACAACTTGAGGAGTTTTTTGTGCAAAATGAACTAAATCAACATTTTCGAGAAGGTTTAATGATGCTCGAGAGATATTGTTCGCCAGATTGTAAATTCTGCGTGTTCGGCATCGCAATCGTCATAAATTGTCATTATCGCGCGCAAAACGTACATTGAGCGCGCGAAGAAGTTAAAAAGTGCAAGTCCGCGTTAGTCGCGCAGTGCGGACTTGCCCAAAGTCCGCGAGCTGAACGCCCAGGGTTACCTACTGGCTGAAAAGGCCTATTTATTTAACAAACACCACAAAAAATAAAATACACCCCAAAACCACTTTTACCAATTCAAAAGTAAACAAGGCCATCCATGGATGCCCGGCCTACATGATGTTTAAACTTTAAATTCAACAGACATCACAGAAACCTGCACCCATGGGTACCTCGGGCTCAAGTCTGGGCCTACTGGCTGAAATTCCAATCAAAGAAAAACAACTAGGCCCCTGCAGAAACTACAGGCCACAACAATACATTTAAAAAAATATGGAAATCCCCCCAAAAATGTAGGTACAAACAAGCCCCAATCAAACAAACAAGTACACCAATTCTCCAACTTACTTGTAAAATATCAAATCCAAGAGTCCTCAAATCCAATCCAATGATATGATGCAGCAGACAGACACAAAAAGTGATCCTTCCAGGTCAAAATCAAAATGCAAGTGAACAGCACATGGACAAAACACTGGGAGGAGCCTGCTGGACAGGAACAGGAAGTTTGAGAATCAGGGGCACTTCCTTCCTCTTGGAAAAAGAGAAAAAGGACTCCTTGCTCACCAAACTACATCTCTAAATGACAACCTGAGGAGTTTTTTGTGCAAAATGAACGAATTCATCTTTTTCGAGAAGGTTTTATGATGCTCGAGATATATTCATCGCCAGAATGTAGTTTCTTCGTGTTCGGGATCGCGATCTTACCAACACTGCCGCCGGAAGTCAGATCGCGCGTCCGAATGACGTGTTCGCGGTCGCACACTCGCGGGAACTTGCGGCCGGATTCCAAATCTCGTGGCGCCCGCGAACGGATAGGAAGTCGCGTCGGCGAACGCAGAATCACGGTAGGTCGTTACCGCGCGCGAGAACGTATATTGAGCGCGCGATGAAGAAAAACAGCTACGCTACGCCGCAAATTGCGTAGCGCACGGTAGCTTCGCGTTCTACGCGAATCGCGAAGTTACCGCAACTTCGCAGGCTTCGCGAGCGTAGCGAATTTCACCGCCCAGGCTTAACCATAGTATGGTAGAATCACTCCAGATGCCAAGTAAAAGTTCCTGTTTTGTGACAACCCCAGACCATTTAATGTCATTTATCATTTCAAACAGTACGGGCTGTTCAAATGTATAATATATACAATGTACTACTTTACTTGGACCAGTGCCAGGGTCCAAAGTATTTCTCGGGAGCAATTCCAGCTGGCACCGCCCACAGCTCCTACCACTGCTACCAAATGCCAGTTACAGCAGCATCTATGTGCTAGCTTTATCAGTTTTAAAAAAGCATATTAAATCGCTAAACGCTTCACTGATTAATTCTGGTAGAAAAATAGACACACAGTATCTTCATGTGGTGGATAAATATGTGTTGTTGAATAGAAATAAGTGCCGGTGCCGAGCACCAGAAAATACTGGCACACATTAAGCACTGACTTGGACAAGTAATAATCTTGCCTTTATCTTCACCTCCCTTGGGTACATATATGCCTCAGCCCAGTCCACTCCTCCATCGTGCCAAGGCCCCTTTCACATCTCGCTTTGTGGGCTGCAAGAGCAGTCTGTGTATTATTAATAAGTGCTCTGTACATTAGGGGAATGGTGTCTCTATGTACTGGTGCTGCGAAAAGCCTGTATTCCAGGGGGGATTCTTATAGAACATCTTTTAGTGGTCCTGAATCTATGTATAGTTACTATTTTGAAGATATGGGTAGTGTTGTGAGTTTGTGGCATCATATTTTTCTGGACATTTTCAAACAGATGACCAATGTATATTAAAATAAAGTTGATATTACCAAACAGATGCCCAACGGGCTAAGCAAGCCCAGCACTGTGGCTGGTTGGCATGACAAGTATTAGTTGTCAAGGTTTGTAAAACTCACATTCCTCATGCCAGGAGAGTGTACAGTCACTCAATAGTGCGATTGCTGAAAACCATTGTTTGGAAAAAAGTGTAGATACATAATCAAACAAGAGGGGCCCCAGAATTGTTTGGAGAGAGGGCGGACCAGGGAATAATCTGTTGGAAACATAAGTCAGTCTAATTCAAACAACCCTAAGAGATCCTACAGGTGGCATAGAGGCATACGTACACCATATATGTAAGTCCCAGCCGCAGTAGCTGCTAAGGTACAAAGGCTAGGGTAAGGATAGGGATCCAGAGCTCAAAGGGTATACCATGTCGAGGACAGACAGATAGATGGGCATCCCTCAGATCTTAATTTCGGACCAGGGGATCTCATCATTAAGTCCGGTGGTGCAAGTCTTAAGCTTGAAGACCCATTGCTGTTCTCTTTCAAAGAGCCTGTTCAGGATGTTGTCCCCTTGAATGGCCTCTAGTACTATCCATCTCATGTCATCTGGAACGTGGTTAACCGTGATGAGATGAGTACTAAGTTTAGTTGTGGGACGGCAACATCTGACATTGCTGCAGTGTTCATTAATCCTAGTTTTAATAGGTCTAGTTGTCATTCCTATATACCGCAAGCCACATGGGCATGCGATATGGTAAATGCAGTTCTTGGTCTGGCAGTTAGTATGTTTGAGAAGCTTCCATTTGTCTCTCAGGCCCAGATCAATTTCTTTGGTGGCCTGTGTCAACTGGCAAACACTGCAGTGGCCACATGGAAAGTGTCCCAGCACTGGGGGGCAGCCCCAGGTGGTAGTAATGTTGTTGGGGCGTTCATGCATCGTGGTCTTGTGTGTACCACAAGGTCGCTAGTGTTGCTAGTGCATTTGAAGGTGAATAGGGGTTTTTCAATCTTGATGTCGTCACTGTTTAAAATTGACCATTTTTGACGTCCTTTTTAATCAGGTTAGATAATTGAGTGAATGTGGTGACATGTCAACTTTGGTTGATAGTGTCTTTGACAAGGTGCAAGAATTGATTCCCTGTGGTTATTGCTGGCCCATTTACGGGCCTTGTTCACAATGTTTCTGGAGTAGTTGTGTTTCCTCAGTTTGTTTGTCAAACTATTAGAAGATTCTTAAAGGTAGCCACTTTGCTACAATTCCGTTGCAGCCTAAGGAACCGTCTGTAGTTTCCTGCACTGTTTTTAATTCAACATACGCCTGGACTCCTATTGAAGTGATAACTACACCAGGTCTATAGTTGATTTTAACTTACTCTCTCCAATCTTCTCACTCACCTTCTGGAACTCACTCCCATTCCAGTCCCTCGTTTGCAATTAAGAGATCTCCGGTAAAGTGCCCTCTTGCGATGCCCTTTGAGGATTGCAGTGCCAGCCCAACAAGGAGCAAGCCTAGTGATGAAGCATGGCACCTTCGGGTGGGTGAGGGCACTTGCTCCTGAGCACACACTCCCAGTGACTATCACCAGACCTCAAGTGTGAGTTTGCCTAGTCAGTGCGGAACAGTATATTCTAATTTACAATGATTTCAGAGGAGTCTGTATACTGGACTAGAACTCTCCTCTTCCTCCCAAGTTTATAGGATGCTCTATATGAGCACCAGTTACATTACACAAGGACACGTGCTTTTTTTTACACAAGGACACACATTTGTTTAGGCACATGGAGATTAAGGGATTTGCTAAGAATCACAGGATGTTCAGCTGACCTCCAGACTCAACCTGGTTCCCCAGCTCCAAAGTCGACAGCTCTGGCCGTTTTGCCACATATTGGGTTTGTAGAGTTAACTACCAATAGATCTAGAGATTCTAATCCTGGCTACCCCCACTGGTCCTCATGGGTGAACCTGAGCAAATAGTTTTATCTCTGTTTACTTGGATTTGCTTGACTGACGAGGAGTGTTTACGAGATGTCTAAACACCGATGCAAATCTCAGTATAAATAAACACACATTTAACATTTTGTGTTAAATTGCTATTACAAACCAAAGTATAGCATCCCTAGGGAGAATGCCCAATGCTGCCTGGCTAACACGATGTCAGTAACATATCTGATAACCAGACTGCGCTCCTTAGGAAGAAGGTCTCCATCAGACGGCACTTACAACAAATCCCACACACAGGAGAGACACGCTCTTACCTGGGACAAGAAAAGGGGTATTTTTCTGTGCACCTGAGCCAATCAAATGCTTGATTTCATTGCAGGTATGATGGCCAGGTCTTCCTTTTAATACCAGCAATGTCCAACCCCCCTCCGCCACAAGAGAGATACACTCCCCCAAGCACCCCATGCACAGCCCTGCCTTAGACTTGAGCCTGACGAAGGAGAGGGTGGACACAGCGTGCAGTACCCACAGTGATGGAGATATGGGTGAAAATAAGCATGTTCGAGGATCAGCCTTTCATCCTTTCGATATTGATACAAGTGGTACACTGAGCTGGTTAATTGTGGTTATTTATGGCGCTAAAACTGGGAGAGTCTGGTACTTGCATGAACAAACTATTATTACTTTTAACGCTCACTGGCTTCCTTCATTAACACAGAGCACGCAGTATGCTCTCCTAAAATGAATTAATAACAAACTCTCTCATTTCATTTAAACACAGCATTAAACGTAATTCCCTTTTATCAGCACATAGAAGCGGAATAGCGGATTTTGCAGGAAGCGTGTGGAAAGCAATTCTAACCCTGGTAGCCTAACAGGTGCTCTAATTCTATACACAATGTCTTATTTAAGTTTGTTCTTCCTGCCTCTGTGCATTAGCAGGCAAAAGGAAGAAAAACTGATCTCTTATACCTTCTCCAAACCTTCCTTATATCTATCTGTTGACAAGTCTGAATATGGACAGGTATCGCCAAAACCTCGCCCCTGCCATTAAATGACCCGAGGTCCTCCCTTCCTGTGCCCCATCATCCCCCATTGCAAAGACAGCACATGACAACTTTCCTTTTTGTAAAACGTTTTGGGTTAGGGGTCGTTAACCCCCGGAATATTTATTATGACAACAAAACATCAAACATTTTTTTTTTAAATCACCCAATATCCCTTTACAAAATGAATATGCATAAACCCCATACAGTATTATTTACAATTTTGATGGATGGTTAACCTTAACATAGACTCTAATACATAGCCATTCCTAACCATACCTAGCCTTGTCCCTGCATATCCAGCATTGAGCCTACGAGTAAGATCATGACTGGTCAACCTGTGAGGCCCCCTCTCTAACAGGTTAGCCATGATTCAAGGGTATTCCTCAAATGCACCAAACGAAGCCCTCCTTGCCCTTAGAAAGACACATGGTAGCCCGCCTGGTGGGCCCGGTCCTCAAAACTACCTGCAGAAAAAACATACTTAATCTGCTGCACATAAGAATGGCCTATTATCCACACTTCCGGCAACTCTGTCACCTTGGCGTGCACCGGGACTGCACAGGTATCCGGTAATCAACTTGGCTTCAGACTTCCCCCCCCTGCATCACAGGATTGGAAAACTGTGAGAGAGGGAAAAGAAACAACCATTAGCAGCAATCCCACAGCATGTGCAACCTAACATAGTGCTTGTAAAACTCAGAAGACCATCTGCCAATCCTCTGCACCGCCTGACCAGAGAGTCCCATTGCTGTCGCCTCAGTGGCCGCCACAATCCTGAATGAATGAAAATCCAAGGAGTCAAATCCTGCAGCCCTGAGTGCCAAACCAAGCACCTTGGAGAACTGAAACCTCGTCACAGGGACCCATCGGTATGCACTAAAAGGGGGCACCCCGCCCCACTCAGCCTTTCAGCCAAAAAGAATTTGAGGTTGCCCACGGGACAGAAGGCATTGCCCAGTGCCTTGTGCAAGATGATGTGGTCCATTCTGCCACCCTGGTCTGTCTTGGAGCGCAGCACCGTAATCGTCAAAGAACCCCGCAAAATTTTCACATGAGCCAGCTGCAGCCCTCCCTGCATGTCTTTGTTGTTTTTGGCCACCAATTCTCCAACCCTGAAAGCCCCATAGAAGGCCAGCGTAAATGCTGCCCTGAAAAGGCGAGCCTCCTCAGTGGACCTAGAGATGTTACCCAGGACACTGAGGACTGCCGCCAACTTGCCGATACCAATGCGGCACCTGGCATCCATCTTGGTCCCCTGCAAAAGCTGCCATCCCTGCAAGGCCCTCTGCTCTATAAATGATCTTGTTACGTCCTGGTGGCCAAGCATTTTAGAGAAAAAGGAAATCTCCACCATGTGGCGTCGCGCGCAAGCTGCAGAGCACCCCTAATCCTTTAGGGCTCCCAAGAACGATAGGACAGAGGACGATGCAGGCCACTCCCTCTCCCACCCGGTTCCTAAGAAACTACAGTACGCACTAAATGCCTCATCATAGACCCGCTAATCCTAAGAGCTAAATTAGCTGCCAAGAGGTCCGGTAGGCTTGGGCACCAAACCACCATACATTGTCCAGAAAAGGTGTTGGGGCTTCCACTGCTTCTGGGTGGTGGGACCTGAAAACCTGCATCTTGAAATGAGATAGAGCATCAGCAATTCCTCAGGGACATGCTTGGCCCTAAACAATGCATTTAGTTTCAAGCATTGCAGCACAATCTCCTTCAGTAACCATCTTACATTTGGCAGCTTGTTGATTAATGCACTCAACCACCATCATGTTGTCTGAACGAAATATGACCGACTGGTTGCGGAACTGGTCTTGCCAAGTGAACAACGCCACCAGAATGGGAAAGAGCTCCAGGAAACCTATGTTGGTAATCAGCCCAGACTCCACCCAGGCAGCGGGCCAGAATTGCGCACACCAGGTCGGGCCCAGGATGGCACCAAAACCCTCACTGCCTGCAGCGTCCATGAAAAGTCCTAGTTCCTCACTGGGCCTGGCAGGGCTGAACCACACTACCATGCCATTGAAGTCCCATAGAAATGCCAGCCAAATAGCTACGTCCTGCTGCACCTCGCTTGATAACCTGGTATGGTGGTGCTTCTCCCTCAGGCCCGACATCGCCTGTGCAATAGATCGCAAGAATGGACGGCCCATGGGAATGATCCTTAAAGTGAAATTGAGCTGCCCAACCACCTTCTGCAACTGATGCAGCGTGACCTTCTTTGCACCCAAACAATCCTGCAAGACCTGGGAAAAAGCAAAAACCTTTCCTGTGGGGAGCCATGACACACCAGCATCTGGGTCCAATTCAATCCCCAGGAACTAGATGACCGGTGACGACCCCACAGTTTTGCCTCTTGCCAGGGGAACACCAAACTCCCTCATCAATGCCCAGAAAGACTGCAACGCGTTGCTTCATTCCGGCTCGCTGGGCGAACCCAGGAAGAAAAAATCATCCAGCTAATGCAAGACTCACTGATGGCTCATTCTCTGCCTGAACACCCACTTGAGGAAAGAACTGAACTTCTCAAAGTAGTAGCAGGAGACCGATCAACCCATAGGCAAGCACTTATCAAAATAATATGCCCCCTCAAACTGAAAACTCAACAGGTGAAAATCCTGAGTTTGCAAAGGGAGAAGTTGGAAGGCTGATTCTATGTCTGACTTCGCAAGGAGGGTGCACGGCCCCAACTGCTGAAGCATCACAATCGCCTGGTCCAAAGAAGCGTATTTGACAGAGCATAGGGTCCCATCAATAGCTTTATTTACAGACTGACCCCTAGGAGCAGTGAGGTTATGTATTAACCTAAACTCCCCCAGATCCTTATTGGGCACCACCCTAAAGGAGAGCAAACAAAACCTTCAAGGGGTACTGACTCTCCCTAGGCCCACCTCCTTGACAATCTTTGCTGCAGCCACCTCCCAGTTGGACCTCAGGGACTGCGGTTCTTGCAATCAGGAACGCCCACATAACCTGGGGCTGATATCCTGAAACCCTCCCTAAAACCTTCTAACAGGACTTGGGCTGCCACCTGGCTACCATACATATTAAGCCATGGGATCATTGCTATCCAATTCACTGGGGAGGGGACCTTGACTAGGAACGGGTCATCAATCCTGCCTCTTGCCCCTCTATCCTTAGACTTCTTGAAGCAATTTGATTTGGGATGTGAGTACAGGCCGCAGAATGAGCAGGCGTGCTTGAATTTACACATCCTGAGAGGCCTGGAACAGGAACACTTATTGAAACCCCAACATGTCCCCCCATCTGGGTTGCTGGAGGAACCTGAAAGAAAGGGCTGACTGGGGGCAGCATCAGGGCGTGGGTGCTTCATATGGAGAACCCTAAAACAATGTCACCCTGATCCCACTCCGAAGTGCAGCTAGCTGCCTTAACTCTCCTGAACTCTCTGACGTACTCCTCCCATCCCACACCACCATACTCATCGTGCACGCATGCGATCCTGTTCTGGTAGCACGCCAGTTGGGCACCCAACCCATTAAAATGCTCAGCCAGAATAGACTGATACATGGAAAACCCTTTAATCCAATTGACTCAAGTTTCCTCCACCCTCTTCTTGTATGGCCAGTGACCACAATCCCTGGAATGAGCACATTATTTGCACCATATTGCTTCCTCCCTATCAGGTTTGTCCAGGAGTACATCGAAAATATCAATATAAGCCCACTTCCAAATTTTTTCTTTCACCTCGGCCCCGATATGCCTGCCCAATTGATCAAGCCCTGAATGTACCTCGACCAAACCTAGACTCAGCAACAGAGTTGTCGTACCTACATTCGAGGAATCCTGTACTTTTGGAGCTGTCACTATTGCACTGCCTTGTGCTCCTTAAAAAAGGATCTTGCTCACAACTGATGGCCCCTGGGTCACTGCCTGAGCAACCCATGACCTGATTCCCCACTAAGACCCCTGGTGTGGCACCTGGTACTCCTGTAGGAGCAGCAGACCCTGTTTGGACCCCTTGCGGCTCGGACCCCTCTAGGTGAGCAACCAGCCTCCTGGCCCTCTCCAAATCATCACCCTCTGTGTCCATAGAACCCCCACCAGCGGAAGTCACCCCCCACCGCCAATCAGCCATTGCCACTCTGCACAATCCCCCCCCCCCAGTTCCTGGCCCCATCACAGATGACACACTGCCCTGCACCAACACCGAACCCGGGGCCCCCGATCCTGAGGGCACACTCCCCGGGGCCCACTCCTCTGAGATCACCTCACTGTGTCCAGAAGGACCTGCTACCTCCTCCCCAGGCCACTCCTCGGGGAGGCCTCTCAGCCCCAATCTTACCGGACTGCCCCCTAGCTCTCTTTGGTACAGGGGGGAATTCTGCCTGAAGGGCCACTCCTGCCCGCCTGGGCCTTTCCACTGCCCACCCGCTGCTCCCTGCCCCCCGCAGAAGGGGGGTCCTTCAACTCAGCCATTGCATCCATCCTGTGCATCATAGTTTCCAAAAGCTCCTCCATGCGTGTGCGCTTCGCACCCTTCTCTGCCCTACCAGGCATCCCTGCACACACTTAATGCCCTGGGTGAAACTGGAAGAAAAAACACACCCTGTGCCCCCCACCCAGCTTCTGGCTAAGAAGTGCAGAACCCTGATGCCACAAAAGAAACTGAACTACCTATAAAACAATGCCCTTTAAAACAATGCCCAAACGCAAATGCCTAAAAACACACAGGGCCAACAAAAAGACTGCCCCCTACTCACTATGAATAAACTTGCAAAAAGCTACTGCTTCACTGAGAGTAGGTAAGAAAGGTCAGCTGGAGCCTGAGAGACCAAAGTAAACAGAAACAAAACAAGAAAAACAAGCATTGGCATAGCCAATAGGTCTCGCTTTTGGGACCTAATAAGTATTTAGTTATGCAGCACAATATCCTTGGTGCAACAACATCAACTGTTGCATGGCTAAACACTTATATAAAGTCCCAAAAGCGAGACCTTGGCTATGCCAATGCTTGTTCCCTTGGGTAGTCGGGAAGAATATTCTGGAATGCCACGCCCACGGCAGGCAGTATGTGACACTAATTGTTGATGTCCGATGTTCTGAGTGTGAGTGGGTGCCGGTCAGTGGGGTGCTCCCTGCCACCAGAACTAGTGAGGTGGGAAAAGGATATGTGCTGGTGCATGACGGCTGGACGTGCGGTTTATGAAGTTAGAGGCCGCCCCAATAAATGGACTAAAATTTGGAAACTTGGCAGACCTACAGAGGGCGGTGAGGAACTCGGGAGTTGCAATTTGACCCCGTGTGGGGGAGAAGTGCGCGCTGAACGCCCTCGAGGCAGTGCTAAGGTGCTGAGGGGTCCGGAACTGCACCCAGTGTAAATGGGTACATATTGTTATCGCGTTTCTTTAGAAAACTTAATGGAGTTTATATGTGGTTCTCATGTTAATAAAGCGAATACAATGGAAAAAAAAAAAGTGTGAGTGGGTCTTACGTTGCCCCTACCCGCGAGGCAAATTTAATTACCATTTAGGAGCAGTACATTCCATTTGCTGTTTTTTCTGAGAGAAATGTTCTTAAGTACGGGTACGCTGTTAAATAGCATTGTGCAACCAGACCGTATGTGAGCTGAGCTGCCTGTGTGAGCAGCATTAGAAGCAGAGGCCATTCATTTGAAACGTGATGTACTACATGCAGTGAGAATGCTGCAACTATCTCCTAATTGGTGTTCTGAGAGAAATGTTCTTAAGTACGGGTACGCTGTTAAATAGCATTGTGCAACCAGACCGTATGTCAGCTGAGCTGCCTGTGTGAGCAGCATTAGAAGCAAAGGCCACTCATTTGAAACGTGATGTACTACATGCAGTGAGAATGCTGCAACTATCTCCCTAATTGGTGTTCTGAGAGAAATGTTCTTAAGTACGGGTACGCTGTTAAATAGCATTGTGCAACCAGACCGTATGTCAGCTGAGCTGCCTGTGTGAGCAGCATTAGAAGCAGAGGCCATTCATTTGAAATGTGATGTACTACATGCAGTGAGAATGCTGCAACTATCTCCCTAATTGGTGTTCTGAGAGAAATGTTCTTAAGTACGGGTACGCTGTTAAATAGCATTGTGCAACCAGACCGTATGTCAGCTGAGCTGCCTGTGTGAGCAGCATTAGAAGCAGACACCATTCATTTGAAACGTGATGTACTACATGCAGTGAGAATGCTGCAACTATCTCCCTAATTGGTGTTCAAATGAAATGAAAGTGCCCGAGGTAGGGCTCGGATCTCAACGTGCAGGGTCTTGTTAAAAAATCCCCCGGAATGCCGTGCACCAAAAAAACAAGCACGCGCACGTTAATTAAACCCAGATGGCCCCTGCACGCGCTGTAAGAATGCGGCCGCGAAAGTGAAAGCAACTAAACTGAAGAGAGGAGCGGGGGCGAGCGAGCGCGGCAGCCGGCTGAGCTGACCAGATGCTCGTGCGTCATGAAACAGATGCCGGCCGTGCGGGTAACCGCACAGAAAAGGCCATGACGCACGAGCGTCTGGTCAGCTGTCTGAAGCCCCTACAAGAAGTCTTGCGCTGTGCGAGCAGTGCTACGCACTGCAACGCTAGGCGCGAGACCTAAAAAACAGCATTGACAAAGCCAATATGGTTCACTTATGCAAGATCTATTGGCTTTGTTTTTTACACATGCTGCACAGGAGTGCTGGCTGCTGTGCAACATGAATTTAAAGGAAAGAAAATAATAGCATTATGACACAGCCAGCGTTGACCGTGTCATAGCGCTATAATTTTCTTGACTTTCAGCCGTGATGCACAGCAGCGCAGTGTGCAACATCACACAAAAAAAAACTGACAAAGCCAATATATCTCGCATAGATGAAACCTATTGGCTTTGCCAATGCATGTTATAGTTGCTGTTATAAAGTGTTTAAGTGACATTGTAACATTGTAGCTGCCTGAAATATGAGCGATGATTAGGTCGTGATTTGAGCTTGCCTCCCACACACAATAATAATAATAAAATATAGGGCTCAACAGAAAGGCTTTTTATATAAACAATCTAACTAGTGAAACAGACACATCATTGAAAGTTTTTTCAATTTAAAAAGTGTATTGCAAGCATATGGTGGCCACATTATATTTATGACATAAGTTTTCAATATTTTTGTAATTAGCCATCACCCTGCCTTGCCAAGGCCAGCCCTGTTGGTTTTGTCAATGCTTGTTTTTTGTTTTGCAGAAGCAGACCCCTAAAGCTAGATGTACCACCGCCATGCCTGTCACATTCTGTCATGGGGAGGAAATATGAGTTTCATAAGGCTTGTGGAAGAAATCTCCATCTTCAACTTTCAGTTGACTCTGAAGTAGTGTTTAATGAAGAAAAACATAACCACATATTACAGGAGCAAGGGTAACACCCAGCACCTGTGTTGTAGGCAAGGTCCCTAAGGGGAGGCCAAGTACACTTACATACCCTAATACAGAGACTTCTAGAATCTTCCCTTGTCTGCTTACTTCCAGTGCAGTACAAGCAGGTGCAGAGGTGATCTTAGGGGAGCTAGACCAGATGTTCTCCCTAAAGCATCATTAATAGTCCACAGTTTCAACTAATCAAGCAAATGTTTGAAACCTTCGCCAGGTGTGCCATGGGCCCTTGATGTCTTGGCTCAGAAATGGGCATTTCCAATGAAGAGAGTTAGCATGGACAGGTAAGCATGACAGTTATGGGTTACTGTATTCGAACAGTTACATAGGACAATTCATTTCAATCTGACCGGACCTTCACACTCTCTGAAGCTAGCAGCTCTGAGGTGGATTTGCTACTGATCCAGCGCAGCTAATATAAATTCTTCTCCTTTGGACGTGACATCCAGGTACAGATCATTCACAACAATTATACTATATGACAGTGGGGCCCATAACACTGCATAACCTTACACTCTTCTCAGATATTCCCTGGATCACATCCACTTACACTTTGGAGAAGAACGAAATTGCTGGAGGAACGGGATACCTTATTAACATTAACAGGATAATACCTTAAACCTCGTACATAATCAGTTTTGATCCTGTCTGTTCTAAAACATCAAGGTATTCCGCTCTTTGGTCGATGGACCAACTAGTAGAATAAGTTGATGGTGATTAAGACCAACTCAATCACATTCAAAACCTGATAATCATTACACCTATTATTGAGCTTAAAGAACCACAGACTCGTTATTTTAATTAGAATAAAGTTTATCTATTTTCTTAAATGCATGAGTGAGATTCAAGATTATTAATTATTTTAATACATTTCAATAGCATATAAGAATTAAGTTTTTAGAAAGAATTTTATGCATACCCTTCTCAGATGGAGAATGAAAAGTTCACCAAATCAGATAAATTGTAGATCACAGCATAGAAATCCCAAAACTGACTGTCTGTCCCACTAGAAACCTCCTCGACGGACCTCCCATACAGGTTTCCCGCATCGATCTCGTTCCTTTTCCCAGTAAAGTTCAAAGTCCAAAAATGAATATTTCTATAAAGAAAATGGCCTATAGCAGCAGCTTCTTCAGCATCAACGTTCAGTGCTCAAAAATAAAATGCAAGAATAGCGCTCCTCCTACTTAAGAGCAGGTCCTCTTATACCCTACTAATAGCTTACTAAACAAAAAGTTGCAATCTTTGGGGGCGAGAATCATGCTAATTGGTCCATTGGAGGGGTGGCAAGAATCACCTCATTGCCCTCCTGTGTTCAAACCGGTTCTCAAATTGTTTAAGGATTATACTTTCACACGACCTTTGGGTAATATCAGTCCAACGGACAGTCCATTTAATGTTTCACTTTCATTAGTCACTTTTCAAAACAGTCCATTGTTAATTCTTTTGGGTTTAGCGTCCATTCTCACGGATGCCTGTTGAGTCTTTCTTGGCATTCTCCCCAAATCAGGTCATCCTGACCTTGACACTTCTCACTCTGGGCTTGAACTGTACCCACGTGATTTAGCTTTGTGGCTTTCTTCCGCTTAGAGGCCATCTTTGCGTCTGCGCATTGACCTCATCTGCTTCGGCAGCCATTTTCACAGCATGGCCTAACAGGCCCGAACGAACTATCATGAAAACAAACACAATCATAATTAAAATAAAGAAAATAAGCCTTTCTGTTTCCCACCCGTCATTCTAAGTACCCCAGTTAGGTGTTACCTAGCAGAAGCGACATTTAAAGCCATGTTTACTTACCATCTGCCTTCTTTTGCTACATTACAATTTTACTACATAGCACAAATCATGCAATTTTGCTCTAATTAGTACGCAAATCACTATATTAATATTACTTCACTTTACAGTTGTAAATAAGTTAAATTTTCACATGAATAGCGATTACCATTTGTGTAAATGTTTATCAAGGGTGTAAATTGTTGGTTAGTCCATCAAACAATTAATAATATTAATTCATTAGTGTTAATTTAGGGTGTTCCAAAATTTTTCATTTACCTCGCTCCATCACTACCATTGAAGGCTTTCTACAGTCATAGGCAGCTATGGCTCCTGCATGAAAACCGCTGGTTCCGCCATCTCTAAATGAGCAGGTGATCAGTGAGTTTTGTGGGGGAGAAAGAACTGCTTGTTTACCACAATTCTCCTGTCCTGAAAAAACTGCAAAAGACACACTTAGGGGCCGATTTCGATGTCGGACGGACCTGAGTTCGTCCAACATCAATTGGGTACTGTGACCGACCGACCTCCTGTCGGCGGTCCCAACCCAGCAATTAGGATGCGACCGAACACTGTTCGGTCGCAGTCCTATTCTTTACAATGGGAGCATGCATTCCGACTGGAAAACATGCTCTCATCGTAAAGAGAAGAGGTGCACGGCGTGCAGGGATCAACAGGGGGGCACCATAGGTGCCCCCTCGGCCGCCATAGGTGCCCCCTCGGCCGCCATCCGGAGGCCTTGCACCCATGGGGGCCCTATTGGGGGCCCCCAAAGTCGACTTCCAACAGCCTTTCTGTGTCGGAAAGGCCGGCACAGAAAGGCTGTCAGAATCCAACATTGTAATCCCTCGGGTGGAAAGAGCCACCCTTGGGATTACAGGAGGCTTTCCGACTGGCAGACAGGCTCTCTGAGCACGTCGGAAGCCATTCGGAAATCCAGTTTGGATTAATTTCTGACCGACTCCATCCAAATGGGTCGGTCGGAAATTAATCCAAACTGCTGATTACGATCTTCAACCACGTCCCACTGTGTACTCTGTGGCCTGTTTTGTAAAGCTGCTCGAGGTCCTCTTGCGACTCCTATGCCTCCGGCCTGTGGGTCCAATTGAGGGTCATTTTTGTTTTCCTTGGGCTGCCCTGACTTCCCTGCTTGTGGTGAGTCTCCTGGACCTTGTTGGTCCGAACCGTACACTTTCTTGACCTCCTGCGTGGGTGGCCTTTGCCAAGGCTTGTTGGTGCTCCTGCCAGACACCAACTCCTCATCACTCGACATCCTGAGTGGGACAGCTCGTATCTGGCTCCTGGTCATCCTCAGCATCGCCTGATCCCCGCAGCTGCAGAGTCAAGATCACCATCAACTATCCTGAAGCACCCGACATCGGTGGGCATTCGTCTACCGGGCCACTGGTCACTCCCAAGTGACCCAGACTCTGTCCCTTCTGCTTTCAGGTACTCTTCTTCAAGAATCCATGTTTGGATTACCATGGACACTTTCTCCTCTTCCAGCAGCGGCACTTTCCCGAAGTCCTCCATTGGGTTCAACAGCGGTTTCCGATGCCACTTCACACCTATGCACCCGGCTCCCCTGGGATAGGTAACTTGGGGACTGCGGTATCCACGGGTGGGGTGGCTCTCCAACCTTCTGTCTTCCACAGGGTTTCTTCAAGGTCCACTGGGAAGGGTCCCTAATCTTTAAAAATCCAACCGCGACTTGCACATAGACTTGTATGGAGCACGCGTTCTTGTTCACACACTGCACACGCACTCCGTGGGGTCCCTGTCTACTCACCTTGGGTGGTTCCTTGGGGTCCCAGCAATTCTACGTCCTCTCAACATTGTCCTGACTCGAGTTGTGGTTCTTATACCACTTTCTTAGTATATGGTTTGGTCCCCCCCTGGGGCCCGCTGTGTATTAGTGCTATTTACTGTCATTTCTTTGCTTAAGTTTTGTGTGCTTTGAGACTATCTCCGTGTGGGAGATACTGTAACGTACTAGATAATGTGATATAATAAATACATATTTTTTATCACTACTGTGTGGTTCCCTTTTCATTTGATCTATACTATAAGATTGCATTCTGGTAAAACAAGCTGCTTTACACTCCTTCAAGACTAAGCCTGAAGGCTGCTCTCCACAGCTACCACTTGGATAGCTTTCTAAGGTTGTCTGAGACCTCTTAAATCACCATAAGGGTTGTCTGGACTGGTGCAAGGTGCCCACTTTAGTTAGTGGACATCATATACCAGGCCAGCTTCTCACACTGGTGCGCGACTCGCTGCACCTACCCTTGACTATGTGTGCCAGGCTTGCCTTAGGGAAGCGCTGGACTTTGGAATAGTATATTTTACTATTCCAACTCCAGTCTGTGCAACAGTAGGGAAGGTGTTGGATTTAAAATCCAACAATGCGTTCCCTAAAGCAAGTCGTTGTAACAACTTGCATTGTAATGGAACGCGTGGTAATGACGCGTTCCTTGTAGTGCCTGCGTTGTAATGGCACTGCGTAGTTCTGTCTGCATAGTAAGCGTTGTTTCCCGCTGAAGGGCCAGGGGGATAGTCAACCATGATCTTAACCATATTTAGCTTGTAATGTGACCCGATGTCTGGATTTTGTTAAGGAAATATGTATGTATCTTTTTGTTTTTGAGATGTTTCAATAACAATGGTCAAATTTTAAATATGTTTGTATATAAATATGGCCTGATGCTTTGATTCTCAAATCCAGGCAAGCAAAAGACACACAATTGATGGACGGAATGCAGAACAAATCAAAACATTCACCCCCAGTCAAGAGATCTGGGTTAAATCCATCATTCTTTTGCTCACCATGCCACCCCAGTTTAGACCTGGCCATATGCAAATCAGTCTTGACCCTGTGCCTCATGGGAACAGTCCAGCCCGAACTGCCAAGCCAGGTCCTCACTGGACCGGAAACAAGCATCCTAGGACCGGCTTGGGTTTCACCCTTCATCAGCCAGGATAGCTTGATTCCAGTGGAACAGTGAGCCTGGGACCTACGTCTGGGCATACCCGGCGCACTTAGGGCGAGAAAGCAAAAGACACACAATTGATGGACGGAATGCAGAACAAATCAAAACATTCATCCCCAGTCAAGAGGTCTGGGGTGAATGTATGACATTGTTCTGCATTCTGTCCATCAATTGTTGTTTTTGCATTTGTCACCCCGAGTGGGACGGGTATGCCCAGACGTGGGTCCCGTGCTCTCCATGCCACTGGAGTCAAGCTATCCTGGCTGATGAGGGCTGAAAGCCTGAAACTGGTCCTAGGATGCTTGTTTCCAGTCCAGGGAGGACCTGGCCTGGCAGTTCGGGCTGGACTGTTCCCATTGGGCGCAGGGTCAAGACTGATTTGCATATGGCTGGGTCCAAACTGGAATGGCATGGTGAGCAAAAAAACAATGGATTTTGGCCCAGATCTTTGTACTGGGGTGAATGTATGACATTGTTCTGCATTCTGTCCATCAATTGTTGTTTTTGCATTTGATTCTCAAATCCAGCATAGCAAGTCTTGGGTGAGTTCTTGTGGGAGGCATGTGATGGGGTAACCCAGTCAATAATGTGGTGGGTGTCTTTGTTCCTGGTTCACCCCTGCCAGATGGTCCGTCACCTACAATTCCTTCGAGGTATAGGCTGAGAATATCGAATCATAAATGATCAAAGAGACAGAAGATTGTTACCAAAATCTGTAGGGATAAACTATTGAGAGTTAATTTTCTTGCACATTTTCTATACCTAACTCCATGCATAAGTACTGTGGTGATATATATATCATCAAAGTTTGTAGATGTGGATGTTAGGAAGAGTAAATCCTTCCCTCCTTCTGTACACTTACCTTTTGATATTTTGTCCCTCGATATTGTGGTAACGATATTCTATCCCGTCTTTATTTGGGATTCGATAGTCCCTGCTACAACCCCCCTTTGAGCAAGAGAGTCTCACTGTGACATGCAGACTCTGTTCGCCTCCCCGTTGGACTCAGACAAAGTGCTCCATTCTGGTGAGTGCTGAAGACCCAGCATCTGTGTAGGTGTATCGGACACGCCGTGAAGACTGCTAAACATTGGTATCTGCAGACTCTGCCTGACTTTGGTGACTGGATAGAGATAAGTAGAAGCATCTCTGCTGCCCCATCCCTCCATCCATCTATCCCATAGCAGAACCCCTACTTGAGCACATTGGCATAGCTCATAACCTTTAGGCATATGCCAATAAGATTCGGCCCACCCCACCAACCTTGCTAAGCACCCCGCTGGGATAATTGACTCTCCTTGTCAGGGCGAAGGTTCAACAGATTAGTCTCATCCCTCTGAAATATCACTGTAAGGAAAGCCCCTCATCTTACAACCACCCACATTTTTATGGGGCAGCATAATGCGCTAAGCTGCCAAGTAATTTGTGATTGCTGCTCTCAAGAAAGCCTCCAAGCATTTCAGTAAAACTACGTGCTAACAGAGCAGAAACCAGAGTAACTAGCCAGAGAGATTGGTACAGGGAGACAAGGGAACAGGTGACTTAGACAAGGAAGATTACCAGGATAGTGCAACCCTGAGCAAACTACAATAACAAAGAGACCTAATTTCACTGGCCTACTCTAGAAACGAAATATTGGGCCAAATGTACTAATATCTGGTTTAAAATACTAATCGCTAATCGTGACCAGTATTTTGGCAACCAGTAAAGATTTTTGAGAACAAACCTATGTACTAATGGGTCGGCTCTTAAAAATCGGAATCGTAGTGGGCGGAATCCGACCTACCTCATGAATATTAATGAGGTAGGTCGCAAATTGTGACTCACTACGATTGAATGACATCACAAGGATGGTGGTGTGCTGGGGTCAGCACACCACCTTGTCTGTGATCACGTTTAAGTAAAGTAAACTGTTTTTAGGTCGAGCATCATCGCGCATGCGCTGACTGCAAGACCTTTTGTGATCCCTTAACACGACGTTATTCCCGCCTGCTACTTGCGATAGGTTCCCTCCAGTGCCCCTCTTAAATGGTGCATCCCCACTCGTTCTGCCAGCCGATAGCTCACTTCCGTTCAAGACAGAGGAGCACCGGCTGATTACAGTCTCCTTACGGGTTGCTTCTTTATATTTTTGGGGGAGAACTATTTTCTTATTCACTGCAGTCTTCAGCACTTTTATATGTCAGGCGTGCGCTGCTTCCACACACTGCTCCAAAACAGAAGCCCGCACAATTGGAGAGGTCTAATTACTAATCCCTCCCCAACCCCCACCACAACGCTCGTGCTTCTCAGACTTGACTCCCACTCGCTGTAATTCACATATGCCCGGAAGGCAGGAAAGGCGCCTACTTTCTCTGAAGAAACTTCATATTCAGTGCTAGTCTCTGTCTGGCATTAAACGCTGCTCTCGGGAACGGTTTGTTGTTACACTGTGTTTTGTTCTGTTACGATTACGGCTCTGGCTTTTATGTATTAACATCTTGCATATTTAGCCACAATTGTGGTTTTCTCATTGTCAGGCATTTATATAAATGTTATTTTTGGGAGGGTAAAAAAGATTTTGCATTTTGTCTATTTCCAAATGTGTTTTGCACCTCACAGGGAGTTCAGAGATGTGTGTGCATCAACACCTGTATGGCTGTGCCACGCTTATATGTGCATGTGAGATTATGTGCTTGCAGTGTATGACCAAATGTCTAGTCTACCCGTATTATTGTCGGTCTCTGCCTTCTCTACAGGAAATCCAGACCTCTTGATTTGCCAAAGCTTGTTTGTGCGAGCTAGAAACATGTTTTGTTCATTGTGCAAATTAATCAGTAAATGCTGGACGATGCAGCCACTGTTGCAAATTGATTACTACACAGAAAAATTGCAGTGACTAAATCATATATGCCCAGATTCCTTGATTACGGGCCACGTTTTACTGAAATGAATTCAAATTAATAAATTCTCATACATTTCTACAATTCCACTCTTTTTATTTGTATGTGTGCTGGAATTCTGATTTTACAAGTTCTACCATT
Organism: Calotriton arnoldi; assembly: GCA_963921515.1. Classification (NCBI taxonomy): domain Eukaryota; kingdom Metazoa; phylum Chordata; class Amphibia; order Caudata; family Salamandridae; genus Calotriton; species Calotriton arnoldi. The sequence goes on along the minus strand of CAWUFW010013831.1, from coordinate 214,281 downwards.
TCTAAATCAAAAATATTTCGAATGGAGGCAAATTACGACGGTACTCAGACTGCGATCACCTTTCAGTGAGCAAGTAAGAAATGGCAGAGGATTGTAGCTCCAGAGTATGTGGGCATCGTCAATCTAGAGCAAGAGCGGAAGGCCTTCTATGTATTTAGAAGACCATGGCATGTGAACCTTCGAACAACACGGGGGCCTACCACTAGCAAAACAACATTATCTCTCAGAAAGGGGACTATGTTCGATCAGTTAATCAATTAACCAAGTTTATGTTAAAATATCCCTGGCATGATCATCTAAGTGAACCAGCATGTACATTTCTGTCCAGTTTTGCATTTTTGTTTTAGTCTCAACACACATGAAACTTGTGTTCGTGCACTGAGAGCCACTGTGGCTAGGTACGATATAGTGCTTTCACCAAGATAAAGGCTCTGTGGTCCGCAGGGTCGCACCGAGTGTACCTTCTATAGAGAGTGGGCCTACTGTCCCCTCAACAGATTGTAGGGTATGGACAGTGGCTGGCAGTGTGAACTGTTTCTTGATGCCTACGGAGGCAAGTAGCCTTCCAGCCTCGCCCTGTAAGCGGTCTGTTAAGCTCATTACATCTGTGGCCTATATTACGTCCCAGTGTTTATGGGTGTAGTGTATATGTGTCTGCATGTGTACATACTTTCAGTATATGGCAGACGTGTGCACGTTCCAAATGTGACAGGCAGTGAAGGCAGGCAGACCCCGGTGGGTCTCCCAAGGCATAGGCGGGGGTTCCGTGGCCATAGCTCTAGATAGCGTTTCTGGGAGGACTGATAGCTAGATAAAGAAGATGGACTACCTAACACCCCTTGCTCGCTGTTGCTGGGCATGAGCATGGTGTGAACCTGGAGTGCCCCGCCCCTCCTCCTAGGAGAAAATATTTGCAAGTAGATCAACAAAAAACCGTGTGCCTTGCAAATTTCTTCTCGCTCGCCTTTCTTCTGCCTCACTGCTCTTTTCACTCTCCTTCTTTGTGCCTCACACTGCTCTTCTCAGTGTCTGTCCTTGTGCCTCACGCTGCTCTTCTCACTCTCCTTCCTTGTGCCTCACGCTGCTCTTTTCACTCTCCTTCCCTGTGCCTCGTGCCGCTCTTCTCCTCACTCATCTTCCTTGTGCCTCATGCTGCTCTTCTCCTCACTCTCCTTCTTTGTGCCTCATGCTGATCTTCTCCTCACTCTCCTTCCTTGTGCCTCGCTCTGATCTTCTCCTCACTCTCCTTCTTTGTGCCACACGCTGCTCTACTCTCTCTCCTTCCTTGTGCCTCATGCCGCTCTTCTCCTCGCTCTCCTTCTTTGTGCCTCATGCTGATCTTCTCCTCACTCTCCTTCCTTGTGCCTCGCTCTGATTTTCTCCTCACTCTCCTTCCTTGTGCCTCACGCTGCTCTTCTCCTCACTCTCCTTCCTTGTGCCTCACACTGCTCTTCTCCTCACTCTCCTTCCTTGTGCCTCACGCTGCTGTTCTCACTCTCCTTCCTTGTGCTGCTCTTCTCCTCGCTCTCCTTTCTTGTGCCTCATGCTGCTCTTCTCTTCGCTCTCCTTCCTTGTGCCTCACGCTGCTCTTCTCCTCACTCTCCTTCCTTGTGCCTCACGCTGCTCCTCTCGCTCTCCTTCCTTGTACCTCACGCTGCTCTTCTCCTCGCTCTCCTTCCTTGTGCCTCACGCTGCTCTTCTCCTCGCTCCCCTTCCTTGTGCCTCACGCTGCTCTTCTCCTCGCTCCCCTTCCTTGTGCCTCACACTGCTCTTCTCCTCGCTCCCCTTCCTTGTGCCTCACACTGCTCTTCTTCTCGTTCCCCTTCCTTGTGCCTTACGCTGCTCTTCTACTTGCTCTCCTTCCTTGTGCCTCACGCTGCTCTTCTCCTCGCTCTCCTTCAGTGTTCCTCGTGCTGCTCTTCTCCTTGCTCTCCTTCCTTGTGCCTCACTCTGCTCTTCTCCTTGCTCTCCTTCCTTGTGCCTCATGCTGCTCTTCTCCTCGCTCTCCTTTCTTGTGCCTCATGCTGCTCTTCTCCTCACTCTCCTTCCTTGTGCCTCACGCTACTCTTCTTCTCAGTCTCCGTCCTTGTGCCTCACGCTACTCTTCTCCTCAGTCTCTGTCCTAGGTCCCTCATGCTACTCTTCTCCTCAGTCTCCGTCCTTTTGCTTCACACTGCTCTTCTCCTCAGTATCCGTCCTTGTGCTTCTCACTTCCTTCCTTGTGCCTCACGCCACTCTTCTCCTCACTCTCCTTCCTTGTGCCTCACGCTGCTCTCCTTACTCTCCTTCCTTGTGCCTCGCTCTGATCTTCTCCTCACTCTCCTTCCTTGTGCCTCACACTGCTCTTCTCCTCACTCTCTTTCCTTGTGCCTAACGCTGCTGTTCTCACTCTCCTTACTTGTGCCTCACGCTGCTCTTCTCCTCGCTCTCCTTTTTTGTGCCTCGCTCTGATCTTCTCCTCACTCTCCTTCTTTGTGCCACACGCTGCTCTTCTCTCTCTCCTTCCTTGTGCCTCACGCCACTCTCCTCCTCACTCTCCTTCTTTGTGCCTCATGCTGATCTTCTCCTCACTCTCCTTCCTTGTGCCTCGCTCTGATCTTCTCCTCACTCTCCTTCCTTGTGCCTCACGCTGCTCTTCTTCTCACTCTCCTTCCTTGTGCCTCACACTGCTCTTCTCCTCACTCTCCTTCCTTGTGCCTCACGCTGCTGTTCTCACTCTCCTTCCTTGTGCCACACACTGCTCTTCTCACTCTCCTTCCTTGTGCCTCACGCCACTCTTCTCCTCACTCTCCTTCTTTGTGCCTCACGCTGGTCTTCTCCTCACTCTCCTTCCTTGTGCCTCGCTCTGATCTTCTCCTCACTCTCCTTCCTTGTGCCTCACACTGCTCTTCTCCTCACTCTCCTTCCTTGTGCCTCACGCTGCTGTTCTCACTCTCCTTACTTGTGCCTCATGCTGCTCTTCTCCTCGCTCTCCTTTTTTGTGCCTCGCTCTGATCTTCTCCTCACTCTCCTTCTTTGTGCCACACGCTGCTCTTCTCTCTCTCCTTCCTGGTGCCTCACGCCGCTCTCCTCCTCACTCTCCTTCTTTGTGCCTCACGCTGGTCTTCTCCTCACTCTCCTTCCTTGTGCCTCGCTCTGATCTTCTCCTCACTCTCCTTCCTTGTGCCTCACGCTGCTCTTCTCCTCACTCTCCTTCCTTGTGCCTAACGCTGCTGTTCTCACTCTCCTTACTTGTGCCTCACGCTGCTCTTCTCCTCGCTCTCCTTTTTTGTGCCTCGATCTGATCTTCTCCTCACTCTCCTTCTTTGTGCCACACGCTGCTCTTCTCTCTCTCCTTCCTTGTGCCTCACGCCACTCTCCTTCTTTGTGCCTCATGCTGATCTTCTCCTCACTCTCCTTCCTTGTGCCTCGCTCTGATCTTCTCCTCACTCTCCTTCCTTGTGCCTCACGCTGTTCTTCTCTTCACTCTCATTCCTTGTGCCGCACGCTGCTGTTCTCACTCTCCTTCCTTGTGCCTCACACTGCTCTTCTCCTCGCTCTCCTTTCTTGTGCCTCATGCTGCTCTTCTCTTCACTCTCCTTCCTTGTGCCTCATGCTGCTCTTCTCCTCGCTCTCCTTCCTTGTGCCTCACGCTGCTCTTCTCGCTCTCCTTCCTTGTGCCTCACGCTGCTCCTCGCTCCCCTTCCTTGTGCCTCACACTGCTCTTCTTCTTGCTCTTCTTCCTTGTGCCTCACGCTGCTCTTCTCCTCGCTCTCCTTCCGTGTTCCTCGTGCTGCTCTTCTCCTTGCTCTCCTTCCTTGTGCCTCACGCTGCTCTTCTCCTTGCTCTCCTTCTTTGTGCCTCACACTGCTCTTCTCCTCGATCTCCTTTCTTGTGCCTCATGCTGCTCTTCTCCTCATACTCCTTCCCTTTTGCCTCACGCTGCTCTTCTCCTTGCTCTCCTTCCTTGTGCCTCACGCTGCTCTTCTCCTTGCTCTCCTTCCTTGTGCCTCACGCTGCTCTTCTCCTCGCCCTCCTTCCTTATGCGTCATGCTGCTACACAACTAACAATTCCAATACAACCCCCATAATTCCACTGCACGCCACATACATACACTCCATAATAAATACATAAAACACATTGCCATTTACAACGCCAAAAACTTTAACTCAACAAATGCGAGACCTATTACATTTACAATGCTTGTTTTTAAATCCATCGTGTTTCCTTATAGGAAACAGGACTATGTTAAAAAAGAAAAGTTTACTTTTTTAATTTAGTTTGTTTGAGAGTTTACAGCGGTCTTGTGACCCACTATTTACTACCAAAAAAAAGTATTTTTTTACATTCACAGATGGGAAAGGGTCCCCAATAGGTTACCACCCCAACTTGGCAGTCAGTACATTTTTAATGGTCTATGACCCCTATTTCGGTCCAAACCATTAATATATATGGAAAGGAATCACTATGTGGATGGGATGCCTACAACATGCCTCTTCCAAATAGCAATTCCTTATCCATTTCTAAACCCAGTAACAATGTAACAACTCCTGAAATAAGTTTAGTACACTGCTAAAATCAGTGTCTCTAATTCAAACTCCGAATCGGAGCGTTTGCGACTGAAAAACTGCTTTGCACATCTGGCCCTAAAAACCCTTACTCTGGGTTTGCACAGGTCACCAACCCACCAATCTGACATTAGCCCCAACTGAACCACTTCAGCACAATGCACCCCCCTTACACAGACACTGCTAACACAGGAAAGTACAACCATACCCCATACAGTCACCAAGGCTCCAATGCAGAGGGACTACCGCGCAGGCACGGTTTACCTGGAGGGTCAAAGCATCTGCACCCCCACTGCGATACGCCCAGCAGAGATCACCGCAAAAATACCTAACACAGGAAGAGTCTGCCCACGCACAGCTCCAGAAACCGCCCTTCCGGAGCAATCTACAACTTCAGCAACACACATTTGCAAAGAAAGGACCAAGTAGTTGTCAGGCGTACATTACATATAAACTGCTTAATATAGGCCCTTGCATGAATGAATGTCCTCCTTTCACAGTGAGTGAATAAGGTGTCACTGGCACAGGCTGAAGCCGTGAGCTCTGTAGTTACACAAGCCCCACTGTCAGGGCTTTAAGTGGGCCGGGTCTCTCCGGTGCTCAGCACCGGCAGTTCTTAAAAGCAGGTGCCAAAACGGGTCTCTATCGGGCTCTCCACTTTTACTCTCGGGGTGGTGGGGGGGCTTAACTTTGCAATAGTAGCACCCGTCACTGCTTTTGATGTAACTTCAAAGTGACTCGTTTTTCAATTTTATATAATGCAAAAATGAGTACCAGTTACATTACAGAATGATGCGTTCATTTTTTGAATAACACTATGTTGTGCGGATGTCAGGCTCGAACCTGCTTTCTCAGGTTCAAAAGTTGGTAGAGCTAGCCTTACGCCACAACCTCGCCTACACGAATGAAACCATTTTTAATATTATATACAAAGAAGTAATAGGTGTTGCTAATTTGTACGTGTAACGGTACTTGTTGTATTATATATCTGGATGAATGGGCAAGCAGCAAAATACCAGTGGGGCAGCACACTATGCTCAGCACAGATTCTTAGCATAAGTGTTTTAAGCCACGCCCTTAATTACATTGGCCACGCCCCTATGGGAGCCCCATAATTTTTTCATTCCACTTAAAGCCCTGCCCACTGTCACACCCATGCCCAGGACTTTAAGTGGGATGAAAAAACTGGGGGGTCTCTCAAAGGGGCGTGGCCGATATAATTAAGGGCATGGAGACATTTATGCTAAAAATCTGTGCTCAGCATAATGTGCTGCCCGACTGGTATTTTGCTGCTTCTGTTATGGCCTTCACATATATAATACAACAATTAATATTACACCTACAACAAGCCAGGACTATTGGCTTTGTCAAAGGTTGTTAGTTGCATAAGATAAATATACTACATGCATGCATACAACTATGGATTCGGTGTATATAATATCGAAAATGCTTTAGGTTTTGCGCAAGAGATTGGGGCGTAATGGCTAGAGCTGCTAACTTTGGAGCTGAGGAAGCGGGTTCGAGTCTCGGCGTCGTGGTTCTGGGCAAATCACTTAATCGCCCATGCCTACCAAAAAATAAATGAATATGTCCTTGTTGGTGCTCATGTAAAGCACTTCGAGTTTTGCAATATAGAAATGCAAAAAAATAAAAGTTACATCAAAAACAGTGAACTGCTGCAGAGTTAAGATTTTTTTTTCCATTCTGAGAGTGAGGGCGAAAATGGAGAGCCCCATAGGGACCCGTCTCGGCACCTGGTTTTAAGAACTCTCGGCGCTGAGCACCGGCAGGACCCGGCCCACTTAAAGCCCTGCCCAGGCCCCCTGTAAATAAACCCTTCTGGGAGCCTCTTCCTTTGCTGCACCCATCTCATTCGAACAACTCTTCCACAGACGCCCCCTTCCTCTCTCGAAACACTCCCCTGGCTGCCGCAGAGGCACCCTTTCCACCCAACCCCTGCAACGGCTGTCCCTTCCCCTCACCTCCACTCTCAAAAGGCTGCCCGTTCACCCCACCCCCGCCTTTCCTCACTCCACTCTGCCCCTTTCACTCATTTCTCCCTGCAGGCCTCGTACGTGCCCTCGGCACGCACAGTAATGGAGGAGACGGAGGCCGAGAGAGAGGGGGGGGGGAGGGGCGGGGGTTGACAATCAAATATATTGCTTCCCCACACACTCCAGAGTCCAAAGCTGCAACACAAGACAAGCAAGGGCTTGCACAGAGAGAACACATGCATTGCTTCAGGATGTTCGGGGCTGATGATACAAGGAGGTCTGCGTCACCAGTGGAGTGGGAGTCGTGAAAACACGTTGGGCCATGACCTTGCACCCCGACCTTCCCGCGCGCCCATGTCATTTCATAATCGGATGCTATATTTTCCGCTAGCCCTGGCAGACATGGGGTGCTGCAGAACACCCTACTGCCATCACCTCTGTACTTGGGCTGGCATCTAGTCTTGTGCCAGTGCCAGCCATTATCTAGTCTGTTCTAGGGCTTGTCATTATCGCCTCCATGCCAAGGGCTGCCATTTTCTTATGCCAGGGTCTTTCATTATCTACTCCATGCCAAGGCATGTCGTCATCTCCTCCATGCCAGTCCCAGTCCGCGCTCCTTCCTGGTACATATCTGTCATGGCTTCCCCTGTGCCATGGTCTACATGCCATCAACACTACTATTCTGGACATGGCGTAATGCCCTCTTCAGGTTGGTTTCTTTAAGTGTAATTCACATTTTGCTTCTTCCCTTACCACATCCTACATCATGGGGCGAAGTGTCAGCCCACGTCAGCCATTTGCTCTCTTCATGGTGAGTGACGACATTTTCTCTGGTGCGTGTGCACAGCCTAAATCACAAGTGTGGTGAATCTGTTGACAGAATGGGTAATTACTATTTCTAACTCCTTGTCTCCGGGTTATTGGACCCATTTTGGGTAAAAAAAGGATTTTGGATGAGGTGGTCTCACCCACATAATGGGGTATGCTTCATCATTGGCCACCTCATCCCATCCTTGTAAGATAGTACTACCAGGACGGACTCGACCCCAATTAATGTGGGAGTCCTTGAGATATATTATTTTCCTGGATAGTACAAGGATCGAGTTTACATTTAAACTACCTTAAGGTATACCACTGGTATATCCTTTATTATGTGATACCTCAGGTATGATTAAAATGTGAATAAACAAATTACTGGATGTTTAGGGGTAACATGGCCCCATCATTCTTTGAAAGTGGTGACATATTTCTGCTGGCTCTAAGGGCTAGATAACTAGTGAGGGGCATACGTCAGGGCAAAAAGGACCCCTCACTCTAATTTTATGAGTGTATGTCAGTATGTGCATGTATATATTAGAAAGACCGGAATTTCCTACCTCTCCTTGTGTGAATTTCAAGACCCTATTTAGGGCTACTCTTTACTTCATGGTCTGGCAGAAGTGAGCCGTTCCTACAGTCGCACATTCATCAAGGAGAACGGACCCGCGTAAATACCTATTATCTCCCCCGATGCGAGTCGACCTCTCTCGTGCCAAGAGCGTTCTCCTTGACGAATGTGTGACTAAAGAAGCGCCCCCCTTTATATTTACCAATCCATCTGCACTTGCATCGACTACAAATAGATGGAGTTGCAGTAGCCGCGTAATCGCACCTTTGTTTCTTTTTTTAGCCATGCAGCACAGCACAAGCAATGCTATCCAGAATCGCCAAAAAACATTGGTAAAGCCAACAGCTCACAAAGGCGAGAGCTATTGGCTTTGCCAAAGCTTATTTATTTTTTGTGAGAAGTCATTTTTTTCAATGGGCATATTTTTATTTACTTTTTTTTACATACATATTATTGCCACCTTTAGACATTTTACGCTTTATTACTTTTATATTACTTTTACACTTTTAATGTCTATTGAATATATTGGCAAAAGTGTTTTTTAAATTGCAGCCGTGCCGTGCTTGTTGCTGTTGTTTCTCATGCAGATCCAGGGTTTTCGATAAATTTGCTTTTAGCTATTTTGCCAAATACTTTCTGTCGGACAATGACTGAGCATTAGTGGCTATGGTTGCATTGTCAAGGCTTACTCTAGCAATTGGTTTCAGGTTTGAGTCCAGGTACACTATGGTAACTAACATTTGTCACAAATAATAAAGATCAATGGTATGTCTTTAAAAAAAACAATTTTTATTACAGATTCAAATAAAATGAGAAGTGTCTAGCACCGTGGTACTCATAGTACGGCCCGCGGGCCACCAGCGGCCCGGCAGGCCTTTATTGGCGGCCCACGGACCTTGTCTTGCAGTTTCCACGGCCGGCAGTAAACACAGAAGATGACCGCAGGAGCATAAGTAGTGAATACATATTAAATAGGTATTCACTACGTATGCTCCTGTGGCCATCTTCTGTGTTTACTGCCGGCCTCTGTGATGTCAGGGCACCTTCGGAAAGGTTCCAAAAAGGCCCTTTAAAAGTCAGCTGTAAGCGCTTTCACAGCTGACTTTTAAAAGGGCGTTTTGGGAAGCTTCCTGTTTGGACAGAGACAGATAGAGACAGGGAGACAGAGAGACGGAGACAGAGGGAGACGGCGACAGGGAGAGAGGGAGACAGACGGAGGGAGACAGACAGAGGGAGACAGACAGAGGGAGACAGACGGAGAGGGGGACAGAGACAGAGAGAGGGGGACAGAGAGAGGGGGAGAGAGACAGAGAGAGGGGGAGAGAGACAGGGAGGGAGAGAGAAGGAGGAAGAGAGAGAGAGCGGGAGGGAGAGAGAGAGAGAGCGAGAGGGAGAGAGAGAGAGGGCGGGAGACAGAGAGAGGGCGGGAGACAGAGAGGGAGAGGGCGGGAGACAGAGAGAGGGAGACACAGAGAGAGAGAGGGAGACACAGAGAGAGAGAGGGAGACACAGAGAGAGAGAGGGAGACACAGAGGGGGAGACACAGAGAGAGAGAGGGAGACAGAGGGATAGAGAGAGACAGAGGGAAATGGAGAGAGAGGGAGACAGAGGGAGGGAGAGGCAGACAGAGCGAGGGAGACAGAGGGAGGGAGAGGCAGACAGAGCGAGGGAGACAGAGGGAGGGAGAGGCAGACAGAGCGAGGCAGACAGAGAGAGGGAGACAGAGAGAGGGAGAGGCAGACAGAGAGGCAGACAGAGAGAGGCAGACGAGACAGAGAGAGGGAGACAGAGGGAGGGAGACAGAGGGAGGGAGGGAGACGGAGGGAGGGAGGGAGAGGGAGGGAGACAGAGGGAGGGAGGGAGATGGAGGGAGACAGAGACGGAGACAGAGGGAGACGGAGGGAGGGAGACAGAGACGGAGACAGAGGGAGACGGAGGGAGGGAGACAGAGACAGAGGGAGACAGAGGGAGAGAGAGGGAGGGAGAGGGAGGGAGATGGAGGGAGGGAGACAGAGGGAGGAAGACGGAGGGAGGGAGACAGAGAGGGAGAGAGAGGGAGAGGGAGGGAGAGGGAGGGAGACGGAGGGAGGGAGACAGAGGGAGGGAGACAGGGAGGGAGGGAGACAGAGAGAGAGGGAGACTGAGAGAGAGGGAGACAGAGGGAGAGGGAGACAGGGGGAGGGAGACGGAGGGAGACATAGGCAGACTGAGAGAGGGAGACAGAGGGAGGGAGACAGAGTGAGACGGAGGGAGACAGAGGGAGAGAGAGGGAGACTGAGGGAGAGAGAGGGAGAGAGACAGACAGAGGGAGACACAGGGAGACAGAGGGAGGGAGACAGAGGGAGGGAGACAGAGGGAGAGAGACGGAGGGAGAGGGAGGGAGAGAGAGGGGGAGAGAGGGAGGGAGAGGGAGGGAGAGAGGGAGAGAGAGGGAGGGAGAGAGTGAGGGAGACAGAGGAAGGGAGAGAGGGAGACAGAGGGAGGGAGAGAGGGAGACAGACGGAGACAGAGGGAGACGGAGGGAGGGAGACAGAGACAGAGGGAGACAGGGAGAGAGGGAGGGAGATAGAGGGAGAGAGAGGGAGGGAGACGGAGGAAGGGAGACAGAGGGAGAGAGACAGAGGGAGACAGAGGGAGGGAGACAGAGAGGGAGATAGAGGGAGACATAGGCAGACTGAGAGAGGGAGACAGAGGGAGGCAGACAGGGAGAGAGACGGAGGGAGACAGAGGGAGTGAGACAGAGAGGGAGACAGAGGGAGACAGAGGGAGAGGGAGACAGAGGGAGAGGGAGACAGAGGGAGGGAGACAGGGGGAGGGAGACAGAGGGAGAGGGAGACAGGGAGGGAGACAGGGGGAGGGAGACAGAGGGAGACATAGGCAGACTGAGAGAGGGAGACAGGGAGAGGGAGACATAGGGAGACAGAGGGAGGGAGAGAGAGGGAGGGAGACAGAGGGAGAGAGAGGGAGGGAGACAGGGGGAGGGAGACAGAGGGAGACATAGGCAGACTGAGAGAGGGAGACAGAGGGAGGGAGACAGAGGGAGACGAGACAGAGGGAGACAGACAGAGGGAGAGAGAGGGAGGGAGAGAGAGGGAGGGAGACAGAGAGGGAGACAGAGGGAGAAAAGGAGACAGAGGGAGGGAGATAGACGGAGGGAAACAGACGGAGGGAGACAGACAGACGGAGGGAGACAGACGGAGGGAGACAGAGGGAGACAGACAGACTTAGAGAGAGAGGGAGGGAGAGAGAGAGGGAGGGAGACAGAGAGGGAGGGAAACAGAGAGAGAGGGAGACAGAGAGAGAGAGGGATACAGAGGGAGGGAGACAGACAGAGGGAGGGAGACAGACCGAGGGAGGGAGACAGAGGGAGACAGACAGAGGGAGACAGATAGAGGGAGACAGAGGGAGACAGACAGAGGGAGACAGACAGAGGGAGACAGACAGAGGCAGACAGACAGAGGCAGACAGACAGACAGACGGAGGAAGACAGACAGACAGACGGAGGAAGACAGACGGAGGGAGACAGACAGACGGAGGGCGACAGGGAGAGGGAGGGAGACGGAGGGAGGGGGAGGGGGAGGGGGAGGGAGACAGAGAGGGAGACAGAGGGGTCTGGGGGCTCAGTGGATGAATGCGTCCACTGCAGGGGCCTGTGTTCAACCTCATGGTCACAGGTTTTTTTTGTGTGCTCTAGCCCCGCCCCACTCCCCCACTGACCCCGCCCCCACCGGCGCGGCCCTCGGCCACAAACCACACTGTAAATTTGGCCCCCGAGAGAAAGTTTGTGAGTACCCATGGTCTAGCACTTACAGGATGCAACATGTATCCGCAGAAAGGATTCCAATGCTTAGAAATATCAAGCAGGATTTGCATGTTCATTTATAGGGTAGTGCTTTTTTATGGTGAGATGCTTGCAATGATCAGAAAAGCTTTGCTATCATCGGAATCTTCAAAGTCACAAATCAATTAGTCTCTGAGTGATACTAAACCTAACCCAAACCAGTTAAAAATGCTAGATGACAGCAAAATATGCCAACCTCTTGGTTGGCACCTCTTGCTACTAAGTAGCAGTTTCTAGTTTCTGTGGCTTTGGGAAGGCAGGGAGTATTTTGTGGATTAGGACATATATGCCAGACAGTTCTTCAATAGTATTTTTGTTTCTTTTGGTCAGGCATATCAGTGGAATTATGCTGCTTCTTCTGGGTGCCAAGGAACAATTGACTAAGGTCCCATAATTGCGAAAGTCCTTAACAATGGACTAAACTGAGTCTTTTTCACAGAGTCTTTTACCAAATGATGGTCTCTGAGTGGCCTGGACCTTACAGCGGCTCTCGGTAATAATCAGGTTTACTAGATTTGTTTGGAGGGGCCAGAATTTCTAAACCGATTCGTCAGGGTTGCAATTTTCTGGCGCTACAGGTCACTTGGCCATTGCAGGCATGCTGTTGCATTACATTTTTGTAAGTGCGCCATGTTATAATAAATAATAACAAGTAATATGGGGAAACTTCTAAATGTAGTATCCTACAAACTATCCTATCAGTCAAAAAGCTGTTTTGCCCTGGCCTCCTTTTGGATTCATGGACGAGGCTCCACGAACAAAGAAACAGGGAGCGGTTGTACTTCAGAATAGTGTTGACAAAAATATCGTCTGACATAAAAATTGTGTGCTAAATATCATTCAGAAAATATTGCCCCATTGGATGTAGATTTTTTTATTACCAACTCCAATGAGCGATATTTTTGTAAAAGATATTTCAGACACAAAAGTTACTATTGGGGAACCACTAAGAGGAATCAAGATGTCTCAAGTCTTGAGAAACCAGAAAGCCCGTAAATTCTTCCAGACAGCTTCACAGTCATTTGGGACATGTATGAAGTCTAAATAGGGACTTTAGGAAGCCCGTGGGATGGATAGTACTTCTCTAGATGGTAACAAAAATAAACAAAATTCTCTTTCGTTGGCTAGGAATGGTCACTGCTGGCTCATCTGTACATTTGTCGCTCTTTCTTGGTCCGAAGCCCCATCCACAGCCCATGAGGGGGCTCAGGTATGCAGTTTCATGACAACTGCTGGCTTCCTCTGGCTGCGGGATCTTCTCTCTTCTTTATGCATGTTCTTAGGAGGCAGGAAGGGGGCAGTCAGGCAGAAGTTTCTCTAGCTTGATCATAGGCAGGAAGTAGATGAGATTACCACGGTTCACATCCTGATGAGAGCCACAAGTGGGTCCCGAAGGTCAAGGTGATATTCGGAGCTTCCAGTTGTACTGAACCCATGGGTCTAGTTTCAGATCAGTGGTGGTGCTCCGTTCACATTCCATGATGGTGACCACCGAGCGTACGTCCAAGTATGCAGGCTATTTTCTGACCCTGGCACCAAGGAAACTGGCTTCTATGAATTTGGAAAGGATCGGAGTATTTTGTGGATTCGAATTCCTAAACCAGACAGCTAACCACCGGGAAACAGGATGTGAGGGTTGAGCACTATTCATGGGCATCAGAAGGGTTCTCTTGAGCCTAGTCAGGAGTAGGGTTACTTCAGACACAACTCAAAGACCTAAAAGAGTAAGGCACCCCGCAGAGTCACGGATTCTACCCTAGTCATTGGGCTTGCAGAGAGTCCATTTTGAGCACACATTTACTTTCCCGCTCTCTCTCTCCTTCTATGTTTCTCTCTCTCTTTCCCTGTGGATTGAGTGGTCCAGTTACTAGGTTATGAGCAGGCTCAACAAGGGGAGATCAGTAGACCTCCATCCAGGGGTACAAAACAAAGGCTGTGCCTCAACTATACTAATTACACTGCCCTCACCTGAGAGTCGCTATATTTCCTGTGTGTGGAGGAAGTGCCCCTCTTGCACGCTGCAGGGGGGCGGACACGCCCAACCCAGCAGACTTCAGAACTCGTCTTGGTAGGCAATTGAGAGTTGTCTCACAAATGATCACTTGGATTTGACGCCACTAGATGGGAAAATACGGGCATACCAAGGGGAAAATATGAATAAATAATTACAAGGAGCAGGCTTCAACTAATCACATAGTGCAAGAGTGTCCGTCCTTACCCAGGACCTGCCATCATCTCCCCTGCACCTGGGCCGGGCTACCACTGTATTCTTTGTGCCAGGGTTTGACATGATTTTCTACTGGCCGGGGCATGACACCCTTTCCTCTGTGCCTAGGTCTGCCATCAGATTACAAGTACCATCTCTGCCACATGCTCCTTCAAGCAGTGGATTCCATGATCTCTGGACCAATGCCAGCCACGTGTCCCACATGCCCACCATGACCTCCATACCAAGGCTTTGCATGTGACTCTCCTGTACTTGACACCTGGTCTGCAGCACAGCGGGGCACCATTTCCATGGCAACAGTGCCTAGCATTATTTCCTCCATGTCAGGTCTTACAATCATCTGTTCTAGTGCCCACGACACTCCCCCTGGCCAGGACCTGCTATGGGCTCATCAGTACCCGGCGTCATTCTGCTCGACGTCACTCTGGCACCCTCTCCTCTGTGTCAGGCGTGTATGGCATCACACCCATGCCAGAGTCCGCCACCCCCCTTCCTGGCAGAAACAAGTGACCTTTTTCTTGCTAACGCCTGGCATCTGCCCTGCGCGCCAGGAGCAGCCGGCCTCATCTGATCTACGACTGTGCTCTGTCATCTCTGCCAGAACCTGGCATAACCTCCATGCAGCCAGCGCTTTGTGCCAGGGCCGTGCTGCTGAGCCTTAGAGCCACCAGCCTCTACCGTCATTTTCTCCACACCTCAGTGCTTGCGTGTGCCCGCTGGAGCGAAACCGCCCAAGCTGTCATCCTGTGTCAGAGACCAGCGAACTCCCACGTGACCCCCACTTGACCTCAGAGGTCAAAGGGAGTAGGCCTGGGTATACGGACAATGAGTCAATGACCCGTTCTTGTCCCCTCACAACCTCGCCACATTAGGAGCGCGTGCAGTGGTCTCCAAGCCCTCTCTGAAAGGCACTGAACAATAAATGGATATCAGTGGGGCCCTGGGGACAGATCCATTCTCATTCCGGGGGCCATTCTGGGTCTGCAGGCAGGGCCAGCTGGGAGGCGGGGCTGCGCTGCACCTTCTCCTGTGGGGGAGGCCTGTGCAGAATTCCTGAACACCTCCGACAGCGAGTGGGCGCAATCAGCAGTGCTCCTGGTTCCTGGCTCCCGCCTCACCTCGTGACAGAACAGGGCCAAAAATAGACGGCGCTGTCGCGGCGCGGTGCGTTCCGTGCCTCCCGCAGCACCGGGGGCTCTGTGTGTGGGCCTCCGCCGGCGCTGGAACAGCAGGGGGCTGAAGGCCGGATGGCGGTGGTGTGGCAGAGCTGTGTGTGTCCCAGTGCTGAAATACTGACGAATGTCGTAGGTCAAAAATGAGGTGCATTTTCAGTGTGGGCCCCAGTACTGTGTAGCAGGGATGGGGCCGATCTGAACTGAGGAACCATGCTAGAGCTGTGGACATCTTTCTGGAAAAGCAAGGGGCAGTGGGCCAGGGTTGAAGTACGTTTGCAGAGCTCTGTCTGCAGTACTAGTACAGAAATAACGCATGGCGGCGTAGAGCTAGGGTTGAGGTGCATTTGCAAACCTCTCTATAGGTAGGACAGGGTATTGCAAACAAGGCTCGAGGAGCATTATCAGGAGAGCCACAGGAATTATGTGGCAGAGGAAGGCCAAATTATGCGTCAGGAAAAGGCAACTATGCAGCATAATGCGGCGCATTTTATAATAATATTTTTCAATATTTTGACATTTTTACACTTGTTAACACTATCTGGGCATAGGTTACACCTCACTGTACCAGTTTACACATGCATTTAGCAATAAACAATAGAAAGGGGACCAGTCAATCGTTGCAAAGGGCCTTCCAGTGTGTGGTATCATGTGTGTCGCTGCGTTTAAAAAAAAACTTTTGAATCATTTGAGCTAGAAACAACATATTTGTTGTTGAAATCTGCAGGTTATGCAATACTAGCTGACAAGATGTAGCCTAACAGCCTACGCTGCCAACTTTGGAACTGGAGAACGAGGTTTGAATCCCACTGGGAACCAGGTTTGAATCCCAGCATCAGCTCAACAGCCTGTGATCCTGGAGAAATCACTTAAACTCCTAATGTCTAAAAAAACAAACATATTTTGTGCAACGTAATCTGGTGCTTATGTAAAGCACTCTGATTCCTTTGGTCTGGGTTTGCTCTATATAAAACGGCACATATCAACAAGCATTGGCATAGCCAATAGGTCTCGCCTTTGTGACCTTATAAGTGTTTAGCCATGCAACAATTGTGCTGCATAACTGACACCTGGTTAAACACATATACGGTCCCAAAGGCGAGACCTATTAGCCAATAGGTCTCGCCTTTGGGGCCTTATAAGTGTTTAGGCAGAGCTATTGGTTTTGCCAATGTTTTTAAGAGCATTGTGGCTGCTGTGCAGCATGTTGAAAAGTTATAATAAAAAAGACTTATAAGCATTTTTGTTACTTTATATATAACTAAGACGACATTATGTACAACTGAATGACCCAATTAAAAAAGAATAAACAGAAGAAAGGTCTTGTCGTTTATTTTGTCGTTGCAATGTTGGCATCTTCTTCCTGCCTATTCTAATGTTGAGGTGGTACTTAGTGATGCTGAGGTGGTGTTCAGTGATGTTGAGGTGGTGCTTAGTGATGCTGTGGTGGTGCTGAGTGGTGTTGAGGTGGTGCTTAGTGATGCTGAGGTGGTGCTGTGGTGGTGCTGAGTGATGCTGTGGTGGTGCTGAGTGATGCTGTGGTGGTGCTGAGTGATGCTGGGGTGGTGCTGTGGTGGTGCTGAGTGGTGCTGTGGTGGTGCTGAGTGGTGGTGTGGTGGTGCTGAGTGGTGGTGTGGTGGTGCTGTTGTGGTGATGCTGAGTGATGCTGTGGTGGTGCTGAGTGGTGCTGTGGTGGTGCTGTGATGCTGTTGTGGTGCTGTGATGCTGTGGTGGTGCTGAGTGATGCTGTGGTGGTGCTGAGTGGTGTTGTGGTGGTGCTTAGTGATGCTGTTGTGGTGCTTAGTGGTGCTGAGTGGTGGTGTGGTGGTGCTGAGTGGGGCTGTGGTGATGCTGAGTGATGCTGTGGTGGTGCTGAGTGGTGCTGTGGTGGTGCTGAGTGATGCTGTGGTGGTGCTGTGCTGGTGCTGAGTGATGCTGTGGTGGTGCTGTGGTGCTGCTGTGGTGCTGCTGTGGTGGTGCTGAGTGGTGCTGTGGTGATGCTGAGTGATGCTGTGGTAGTGCTGAGTGATGCTGTGGTAGTGCTGAGTGATGCTGTGGTAGTGCTGAGTGATGCTGTGGTGGTGCTGAGTGATGCTGTGGTGCTGCTTAGTGATGCTGTTGTGGTACTTAGTGATGCTGTGGTAGTGCTGAGTGATGCTGTGGTGGTGCTGAGTGATGCTGTGGTGGTGCTGAGTGGTGCTGTGGTGGTGCTGAGTGATGCTGTGGTGATGCTGAGTGATGCTGTGGTGGTGCTGAGTGGTGCTGTTGTGGTGCTGTGGTGGTGCTGAGTGATGCTGTGGTGGTGCTGAGTGATGCTGTGGTAGTGCTGAGTGATGCTGTGGTGGTGCTGAGTGATGCTGTGGTTGTGCTGAGTGATGCTGTGGTTGTGCAGAGTGATGCTGTGGTGGTGCAGAGTGATGCTGTGGTGGTGCAGAGTGATGCTGTGGTGGTGCAGAGTGATGCTGTGGTGGTGCAGAGTGATGCTGAGTAATGCTGTAGTGGTGCTGAGTGGTGTTGTGGTGGTGCTTAGTGATGCTGTTGTGGTGCTTAGTGATGCTGTGGTGGTGCCGAGTGATGCTGTGGTTGTGCTGTGGTTGTGCTGTGGTGGTGCTGAGTGGGGCTGTGGTGATGCTGAGTGATGCTGTGGTGGTGCTGAGTGGTGCTGTGGTGGTGCTGAGTGATGCTGTGGTGGTGCTGTGCTGAGTGATGCTGTGGTGGTGCTGAGTGGTGGTGTGGTGGTGCTGAGTGATGCTGTGGTGATGCTGAGTGATGCTGTGGTGGTGCTGAGTGATGCTGTGGTGGTGCTGAGTGATGCTGTGGTGGTGCTGAGTGATGCTGTGGTGGTGCTGAGTGATGCTGTGGTGGTGCTGAGTGATGCTGTGGTGATGCTGAGTGATGCTGTGGTGGTGTTGAGTGGTGGTGTGGTGGTGCTGAGTGGTGCTGTGGTGGTGCTGAGAGATGCTGTGGTGGTGCTGAGTGATGCTGTGGTGGTGCTGAGTGGTGTTGTGTTGGTGCTGAGTGATGCTGTGCTGGCTCGGATTGATGCTGTGGTTGCGCTGAGTGATGCTGTGGTGTTGCGGAGTGAGAGATAGAGTGAAGATATAATGCCCAATTAGAGAGGGTGGTGAAAGAGAGAGAGAGAAAGGGTGTACATAGAATAAAGAGTGGAGCGGGATAGAGAGAGAGAAAGAAGGGGAGAGAGAGTGAATGAAGGAGTTTGAAAGAAACAGATAAAGGGGTGAGAGAGAATGAAAGGCTAAAAAAGATAGAGAGGGGAGAGTTAATTAAGTAGAGAGAGAATTAGAGAGGGAGAGCGACAGAAGGCGAGAGACAATAAGAGTGGGGGGTGTGGAGTTTAAATAGAGTGAAGAAGTGACGCGGAAAAAGTAACCTTAAATATAGCTTTGTGCTTTGTGCGAATAAATATTAAAAAAAAAAACAGTGAGAGACAAAAATACTGGTAATTAGGCTGTGACTCCCAATATAAAACAAATAGCGATATAAGGTGAAATCAACCCACCGAAGCAATATTTCTAACTAGACAAAAAAAGCTTGCATTTCAATGCTAATCGCTGTTGTTTTTCATGTGACTGTAGTCCAGGGCCCTCAGTTGGTAATGTGAGCTGCTGCTGCGATTGAAACATCAGAGTCCAGAGAGTTAATGAGCCATGACGAGGAAATGAGGAAGAGATAGGAAACAACAGATGGCAGCTGCGCGTGCACGCCATCGTGAACTCAAGCTGGTCGCCAGCCGAAAGCCAGTGTTTGCACTTCCAAAACCCGCTTACTAAAACTCTCGGCCAGACCAGCGCAAGCGCTGGTGCAGGCCGAGACCTAAAAACGACAGGCAGCCAGCAACATTTTACCCAGAGGATTGGTACTGCTACCCACGAGCCCTCTTTGCTATGCATCCATCTCACCCCTATTTTGCCAAAATAATTTTGCATATGCTTATGTTTTGGTAGGTACCTGGCACTTTTAAAACCAAAACCACAAATTCCCCCACACTCCCTTCCTGTTGACAGAAAAGTATTTGGCTGCTGGATGGTCATTGCATTAAAAAAAAACAAAAAAACGATTTCTTCCCTTTTTAGCATTTATTCAGCGCTTATTACCCCTCACATGAGTAGTACGCACTATATAAATGCAATTACAAATCAAGACAATTTGGGATTTCTGCTTTGTTTGCTTGGAAGCACAGGAAGTTGCCAGAGACTGCCTTTGAATTGCAGATGCGGTCTCACTTCCCAGCGTTAATGGGCAAGCGTTGTCTCTCTTTAAAACAAAGTGTGATTACGCAGGGGCGGTGCGTCCATTGGGGCGTTGGGGCGTTGCCCCCCCGCCCGTGCCCGCAGCTCCCTCGGCATCTCTGAACTTAGTTTACTTAAGTTCAGAGACGCCGTCACCGAGGGAGAACTGAGTCTGACAATCATGTCAGTCAGCATGACGTCAGACCGCCCACCCCCTTCAGAGTCTGAAGGGGGTGGGCGGTCCGGCGTCATGTTGACTGACGTGCATTGTCAGACCAGCCAGGGACAGGCAGCAGCACAAGTGCGCATGAGTGGGGAAGGTGAGCGAATTTTTTGCACGTGCCCAATCATGCGCACTTGTGTTTCCACTGGCTTGCGCATGCCCATTAGGAGCCCCTCGGTCTCCTAATGGGCAGGCGGCGGGCGAAGAGTAACCGTGCCCTCAGCCAATCCTGGCGCTGCAGCAGCGCCAGGATTGGCTGAGGGGTTG
Source organism: Calotriton arnoldi (assembly GCA_963921515.1). Classification (NCBI taxonomy): domain Eukaryota; kingdom Metazoa; phylum Chordata; class Amphibia; order Caudata; family Salamandridae; genus Calotriton; species Calotriton arnoldi. Next base: position 194,372 of record CAWUFW010013831.1, on the reverse strand, counting down.
CCACTCCACTCCTGTTCCTGTTTGAAGAGGCGCCATTGCCAACGCGGACCAGAAGCAGAGGCGGTCAGGTAAGTTTTCTAAATTTTTTATTCTCCCTCGGCCCCCCACCCCCGCGCTACCCCCCCGCGAGTACTGCGAGCCGCGGCTGATTGAGTACATGATAATATGGTACTTTGCAAATTAAGTACGATCGTGTTCATGTTATGCACAGCGATCCGATGCCTGGATGAATTGGTTCGCGCTATATAAAGGTGAAAAAAATATATACATGTAAATACACTAAACAGAAGAATTCAGAGAAATTTGAAGGTTTGAGATAAGGGCAGTTAGTGGTGAGTGATTGAGGTTAAAGATGTACATCTGAGTTTCTATTGCGTCCAGTAATGGACAGTATGATAGACCTGGTACTGGAAAGCAGAGAAAACCTGCACTTCTTTTGTTTCATTGTGAGTTATTTAGGGGTAACAGCTGCTACCATTGGCTTGCCTTCGACTCTTCTTGTGCTGCGGAGATACTGGTTTCCCCACCGATTTCCCCTGCCTGCGGCCGTTACTGCCCAGTTATCTTGAGTGCTAGTCTGCTAGACTGGCATGGTGCGCCTTTTCCCGGTATAATAGTCCCGCTACTTACATCAGGCGTTTTTCTGCACATTCGGGTTGCCTAGCCCGGCCCCATAACTGCGTCCTGCTCACCTCGTTTCTTGCTAGTGATTGACGGGGAGGTTTTCCTCATGGGTATCAGAGGTCCCTTGGGAATTACAGTGTCAGCAGGTTGGTTCCCCTCCAACGTGGATAGCCCCAGTGGAGTTTCAGTAGTGCTATTGGTGTTGACTTGGCTGCCGCTCCCGAGGCCAATACACTGCTCAGATGAGTCAATTAGGCTCCGGTAAGATGCGTACGTCCAGGGTCAATCCTTGATGGCCCCCAGCCCTCGCTGTGGGTGCAGTAACAATCTCATCCCTCCGTCCCCAGTGGTCGATTTCAACAGGAGCGCCAGGATTCTACTCCCAGTCGCACTCATGTGAGGGCCGCAATCACTGTGGGTTGGGGCTTTGCAGGCCGCTATTGATCCGTCTCCCCATCCAAGATGACCGCCGTCTATCGATGAGGGACACCACGGCTCTAAAGTATCATTTTTGAGGTTAGTGGGGTAGTAGAGCTGGTATTTACAACTTCGTCATCTTTACATGCCTCTCTGCGCTCTGGAAAGAGGTCAGATTTGCGGCGTAGCGGTGCTTTTTCACAGCATACTTGGGCCCACCTGGGAGCTCTCCTCCAGCAGCTGTGCATCCTGCTAGCACCACCCACGCCCCTGTTTCTTTAAATTTAATCTTTATTGTAAATTTGACTAAGAATATGTGATTGAAATATTGATTACTGAGCATGTTCAATAAAAAGAGTTTTTTTTAAAAATGGCAATTTAAGAAAAATCTTTATTAGGGCATTCCCCTGTGCTCTTGTCCTCTTTAAACTGGCAATATCATGAGACTGTTCAAGGTATGCACTGCTAGCATGTAGAGAAGGCCTCTGTTTTTTGGTTTAAATGCATAGTTTGCTGTGCACACAAAGACCACAATTTTGAACCGTTGCCACGAGAAGACAAAGGGAGCCATGCATGCATTAACACCTTGCTAATAGCTAATAATGCCCTTTCAGAGTTTCTCTATTTTTTTAATCACATATGCAACATGTGCTATAACGTTTTCCATTTGGCCTCATTTTGCTCAAAAATATTCTCTGAGGAAAGAACCCAAATCTTCTGGGGTGAAATGGGTCTCATTTTCTTATTCAATTAGTTGAACATAAGATATGTTTTTACGCCCCACCATTTTCAAAATTCACCAGCCACCACTGGTGATTAGTAAAGCATGCTGCTTTACACAATTAGAACCCCCACTGTGGGGTTTTTGTCCTGGGTGTTGTGAATCACCTTTGAACCCCATCGCCTCCTTTGAGGACACTGCAAGCAGCAAGATAAACTGTCAGTCCCACATAATCAAAAGTTTTTTCCGCTTCACTCTTCTCCAGCCGCAATTCACCCAGGCTTTCCCTGGGACCGACACTTACAGAGCTTCAGCCAGGCTAAGGAACACGACGTGGGGGTGGGGGTGGGGTGGGGATAGTTGATGGGGGGCAGGGAGGGTTAGCTGAGCCCAATGGGTGTTGCATGCCTGGGAGTGAGGTGCATTGGCTGAGTTTATGTCAATCCAAGAATAGTTCAATCTAAGAGTTTCTTTCCATCACTTCCCAGTCTCTCGTGGAGGTCTTCAGTGGCGCTGCAACCCTCCATAACAAGCGTCCAGTGAGTGTTTCAGAAGACATATCATATCGCTGGGTGGGCCTCTCCACCACGGTGGGCCTGTCACTCTCTGCTGACAGCCACACGCTCACACTGGCAACGTGGCAGAGCGCAGTCCCTGAGACCGCACACAGCAGTGCTATTCTGGCAACGGGAAGCGCCTACTTCCGGTGGCTACAGACGGCCTAGTGTTGTTCTACCCGGCCACGAGACAGAGCAGGTACCTGGCAGCCTTGTGTAGGTCTGCTAATCGGTAGCATTAACTGGCCGGGCAGCAGGCCAGAGACCGTATCTTCCAGCAGACTTTTTAAGGTTTGACCGAGAGAACGTTTTAGCTATTTAACAAGCATGTTTTTTAAGTAAAAGTCATATATATTCACTGAAAATTCAAAGGTTAAAGTGACGTTATAGTTAGGTGCAAATTTCAGTGACAAAGCAAATGTTTTAAACTTAAAATAAACACTGACATTCACAAGTTATAGTTATTTTAGTAACTATAACTCGTGCCCCCGCCAAGCACAGTCTTGTCATCAATTATGTCATTTCAGATGTTACAGTTATGTTTTCACTGATGTTATAGAACGTCATGAGTGATGTAATATGTGGTATAATTAGCTGTGCATGGCTAGGGCGGAGTTATAGTTACCTTAGGGCATGAGTTATAGTTACTAGAGATAACTATAACTGGTGAATTTTAGTGTTTTTTTTGTTTAAAATGTGATATTGTCACAGAAATTTTCACCTACCTATAACCTCCATGTAATGTTTGCTTTTTTCAGTGATTTCTTTTTTAACATAATGTAATATTTTATTACCATACGTAAAGCCAACGCCAGGCCCGGCGCCCAGCAAACATCTGCTTCCCTACCCGCGCTCTTGGGGGCCCAGGAAATTACTGTGTCCCGGGGCAGGTCCCCCCAGGACACAGTGATTGAGTTGGGCCCCGGGCGATGGGCTCAGGGAGGGGGGTTGTGCCCCCAACTTCAATTTTAGATTGAGTCGGGTATGGGGTACCAGAGGCCTATGAAGGCCTCAGGAGGGGATCTGTGCACTCCCCTCCCCTTTAATTTGAAATCAACCCAGGTGAGCAAGAAAAATTGGTTTGAGATAATAACACCTGAAATTCTTATAAAAGTCTCAGAACAACATAAAGTGCTGAGTGCTTTGCTTAGACAAACCATAAAACGGGCAGAGCATCATGTCCGAGAGATATTAGGGAAAGTGACCAAATGATGGACCGTACCAGCTTGTAGTCTGGTCAAGACATAACAGTGTTGGATGTTGTATACACAAGACAGGTAGTACTGACAACCCTCCTGGGGGGGGGGGGTAAGAAACATATAACAAGCAACAGTCGGTTTCTTCAGCTCATCAAACATTCTGCGTTCATGCCTATGTTTAAAGAATTAATCTTATCTCCTCATTACTCTTGATGTAACCTCGCTCTACATGAGTATCTCACACGAAGATGGATTGAGGGCTATGAGGCATTATCTAAACAGTCGACCCATTAGTCTCTACCAACATTCTGAAATGCTATTGGAAATGGCCAGAATGTGCCTCGAGAACAATTTTTTTTCTCTTTGGCAAAGAGACCTATAAACAAGTTAGAGGCACAGCTATGGGCACCTGCTTCGCCTCTAGTTATGCCAACCTCCATATGGGTTGGTGGGAGGAGCAAGTGCTCAAAACGAAACATGCCAAACAATGGGAAGATAATGTGATTATTTGGTCAGGAGTTATCGATGACCCATTCATCTTATGGAAAGGATCAAGAGATTCATCCAATGAATTTATCAATGCCCTGAACGACAACACACTGAACCTACAGTTTTGCCATTTCAATCAGCTATGCCCAAGTGTGCTTCTTAGATCTAGAAATATTATAAAAAATGATGAGATACATATTCGCACACACAGGAAACCCACGGCAGGGAACTCTATTTTACATTCCTCCAGTTTCCATCTTCAGAAACTAAAATACAGCATTCCATACGCTGAGCATTTACTCATGAAGAGAAACTGTAGTGAGGCGTCATCCTTAAGGGATGCGCAAATCAAACTCACACAGATGTTTGCTGAGCGAGGCTACAGTCCCCATGTGTTAGAACAATCTCAAAGTAAAGTAGAGAAGATAGGAAGGGATTCATTACTTTTCCCGGACAATACAGTCAAAAGTAAAACCAACCAGAATCACGTAAGAATGATCACAGGGTACAATGCCTATCATGCAAAGGTGAGAGCTTGCATGAATAGGCATTGGCACCTAGTAAGAAGTGATCCAGTAGTGGGTAGTATAATTCCACACAAACCCCTACTGACATTTAGACGGACAAAGTCTATGAGGCAACAACTGGTGGTCAGCAGCCCTAAAATATCGGAGAAGGTGGGATGGTTAAAGGCAATCCAAGTTTTGCCAAATGCCATAAATGCAAGACATGTAATCATGGCCTGAATAAATCTGAGATTCAATCGCCCCTTCTAAGCAAGCCCTGGTCCATCCGTCGCTCCTTTAACTGTAGAAGCGACTTTGTGGTGTACATATTGCAATGTTCATGTCCTAAGATGTACGTGGGGAGCACTATTCATATGGTGCATATCAGAATCCTCCAACATCTAAGAGCAGTTAAAAACAATGATAAGTTGTATCCTGTAGCGAGACACATAAATGAAGTTCATGGTGGCAATATTAAGGAACTTTCCTATTTTGTTATCGACTCCGTCCCTAAGAGTAGACGAGGTGGAAATCGTGAGTTAAAACAGACAGATAGAGTCGAGATATATAATGATGTTGAACACCAAGATCCCACATGGCCCGAACTCTGATGAAGACATGAATGTCCATATTTAAGTCTGGCTACTGTGAGTTAACATTGGAGGGAGAGGACATCTTAAAATAAGAAAAGTATCTAGTCAGAATGATGAAATCAAATGAAATGCCATATGTTCTAATACACAGGTCTAATCAAAGGTACAGAAGTGAAATTAGTGGTATAGAGAGAAACATCCCCAAATGAAAAAGAAAAAGAATTATTGATGGGAAATGTGAATATTTAACAAGGAAGTGAAGAGGATTTGTATTATTCAGTATTTGGGATAGAGGATTTGGCTTTACTGAATTGTGATGTGCCATAACAATAGCAATATTTGCACAATATTTGCACAAGTAAGCATATGCACTTTTCAAATTCGGGTGAAATTGCCAAGATGATTTTTTATCCCAATAGACAAATACACATCCTGAAAGTTATCATGTTTTGGGTGATAAGAATTGGCAATTCATCTTTATCTTTGAATCATACAGTGCGTACAGTGCACCAATATGAATGATGAGATGAAGCACTAGCACTTTCTATTGTTTACATATATTCACTCCCAGCAACATAATACTGAAGGATGCTCTTTCCCTCTTAGCACTGGTACCTCCAGAGACCAAAAAGAAATGAAATAGGCAACAGTGAGTTAACAATGTATTAGGGATTGCCTTGCACTTGCACTTTACAATGAATGTATGCACAATGAGGATTTTATGATGCATGCACAGCACTTATTTGAATGATATCATGAAGCACTAGCACTTTCATAGTTTCTACTTTCATGGCAAATAGTATAATATCGAAGGATGTTTTCTCTCCTATTGGCACTTGCACTTTCATAGTCCGAAATGGAATACAATGTGGTGTATTGAAAGAATAACACATTAGGGACTACTCCACACGTGCACTTTAAATTAATCTTTGGTGAATATATTATCAATGAGAATTTGAATTGAACAATAACATGGGGCACTGACACTTTATATTGGGCTTATGATCTACAGCATGTGATCTATGTAAAATGAAATTATACCCTTGTAAGGGGTATTCAATTCTTCGAGGCATTTGTAATTGCATAAGATGAAAAGAATTGTGTTGTGCAATTTGGAAGGATTAATACAGTGGGGCTTATCATGCACGTGTACTTCTTCATATCCAGTATGGATTTGAATTGAATGATACTACATAACACTAGCACTTTAAATGTATTTTTCGGCATAATATAGGTGGCATTTTTTCTATGCAAAATGAACTCTTCCCTCTTAAGCACTTGCACTATGAATGATTAAATAGGACCCAAGTGTGGATTGCAATAATGGGCAGCATACCGCAATGGATGTCGAAAAATTGTATATTCAATGTGGCACAAAACTATGCTAACAGTGAGAAGAAAAATTAAGAAAAATGGAAATAACTTTGATAGGTTTTCGCAATATCCATATTGTCTGCAAGGTATATGCAGTGATATGCATGTCCGTAGAATTTTATATACATATATATATTTTTTATATTTTACACATACTTTTGTGTTAATAATAGGTTCCTTGCGGTACTGAATGAAGTATGTCTTCCATGTCTGTCAAATCATGTGACCAGCCAACTACAACAAAAATACAAGCATTAATAGCGCTCAGTGTGTGAGCAAGGCAGCAATGCTGCCGAAACGCGTTACAACAGTGGTAACATCCCAATAAAGAGTGCGATTTTTACCTACCTGCGGTGTCGGTGTCCAGTGCTACGATGGCTAGAAGTTGGAGATTATATATATATCGGATCTGACGACCATCGGCATCAAACAACGTGGAAATATTCTTGAAAAACTCCGGCGCAAGGAGATCAGCCGATGGTGGGAGGCAACCTCCCTGCAGAATTACCTGGAGGCAAACAGGATCCCAAGAGGACTCAGAATCTTGATCACGCCCACTGTATCAATCCCGAAACCACATATATTAAAGGAATCGGTAGAGAACACCACAGCCTGCTCCAGAAGGATGCTAGAGATCCTCATCTCCAACGCATGGGAAGAACACAAAGAACTGATGAGCCAAATAGATAAAATAATGGAAGAATTCAAGAAAGAAACGGATCAAGCGGAGACCAGCAAAATCCTGAAGCTGGTTGATGACAGAGTGAAGACCCATGAGAAAGAGGTAGTAACAAGGAAACAACGCAAGTTCCTGCGTGATGAGAGGGATTATGCTACTGGCAGGATCTTGACTTTTGCCAGGAAATTCGACAAGGCTAGAGCAACACTAGCAAAGGATAAGGCTCTGGGCACCCTTGAAGCAAGCAGGGACGGATCTATCACCGACATCAGCTCTGATCAGGAATCAACGGATAGTACCTCATCGAATTTGCAAGAACAACACTCTTTTTCCGAAGAACTGCGCCTCTTACAATTGACAAGGGAACAATCTGTCAGAGGGAAACCGAGAGGAAGAGGGCGCGGTGGAAAAATCAAAACCGGAAACGGAGGATCCGAAGAAGAAAATGCAAGGACAGTTGGCATGGGAACAAGAGGCCAACTGTACAAGAAACCATGATGGAGGACAACACCGCACAGCTAACGGTAATGAATTTGACCAATAGAACACTATCCAAAGACGAAGAGAAGGTATTGAAACTTGGTCTGACATTTTGTCCTGAGATTTGCTTTGACTTTACACAAACAAGAGTTGATTTCTATAAATTTGAAAGAAAACTGAAACTATACAAACTGCATTATGGCAATAAATGTTCAGAAAATGTGAAGGTCAGACGACAAGATATAGGGAACACTGAGAACAGGTTAGCGATTGAAGATATACCGATACTACAAACACTGACTGACTTAGGGAATGACAGAGAGAGCAACGTCATAGACGAGGAGACCGACCCCTTTAACCCCACACACGTAGAGGATTTAACAAGCAAATTTGGGATAAGAACGGGGGAAACCCTCTCTACTGAATTTAGGGCTGGGTCCAAATATGTACCTATGACAGCGAGAGACAATATTGATATCTTCAGCAACTTGGTTGCACAGGACCTTGAAAAACTGATACACCAGACTCCACGCAACAGAAATATGAGTAAGAACCAATGAGAAGCCATTAGGAACTTACAGGGCGACCAGGACCTAATCATCAAGCCGTCAGACAAGGGGGGCAATGTTGTCCTCATGTCCAGAACCATGTATACCAGGGAGGCCCATCGACAACTGAATACCGCACTCTGCTACTGCAGGGTTGACAAGAAATATCTTGGGGAATTACAACAAACATACCACAAGAGACTGGATAACTGGCATGAGGAAGGACTACTGATGTGGGATGAGAGAAGGTTTCTAAAGAATGACACACCCACCACACCCACGTTCTATTTACTACCGAAAGTGCACAAGAACGCACAGGACCCCACTGGTAGACCAATAGTTTCCTCCAAAAATAGCCTCTTGGAGAAAACATCAACTTATGTAGACTATTTCCTGTTCCCGTTTGTACTCATACTTGAGGGACACAAGCGACTTTCTGGAGAAAATAGGTGACATTACCTTAAACAATAACCACTGGCTAGTATGTCTGGACGTAGAGTCACTTTACACCAGTATTAGACATGAGGACGGACTCAAAGCATGCAAATTCTTCCTGCAAACACGTGACATAAGATTACTGGAACACACACACATGCTTTTGAAAATGGTGGAAATTTGTTTAAAGGAGAATGTGTTTATGTTTGAGAAAGATTACTACAAACAACTACAGGGGACTTCTATGGGCACCTGCTTCGCCCCCAGCTACGCCAATTTCATGGTTGGCTGGTGGGAGAAGCAGGTGCTCTGGAACGACCAGACTGAGAAGTGGATCTACAATGTTTCAAAGTGGCTACGTTATATAGACAATGTCTTTTTTGTGTGGGAAGGTAGTGAAGTCGATCTGAATCTGTTTATTGACCTCCTGAATTCCAATAATGTCAATCTAAAATTTACAAGACATTACAGCAGGGAAAGTATTGACTTCCTAGACCTGAAACTCACCATCGAAAAAGGAAAAATATGCACAAATCTTTTCAGAAAGAAAACTGCAGGAAATTCTATCTTGCATGCGGCCAGCAGTCATCCTCCCAACTTCAGATGGGGTATACCCTTTAGTGAGTTCCTAAGGGCCAAGAGAAATTGCAGCACTACTGCTGCATATGAACAAACCAAAGAGGTCATGAAGGTGAGATTTAGGGAGAGAGGCTACCCTGCAAAAGCACTTAAACTAGCTGAGAAAAGGGTGAGGGATCTCCCCAGTGATAAAGCCGTGCTCCGTCACGAGCAGCACTGAGACCAATAAACAGGACACATCAGAACCAGTTAGATTCATCACAAGATACAGTAGCCACGCTGAGCAACTAAGGAAGATCTTAAAAGACAGATGGGGAATCCTGAGACAGGACCCCATACTAAGAAACAAGATTGGACCTAATCCATCTATGTCCTACAGGAGGAGCACCTCCGTTAAGGACATGCTTGTCCATAGTCACTTACAACGCAAAGAACAAAATTGGCTGAAACAGGCCAAAGGATTCCGCAAATGCGGAAACTGTAAAGCCTGTAGATATAGTAGCAACGTGACAGAAACCACCTTGGAGAGAGTTAAAATCACGTGGAAGATCCCAGGTTAATCACTTGCCTGACTCAGTTTGTTGTCTACGCTATAGTGTGCCCTTGTGGCCTTTGGTATATTGGCTCTACTACCTTTCCGGTGAAGAAACGGATTCTTGAGCACTGGAGAGCCATAACCAACAAAGATCATAGCTACAATACAGCCAGACACTTTGCAGAAAAACACAATGGGGATTGGACAAAGGCAAGGTACTTTGGTCTAGATTCTGTAAACCTTAACCTCAGAGGTGGCAATAGAGTGGGAGACCTCCGCAGATTGGAGTCACGCATTATCATACAAGCTGGGAGAAAATTCCCGGGAGGGATGAACCTAGATGAGGAGATGCATTCTTATCTGTAAACCAATGTAATTGATTACTGTAGACTGACCTCACGCACCCCCGTTCCCCCATTCCAGTTCCCTTCCCTTCCCCATGTAACTTTTTTTCATTGTTTTAATCACATGTATCACTGTATAAACACGGAACAGCAAATGTTTAGGATGTATTGAATGTGGGTTATTAAGTGAAAAATCTATACTAGTGGGATTGTCATTCTTTAAGATCCAGCAATAACATGTTTCTGATTGTATTTATGGACTTGAATTAGGGAGTTCTAGTAATCGTATCTTGGGACTAACGGCTCTTCAATTTGACATTTTATTGTAGGGAGACCACGCCGGTGGCTTGCATTGGACGAACTCACCCACGATAAAGTTATGCGCACCTTGAGTGGATGGACAGCCTGACATCCTTCAAACTACGTAGTCAACACAATACATGATTACACTTTAGAAATGTCAGGCCACTTAGACGGCGACAAATGGTACTATACCATTACCGCCCGACACTTGCGCAGTAAAACCTTGACAACACTATGAGGGTTGTCCCATACAGGTACTATACCATGACAACAATTACTGACAGAAACATGCCACGCAACAATACGTGAACATTATCATTTACTAACAACCATTAGAAAATTCAGAAACCCTTACATAATCATCCACTGAATAGTGCAGAAAGGCATCACGTAAGGGGCAGAGCAAAAGCAGCCTCACAATACACGGCCCACAATTTACACAAGTTACTGTTGCAATTATTGTTTTTCTTTCACTGTTTATGCACAAATGTCTTTTAGGTCTATGTTAATGCCATTGTTACGTGGTATGTCTGACCACGATGACAACTTACAAAATGGACATGACCCGGAATGGGGTCAGGTGATCAAGACCATGGACGTGGTCGAAACGCGTTCTCTTTTGTCCAAGCAAAAATAAATCAACTATACCTTATCGTGTGGGCTCGTGGATCTGTTGTATCCAGTATCCAGTTTTCGAGTGGTTTATATATATATATATATATATATATATATATATATATATATATATATATATATATATATATATATATATATATACACAATGCAATATGCTATTTATTAATATTCCATTGTTGAGTGTGGGTGGGTATGACTCTCTCAAACATACTGCAGCAAGATGGGAGATTAAGCAACAGGTTTATGGGAAACACAAACATAAAAAGAGTACACGGATCCACAACAACCAGTAGAATTACAGCAAAGAATTCCAGAAAAAATCATGTACGGTAACCGAGCTAGACAACGCAGCTCCCCATTGATCAAAAGAAAACATCAGGTAGGTCACTTCACTGTTATGCTTGGCTAAGGCTCAGCTGAATAAAATAAAAAATACACATGGACCGCCACCCCTCCTCCACCAGGGGAGGGGGAAATAATTTTTTTTAAAAACATACCTCGAGGCCAGGTCCCATGCCTCTGGTCCTGTTCCTGCTCTCCTGCCTCCGCCTCCAGGAACAGGAAGCAGGCAGCCGGGCTCCCTCCCCTAAGCCAAGCATTAGCCAGGGGCTGGAGGGGTGGGCATATTTTCCATGCAGGCTGTAATGCAGCCTGCATGGAGAATGGGGAAAGTGCGCATGACTGGTTTGGGTAGCCCAAGAGGGCTGACAAAACAGTCGTTACGCACTTAGGAGTGGGCAAACCACTACTCCTCTGCTCCGAGAGCAGAGCAGCCCTGCCCACCCACCTGCCCGCAAGGCAGCAGGATACGAAGCATAAAATGATAATAACTCTAAGTTATTATCATTTTATGTTTCTACTTGCCACTGCTTAAAAGCAGTGCAGCGACACTCCTCCGCCATAGCGGAGGAGCCGCCACTGTCCTTTTTGCAGTTCCAGATCCATTTTGCCATTGGGTGATGGGTTACTGTCTTTGTGCACCAAGCCTGACTCATAGAGCTATCCTCTATGAACCTTCAGCTGCAGAGACAACTAATGCACAGGGCACACAGACCATAGCAGCTTAGATACATTTCCCTGCCCATTGTTCACACTGATTATTGTGGGAGTGAGCCATGGGCTTAATGGAGGACAGAGAAGAACCGCTAAAGCCCTTACTGATCACGATCAGTGTAAAGCAGTTTACCGCTTTTGCTGTTAAAGCTATTGCTCACAATTTAAATGTCTAGGTGCTGCAGTAACTTCAGGGGTGATATCTTGGCCATAGAACCATCTAGGTGCGGAGAGTTACTTGTAAGGTCATTTTGCAAGGTCCTGGGACAGCCAATGGAGCTGAGCATTATTCATGGTGGAAGCTGCTATTTACCAATGGTTTCCAATGGCCTTAGATACTAATTCACTTCAACTGGAATGACCACGGACTCCCACCCAGTACTCCAGGCAGAGGTGGCGGAAGATTTGGAGCTTGCCTTCTCGAAGAAAGGTAACTTCTTCTAGAAGCCACAATGTGTACCCTGGGAGAAATTCTATTTACAGAAGCATGCCCACTGTAAAGTAGCAACACAAAGAACCAGCAGGAAAGGCCACTTAGGCATAAAACCCTATCTGGGTGCAAGTCCATTGTGCTGGATCCCTTCGAGTATTGTTGTTAGTGTTGTTGTTTAGTTAGTAAATTCTGGACCAAAATAGCAGAGTTGGAACTGGTTGGCCAATTTTGGACTGGGAGGACAAGAAGGTTAGCTCTTCGGGTCAGGGTTACTGGGTTAAAGCAATGACACCAAAATCATCAACTTAATAATACATAGGAGCAAAGCTTCCAGCTGAAGATAATGAGTGGGAGGCAGATTAGGATGCGGGAAGAAGTAGAAGTGAAGAAACTGGTGGTTTGGAGAAGGAGACCGGAGGAGATGGGCCAAATGAGCCGCAGCTTCAGAATGATCGATGGAAAAAGCAGGAAAGCCCTTCAGTAATGGATGTGCTGTTCCTAAACCCTATATCTGACTCTAGCCCCAACTTCCTGTTCAATACAGACACATACAGACACATGGTTCAGGGATGATGCTGTTCTTGGTATACAGAAAGCTATTCCACCTTACTACCCAATCACATCAAAGAATTCTATTGTACAATTATTTAAAATCAGTACAATCTTATTAAAAACAATATAATTAATAAAGTTACGTCCCTTACACCGCCAAAACCAACCACAATGTTCGGCAGTAGTAGTGTAAATGCTAAAATGCCTGCATTGGGCCTCATTTGTATATTTGTATCTTCAATTTCTATTACTACCAAATACTGATCGGAAGTCGGGGGGATGAGGGGGTAGTCATTTCAAAAACATTCTTCCTAACCCTTCCATAAAATACGTTAATGTCTCAGGATGTGAATCCTTCCTCATCAATTTCTCTTGATCTCCTACCCTTATGGCTTCTTTCCTACTGATCAACAGACCTCTTCCACACAGTCCTACCATCAGTGCTTAATTTGAGCCGGTAGTTTCCGGTGCTTGGCACTGGCACTTAATTGTCAGAACCGGCGCTTGGCACAGTATGCCACAAGGTGGCGCTGCCTGGCTAATGTAGAGGTGACCACAACAACAGTTGATTATTAATTCAATATACATTAAAAATTACTATTACCTGCCGCCCAAGCCTTTCTTAAAGCTTTGGGGGCCTGAAATAGTCCGAACTGCCACACTTGTAGGAGTGTGATGGTTAGTAGTTGTGTTGGTACTGTCATTGGCAGCATGGCAGGGGCAATGTGTGGTGCAAACTGCAGTGGCCTCCTGACGAGGGCCCTGGCACTTATTATTTTTTTTTTTTACAAATTAAGCAGTGCTTACCATCAGAGATTCCTCTGGACTCCATTTCTGCAATCACCTTAAAACATCGTAGCCACTGCATGCTGGGTGACTTCAGTGGGTGATTTGGCAAAGCTAGGGTGCACTATTATGCTCCCATCAGCCATAAGTCTCATTTAACTGAATAACATATCCACTACTCAAATTACTTCATATTTTACTATACTAATTTTCAACACTAATACTTAATGGGTTCCGGAGTGGCGTGCTACTCGCCAGAAAAGCGCTTCAACACCCATCAGGGGTAACAAGTGCTATATGAATGAAAATCTTTCTTCCCTTTTTATCCCTCCGCTATCCTTCTCACTCCAAATAACTGACTAATATCCACCACTGAAATTACTTTCATATTTCACCATATTAATTCACCACTAATCCTTTATGGGCTTCCGGAGTAGCGTGCTTCAACACCCCATCAAGGGTAACAAGCGCTATATAAATACAAACCTTTTTTCCTCCTCTATCCTTCTGCTATCATTCCAAATCCAAATAACTGACTAACCTATCCACCACTTAAAATGTACTTGCATGTTTCACTATACTAATTCAACACTAATCCTCTATGGGTCCCGGAGTAGCGTGCTACTCGCCGAAAAGCGCTTCGACACCTCGTCAGGGGTAGTAAGCGCTATATAAATGCAATTACAATACAATACAATACAATTTAAGTCCAGCTTTTTCAGAGAATTATTGTGTAATAGTGTTCAGATGTTTCAGTGTGTGTGTGTAGCTGTACTAACATGTGCAGGTGCATCAGTTTCTGCACCCATTTCAATGTCTGCATCTCTGTGAGAGTGAGCACAGTATGTGTGTCCTACTGTATCACTGTACACTGACATCTCAAGGCGAACACTAAAACAGCCACCCTGGCACATGTAGGTCAGAAAATTGGTTTTATTTTAAAGCACAGTCAAGGTCAGTGATTGTAAAGTTTACTAAACATATTTCACCACAGTAAAAGTTTTCGCGTGAAACCCAATTAAACATAAAGTCACAAGTTTTTTTTAGCATAGGTTGAAGGCTTGCTTATACAACATTGTATGCAGCTGGTGGCTGTTTCGATAATTATAGGAGTTGCCTGCAAACTATTTTCACAGACAAACCCATGGCTGCAGGCTTGTCAGAAGCTATTGCAAAGCCTGGTGCCAGAGCAGTGTGGGGTCCTCTTGATGTTTCATTCGTTTTTGGCAGGTGCCATAAGTAACTGTTGCTAAGTGTTAATAAAGAGAAAACATTCCATCTGGCACCATCTAGAGGTTTGGCCACGTAAACTGCTTCATGATTATTGAAGACCGAGGGCATGTGTAGAGAATTACAAATCTTTAAATACATTCTACTGAAGGACCTCAGATATCTGGAAAGCGTGGGGTCTGGGACATAATATACCACTTCAGCCCCCCCCCCCCTTTCCCCTGTGACGGCCCTACATGGCTGAACTGCCCACGCCTGAGCTGGCGTCAGAATCTGAAGCTTTTGGCATCAGGAGGCCCCAAGATGTGGTTGTCAATCCCTGGAAAATCAAAATAAGGGGCATATTTACAAAAGAAGTGACGGAGCGCTGCGTTAGCCTTGTTGGCTTAACGCCGCGCTCCGCCACTTCTGAAACGCAGGGCAGCAACGTATTTACAAGAATACGGTGCAGCCCTGCGTTTCTCCCTGTGCTAAAATTTTCCCTGGTCTTAATTTTGGCGTTGCTTCATATTTACTCCACCCTTGTAACTATGGGGCAGCGTCAAAATCAATGGGTTTTGCGGTGGAATGCCCACCACAACACCCATTGCCCGCCCCTTTCACGGTAAGTGTAGCGTGAAATGGTGCCTTATTTACAAGGCAGCGTTAAGCCACGTTAAGTGGCTTAACGCTGCCTTGTAAATAAGGCAAAGCCTATATCGCCACAGGAACGTAATTCCAATGAGCCTTTATCAATTTATCCAGCAGTCATCATATACGAGCAGGACTTCTCCCATAATACGATGCTTTATTGTATTTTATACCAGCAAGCGCACGTCTAGAAACAACATCTCCCGTAATGCAGACTTCCTGGAAGACGTGGAATATTCACTTTATTTTTTGCAGTTTTATATACCGCGAACATGACCCGAAGGTATTGGAGCGCTTTACATGAGCACCAGTTGCATTACAGACAGAAACATTCATTTTTAAGCTCGGAGAGATTAAGTGACTTGCCCAGAACCACAGGATATTGAGCCTCACGCCAAGGCTCAAACCCGGGGGCATATTTACAAAAGAAGTGACGGAGCACAGCATTAGCCTTGTTGGCTTAAAGCCGCGCTCCGCCACTTCTGAAACGCAGGCTGCACCGTATTTACAAGAATACGGTGCAGCCCTGAGTTTCTCCCTGCGCTGGCGCTAAAATTTTCCCTGGTCTTAATTTTGGTGCTGCTCCATATTTACGCCACCCTTGTAAATAGGGGGCAGCATCAAAATCAATGGGTGTTGCGGTGGAACGCCAACCACAACACCCATTGCCTGCCCCTTTCACGCTAAGGGGCCGATTCCGATTCGGGCCGGAAATCACTCCGACTGAGCCGGACCCGGAGAGATTTCCGACCGAATCGGACCCGTGCAGCCCGACCGAACGAGTACGATGCGTCCGTATGCTATCGGACTCGATTCGGTCGGACTCCCATTGAAGTCAATGGGAGCCTGTTGTACGACGCGTACACGGGCTCCCATTGACTCAATGGGTGCGAGGCGGACAAGGGCGCCCCCCACAGCGTGTACGCGGCGAGCGATCGCCCGTACACGCACAGGTAGGGGGACCCATGGGTCCCCCTGTGTGCGACTCGCGCGGCTATGGGTTCAGGGGGTCCGACACGGACCCCCGAAGTACGGCTCCGACAGCTCTTCTGAGCCGGAGTGTGCGGCTCGGTCGGACTGCTCGCGGCGCGCATCGTACTCACCCGGCCGGGAAACGTCTCCATTGCGCGGTGCGAGTCGAGTCCGAGCGAGTCGGTCAGTGCGGTTCGAGCCGGGAACGAGTCGGTCGGAGCGGTCGGGATGCCCGGACGAGTCGGTCGGCGATTTCTCATCGTACTCGCTCGTCCGGACGCGCGTACGGATCGGTCGGGAAACAGGGCTCCGAATCGGATCCGGTAAAGCCGAATCCGATTCGGAGCCCTACCGGCCGAGATCGGAATCGGCCCCTAAGTGTAGCGTGAAAGGGTGCCTTATTTACAAGGCAGCGTTAAGCCACGATAAGTGGATATCGCTACAGGAACGTCACTAAAAGTGACGTTCCTGTTGCAATAGGGGCTTGTAAATATACCCCCCCCCCCCCCGGTTCTCTAACTTTACACTCTACCGTTCTAGGCGTTATGCCACATCCTCAGAGTATGCTTTCGTTTCCCTGATGCTGTAATCACGCAGCACGAAACTGTAGTTTCTATGGTGCATAGGTCAGGCCCCTGTATTCCCATAGACTAGACTTTCAGCGCTAGGCTGAGGCAGAACCCAATTAAACACAGGCACGCGTCAGTTCCTGCCTCTATAATGAAAGACAGGTGTTCATAGGTGGCTCCTTAAAACTGAGTGAATTTAGAGCAGGTGTTAAAAAGGAATGTGAGGTGTGTAAATTCCTGGTGTTGCAAAACTACAGACAGCAAGCATAGAGTAAAATTCGAGATGCGTCTCCATAAAACGTAGTTTAAAACAAACACTACTCTCTCTTACCAGGCTTGTTACAGCTTGAATCAAGACTGGATGCTGCATTCTGGCTGTAACCAGGAAGCAATTCCAGTCCCCAGTGTAATAATGCAGTTGCCTGCATTCCCATTTTCCTGAAACTGCACAGATCAATGTCCTGGTTTCCACCTCAATGATACCTAATAGCTACCTGGACTTTCCTCCTCTACGCCCTTGAGCCTCTTTCCTTAGTCCCTATGCCCCAGGTGTACTACAGGTTTCAAGAAATGTTCAACAAAAGTGATGCGATGCACGCCATTCTAATTTCGATTTATCCATCCTAATCCTCAAAATCATCCAAGAGTGCGTGCATACTGGGTTTGTGCCTTGCCCAAGTGGCACATTGATAGTCAACCGGTGAGTGGGAGGCGACATTTCACCCCAAGTCCAGTGCACAGCCAAAGAAGTAAGTTATACCTATGCTTCAATTTTATCATCCATTGTACTCCATTTATTCAATGTTTAGTTCCAATTCTTATATTTTCACTTATTACATCCACATGTAGGTAGTCATGCTGTTTCCAAAGCTTCCAATGCTCAAGATGTGCCCATCCAGACCTCTATCAAGAACACGATAGAAACGCATGATTCGTCAAAAAGCAGTGTTCTTTATTTTGAACCCAATGCATTTCGGGCTTCACAAGCCCTTCTTCAGTGGTAACTGCAAAAATCAATCAAACATTCATAGTTACTACGTTGTCCTATGTTTTACATACGTAATAATCCAAACAATCCATGTTGTGTTAATTGAACCCAAAATACCATGCTACAATACAACCTCTGTTATGTTGTTCAATTGTGTTAACATTTTTTTCTTGAACCAAAAATATGTCCCTCAAGTGCCTATACATGATCTATTTACATCTCTCCTCTTCCCCATAATAACATATACATCCCATCTCCTCCCTATTTCTTACCCACACACTATCAACTCACAATTCACATGTACAGCCACTCTTCCTTGCTAACGTACTAGATTCTCCTCGCACGTCTGCGCGTAATCGTACTCACGCTACATTCGAACGCTCACATGTCTCTCTCACCCCAGCTCCACCTATTCTTAATTACTCGTAACACCCAACCTCACTTATTAACACATATCAATCACTCCTTTCTCCAACACTTACACCACTTTAAATTCATGCCGCTCTAATCAAACCCTTCCTTCCTTGCAAACGTATCAAATTCTCCCCACATTTACACTTCTATCACCTCAAACCCCATCATACTCATGCTTTATTCGCCTCCACTCCTCCCGAACTCCCTAACTTAGCTCACGCTCACCCAACCGCTCGCACTCGCACCCTTCCATCACCCACTGTTCCCGTGTCCCCCCCTCTGCGAATCTACCACACCATCAACAACCTGCTGCCGCTAAATTCTCAAAACATTCCATATCTGCCACAACTGCGTAGTGCTTCCATCCCAGCATCCAATTCCACAATTATCTGACAATACTGATAATTTGCCAACTACCACATGTATGGTGAAACATCTTGTTCATTAAGTACTGTTCGTGTCATCA
The DNA here is from genome assembly GCA_963921515.1 of Calotriton arnoldi. Lineage (NCBI taxonomy): Eukaryota > Metazoa > Chordata > Amphibia > Caudata > Salamandridae > Calotriton > Calotriton arnoldi. Next base: position 175,260 of record CAWUFW010013831.1, on the reverse strand, counting down.
TCATATTGATTAATCACTAGGCATTCTCATTGCAAGTTGTTTCAAAAAATTATTAGTGTACACATGCTCAATAATCCCTAACAATTTACCAAACGCCGTTTTCGTTTATCACTATTTGTTACTGCAGACACGGGATTGAATTGGATGATGGGAGTTGTCGTTTTTGACAATGAGGTGGCCATCGGGTAGTAGAGGGAAGATTAGGTGGTTAATTAGGAAGCATGAATGAGGGAGGGGTTTGGTTGTGAGCTTGACGCTTTAAAAGGGGTGGTCATATGGGGGAGGTGAATCGTTTGTGGAAATTGATGCTGGGATGGAAGCACTACGCAGTTGTGGCAGGTATGGAATGTTTTGAGAATGTAGCAGCAGCAGGTTGTTGATGGTGTGGTAGATTCGCAGAGGGGGGACACGGGAACAGTGGGTGATGGAAGGGTGCGTGTGGGAGCGGTTGGGTGAGCGCGAGCTAAGTTAGGGAGTTCGAGAGGAGTGGAGGCGAATAAAGCGTGAGTATGATGGCGTTTGAGGTGATAGAAGTGTAAATATGGGGAGAATTTGACAAGTTTGCAAGGAAGGAAGGGTTTGATTAGAGCGTGGTGAATTTAAAGTGGTGCAAGTGTTGGAGAAAGGAGTGATTGATATGTGTTAATAAGTGAGGTTGGGTGTTACGAGTAATTAAGAATAGGTGGAGCTAGGGTGAGAGAGACATGTGAGCGTTCGAATGTAGCGTGAGTACGATTACGCGCAGACGTGCGGGGAGAATCTAGTAAGTTAGCATGGAAGAGTGGCTGTACGTGTGAATTGTGAGTTGATAGTGTGTGGGTAAGAAATAGGGAGGAGATGGGATGCATATGTTATTATGGGGAAGAGGAGAGATGTAAATAGATCATGTATAGGCACTTGAGGGACGTATTTTTGGTTCAAGAAAAAAATGTTAACACAATTGAACAAAATAACAGAGGTTGTATTGTAGCATGGTATTTTGGGTTCAATTAACACAAAATGGATTGTTTGGATTATTACGTATGTAAAACATAGGACAACGTAGTAACTATGAATGTTTGATTGATTTTTGCAGTTACCACTGAAGAAGGGCTTGTGAAGCCCGAAATGCATTGGGTTCAAAATAAAGAACACTGCTTTTGACGAATCATGCGTTTCTATTGTGTTCTTGATAGAGGTCTGGATGGGCACATCTTGAGCATTGGAAGCTTTGGAAACAGCATGACTACCTACATGTGGATGTAATAAGTGAAAATATAAGAATTGGAACTAAACATTGAATAAATGGAGTACAATGGATGATAAAATTGAAGCATAGGTGTAACTTACTTCTTTGGCTGTGCACTGGACTTGGGGTGAAATGTCGCCTCCCACTCACCGGTGTACTACAGGTTTCAGCCTAGTTTCCTCACAGCTGCCAAGTTTCCCAGGTTCGTGCGTGATGTACTGCTTTCTTTGAATTCTGGGACTTGTAGTCCTGTTTTATAATGAAATAAACAAGACTACAACTCTCAGAATTCATAGAAAAAAACCTGGACTGGTGCAGCACATCACTCATGGACCTGGGGAACTTGTCAGGGCGTCTTACATACACATCTGGTCTCTACCTTTACCACACATCAATCAGTGCTATGGTACCCCAGTCCCTGTAAAGCCCTTGCAAGGGTAGGCGCTCCCTTGGCCTTCACCATGTGACAAGATGGACGTGATAACAGAACAGGGGTGCTCAGGGAATGTTTTCTCCATTTGAGGCCCCTTAGCCCGCCCCTGAGATAGCGTGGGCTGCCAGACCCCACACTCCCAGGGGAAATGCCTCCAGCTGGAGAACCATGCAGAGAGAGCGGGACGGAAACACTGGGATCGTCGGCCATCTGCGCCAGCTCTGGGCCGCTCTCCAATCCCCACCCCACCATCTGGGACCTGCTCCACCCACAGGCCTCCTCGCGAGGCGGCAGGCAGGATAACAACATGACACCAGCTGTGTGGCAGGCTCGTTAGGCCATGTCAACCCTCTCAGAAGACCACCACATCTGTAAATAGCCCTGCCTGGAGAGACCCGGTCTGAAGCCTTGGACACTACGGTTCTGGAGATCGAGTCTTTTTAGGTCTGGCTTGTTAATGCAGCTGCCGCCATACCTTATACCCAGTGCTTAATTTGTAAAATATTAAGTGCCAGGGCTCTGACCAGGAGGCCACTGCAGCTTGCACCACCCATCGCCCTTGTCATCGCTGCCAAAACAACTAGTAACCATCTCTCTCGCATGTAAATGCAACAGTTCAGATTATTCCAGGTCCCCAAAGCTAAAGGAATGGCTGGGGAGGCAGGTATTAGCAATTTTAATGTATATTGTATTCCTGAACTACCGTTGTTCTGCTCATCTCTAAATTAGATGAGCAGCGCCACCATGTGGTGGACTGTTCTAAGTACGGTGTTGACAATTAGGTGCCGGTGCCGAGCACCGGAAGCCAATTAAGTGCGGGCGCTTAGCACCGGAAAGCCCCGGCTCAAATTAAGCACTGCTTATACCTTAAAAGAGAACTTTCAGGAGTATACAGTGAGAGGCGTTTGCTCCGCCCACATGTTGATGGCCAGCTAAGCATGTTTGGATTGGGCAGAAGTTGTGTTCTGCCACAGAAAATGTGCTAACTCTCCAAGAAGAGCTTTAATACATTTTTTATGAGTCTGTCTGTGCCAGATCTCTTTGTCAAGTCTAGCTATTGAGTTACAACAGAGGGATCTTTACGTTTAACACATGCCGCTGCAATGATATATATTTCCTACATAATTAGATAATTAGGGTGCTTGTTCCTCTCTGACAGCAGCAGCACAGATGGGAGTAGAGCAGTCAGTAGGAATATGGTGCTGTATTGCAGTTCGAGACACCTCCCCTGTCCTGTTCAATCATCAAATTCAGAGACATCTTAACATGACACTCCTTAACAGAACAGGTTTTTTTTTTGTCTAATGGTATTGGTTGGAAAGACTTCTTTTTAAGCTTCGCAGCACCCCCAAAAGCTAATTTAACTATTCATTTTAACTTATTATTTCATATTTTTAAATTACATTGCTAACATTATATTATATTTACTTAAAATCATAAAAAAAACCTTACTGCCACTTAACTCTATAATTCCCTGAACCCTACCAACACATTGTTATGCCTTAATGCTACCATTCTGTGAAACTTAAAAGCCCATTGATACCCCTTAATGCTACCCATCCCCGAAGTCTGAAAATCCCTTACAAGCCCTTAAAGCTATCCTTTTCTGAACCCTGAAAACTCCTTACAAAGCATAACACTATACAACTGTGAACCCTATTTTTTTCCTCTAAACCATAAAAACTCCTTACTACAATTAAACAATGTCCTTCCATGAACACTAAACCCCCCTGCTATCCTTTGATGCAACCCTTCGCTGAACCCTAAAAATTAATTACTATCTAATAATGCTACGCAGCCCTAAAAAACCCTTACTACCCATTAACGTTACCTTTCCGTCAACCCTACAAACCGTTACTACTGCTTAACACTACCCTTCACTGAACCCTAAAAACAGCTTAGTACAGCTTAACACTACACTTCCATGACTCCTAAAAACCCATTACCATCCCAGGATGTCACCCTTCCATAAACCCTACAAACTGTTTAATACCTCATAATGCTACCTATCCGTGAACCCTAAAAAACCTTAATACCGCTTACAGCTACAATTCCCTGAACCCTAAAAACCTGATGCTATCGTAAAGCTACCTTTACCTAAACTAGAACACCTTATTACTCCTTAAGGCTACGCATCCCTGAACCCAAAAAATCTCTTACTATTCCTTAACACCAATCTTTCCTGAACTCTAAAACTTCTCTCTGCCCCTTAATGCTACCCTTCCACGAACTCTAAAAAACGCTTCTACTGCTTAACACCACCACTCTTTACTACCCATGAACACTACCCTGCTGTGAACCCTACATACTACTGCTTAACGCAGATGTCCCTGAACCCTAAAAGCTCCTTACTGTAACTTAACGCTACCCTTGCATGAACTCCTAAAATCCACTTCTATCCTTTGATGCCACCCTTCCCTGAACTGTAAAAACCTGTTATTATCCCTTAATGGTACCCACCCCTGAACCCTAAAAAAAACCTTAATACCCTTTACAGCTACCCTTCCTTTAATTCTAAAAATTACTTACTACCCCTTAAGGCAAAACTTTCCTGTACTGCAAAACCGTATTACTCGATAACACTACCCATCCCTGAATCATAAAAAACCATTACTGCATCTTGCAGTTATCCTTCCATCAAACAGAAAACCGTACTACCCCCTTAATGCTACCCATACCTGACCCTAAAGACTCATTATTACTTCTTAACCTTACCCTGCCATGAACCCTTAAAACTCCTTACTATCACTTAATGCCACCCTTTTCTGAACTCTAAAAAACCTTATTAACCATTAATGCTACCCTTCCCTGAACCCTAAAAAAACATTACTATTCCTTTACACTACCCTTCCCTGAACACTGAAAACTCCTTGCTCCCTCTCCTGTACTGGAAAACCATAGTACTCGATAACACTGACCATGCCTGAACCCCCTTACTACACCTCACAGCTACCCTTCCCTCAAACAGAAAACCTTACTACCTTTTAATGCTACCTATGTCTGAACCCTAAAAACATTACTATTCCTTTACATTACCCTTCCCTGAACACTAAAAATACCTTGCTACTCCTAAATGCTCCCCTTTCCTGAACTGCACAAACCCATATTAAACCGTAATGCTAACCATTCATGAACTTTAAAGACCCTTACTACCGCTTAACGGTAGCAATCCCTGAACCCTGAAAAACCCATGCTACTCCTAAATGTTACCCTTTCTTGACCCCTAAAAGCCTCTTAATACACCTTAACATTACCATGGATGAACCCTAAAAAAGCTTACTATACCTTAATGCTGCCCCTTCCCTGAACCTTAAAAACTCATTGCTACCCTTAACATTACCCTTCCCCGAACCGTAAAACCCTTTACTACTCCTTAATGCTACCTTTCCCTAAACCCCAAAAACCTCTTGCTGCCGCTTAACACTACTCTTCCCTGAACTCTATAAACCCTTACCCCCTTAATGATATCCTTCTCTGAACCCTAAAAATCCCTAAACACTACCCTGTCATGAACCTTATAAACCCCTTACTTCCCTTTGACCATGGCCGTCGATTTACCAAAATGCCAGGGTAGTGGGGCGTGGCTTGCCGGCGACCAAAGATGGCCACTGCCTGAAGCAGCTCCGAACCACAACCTCCCAATCCCCACAGAAATCCGGCACTAATTGGGCCCAAAACCGGCAACAGACGACGTCCGAACGCTGCGGAGAGTGAGCGCAGCGGAGGAGAGAGTGGAGAGGAGGCTGCTCGCGAGCTCGGCGGAGCTGCGGAAGTGAGGCCTAGACAACCCTTCAAAGCACCGGCCTCGAGTAGTGAGAGGCACCAGATGCTGACGGTGGCGCCGGGCGCGAGAAACCTCGCATCAGCTGGGGCGCCCGGGTGGCTCTGTGGTGGTGTACATTGCGCCCCCCCTGGAACAACAGAACAGCGCAGCAGAAGCGGTAAGTGCCCCGATATAAAAAGCAGCAAGAATGGGAAAAAAATAAAGAAGAAAATAGCAGGTCCAGACCGGAAGTGACCCCGACCATATTGGGGAAGAGGAGCGGCCACGGAGGGCTACAAGCCTCAGTATAGTGGCAGAAGCGGGGATCCAGCATTTATAAACCCACAGACTTGCGTGCAGAGTCTGAACGCTCGGGGTGAGGGGGCCCACCTAAGTTCAAGCGTGTGGGAGACTCGGACCAGTTCCTGCTGGTCCGGAGTGGCCTGTGAAAACTCCTCCCCCCCACATCACCGCAGAAGCTGGTACAGCTTTCTGAGACTCGGAGAACCAGTGAAGACCTAGGGGGTGAAAGAGTGAGAGGAGATTAGCCAGCGGTGCTCCAAATTGGAAGCGGAGGGCAAAACAGAGTGTGTAAGGGACAACCTGACAGGCCGCAGGGAGTAACTAGTTGACCCTGGCCGGCGGCAGCGGCTCCCTCAGTAGCCGGACTGCGCTGGACAAGTTTGCACTTCAGAGGAGTGCGGAGGCAAGAGAGAACACTCAGGAACGCCCCCCACCCCCTGGAGTCAGGGGCGTCGGCGGATGGACCATCTCTCTCTCTCAATGATGTAATGGCTGCAATACAAAGAGTACAAACAGCCCTAGAGTCTCGATTGAACTCTGTTTCAACAGAAGTGTTGTTGATCCGAGCAGACCTAAGCAACATGAGTGCGAAAGTACAAGAGGTGGAAAATACTACTAAGTCACTAGTGCAGGACACCACAGCGCTTAAGGCCCAAATGAAAGAAATTCAAGCGCTCAACTCGACCCTGGAAGCTAAACTGGTGGACCAAGAAGGGAGATCGCTGCGCAATAACGTCCGCATTCTTGGAGTCCCGGAACGAGCAGAAGGACAAACACCTGATCTATTTGTGGAAAATCTTATTCAGAAACAGCTCCAGCCACGGGGGCTTTCCAATTTTTTCTCTGTAGAGAGGGCCCACAGGGTACCGAGCGGACGCCCCAGGCCGGGAGCACCACCTCGACCCATGATAGCACATCTTTTTAACTATAAAAACCGAGACGCAATCCTTCAAACCGCTCGTATAGCCCCACCAGTGCTGCTCGACAATGCCCAGATTCGTTTTTTTCCAGACTTCACCCTTAAAACCCAGGTGCTTAGGTGGAGCTTTATGTCAGCAAAAAAAGCACTGAGAGACAAGGGTGTGAAATATGCCATGTTGTTTCTGGCACGTCTACGGGTGGAATCGGAAGGGAAGGCCTGGTTTTTTACCACCCCGGAGGCTGTGTGGGAGTGGTTCGATGGCTGGAAAACGGTGGAGGCCCCTGGAGCAAAGACTCAGCGTGAGAGATATAGGAGAATGGTGAAGGAAAAGGAGACCCCAGCAACAGAGAACGAACAGTCTGGAGAGGAAGCATGAATAGACTGAAGTGAGGCATATGGTATAGTGAATTGGGTGCGGCAGGTGGGGGGAGTTGTACGAAAAGTAAAACTAAGAGAGTGACAACCTCCGTGTCCCGGACCTTTTGGGCACCCACGACAGGCGGCAGAACTGCATATAGTCTGGGGGATCAGTGAAAGTGTAATGGTGAAAAAATCGTTAGTGTGGTCCATAGGGAAGTGGTCCCTTGTGCATGGAAGGAGTTAAAAATCCAACAAAGTGGGGGGGAGGGGGAGAGGGGAGAGTCGGCTGGCGGGCTAACGTTCAATAAGTCAGTTAGGTTGGGAGGGGTCGACAGGCTCTCTGCTGAGTTGGGGGTGGGCAATTGGGGATCAGGGTGGCAGGGTGGGGGAGGGATCCAGGGGGTCGGGAAAAGAGGATTTCAAATTGTTATGGCATGTTGGCTATGGTTTTTTCTATGTTTGACGGAACAAGCAGTGACAGTAGTTATGCATGATCTAAGCTTAGCAACCTATCTGAACACCTCTGCGGGGGTGGGGGTAAGCAAAGTTCCGACAGTAATAAAGCGTACGTCCAAGTTACAATAATAACAACTTGTGCATGATGGGGCAATCATCTGTGGATCTTAAGTTAATGACCTGGAATGTAAACGGGTTGGGGAATAAAATTAAAAGAGGTATAGTTCTGCAATATATAAAAAGGCACGCGCCGGACGTAGTGCTACTACAGGAGACACACCTGTTGGGGAACACATGTCGGGCCCTCAATCGGGGAGGATATGAAATGAAGGTACACGCTGGGTACACATCGGGATCCAGGGGCACGGGAATCCTTTTAAAGAAAAACCTCCCCCTGGTGATTGGGAAAACCTGGTCGGATAGACTGGGAAGATATGCAGGACTCACAGGGACTTCTGCAATATATAAAAAGGCACGCGCCGGACGTAGTGGTACTACAGGAGACACACCTGTTGGGGAACACGTGTCGGGCCCTCAATCGGGGAGGATATGAAATGAAGGTACACGCTGGGTACACATCGGGATCCAGGAGCACGGGAATCCTTTTAAAGAAAAACCTCCCCCTGGTGATTGGGAAAACCTGGTCGGATAGACTGGGAAGATATGCAGGACTCACAGGGACTTGGGCGGGAGAGGTGGTGAATGTGCTCTCGATTTATGTTCCCCCAACCCTCAAAGAATCCACCTTGGAAGATCTTGGGTCCCTGATGTTAGAACTCCCGGCGGGACATCTGTTTATGGGGGGTGACTTTAATATGACGGGCTGTGAACATCTGGACCGCTTACCGGCTAGGGCTCCGGAGCACACACATGCCCAACTGGCGCGGTTTCTAGAGGCTTTGGGTCTCATAGATATCTGGAGGGCACTAAACCCTAATAAGCGGGAATATACTTTCCATTCAGGGGCGCATGGGAGTCGTTCGCGAATTGACCACCTGATCTCTCTGGCTTCGCACCTCTCCTATTTTACGGATGTGACACATATGGCACGGGGGATCTCGGACCATTCTCCCATATGGATGAGATATAAGACAGGGACCCAGCTTATCTCGGGCCCAATTCCCATCAATCCATGCAATTTAAAAGTACCTGCAATTAGGAAGGGAATAACAGTTGCAACTGCTCACTATTTTCGGGAAAACATCCACTCTGTCTCGTCAACCCAGGTAATCTGGGAGGCGTATAAAACGGTGGTCCGTGGACAGGCCATTTCACTGATCTCAGGGCATAAACGAGAAAAGAGGGCGAAGGTGACAGAACTGGAGCAGGAAATCCTGGACCTCGAACTCCAAAAAGTAGACGGAGGGGATGACAACCTGCAGCACACATTAAAAATCAAACAACAGGATTCTCCGGACTGGGTGACGGAGGAGGCCAGAAATATACTCATGGAAAAAATAAAAATAAAACAATAAAATTGCCAGGGTAGCAGAAGGGACATCACATACTCTTTGTCTTTAATGACATCACAGAAAGTGATATCATAGGGCCTGAATCTTCCCAGAAAGTGATGGCCTGACTTCACAATAATTGACATTGCTGAAGTTAAATATTAACTGCATGTTTACTATAACAACACAATACAGACACAAATCTATTTTAGATACCACCTACATTAAGGTGCTACCATGATCATTATAAGGGGTGGAGTGTAATAACTGCCCTGATTTGTAGCGAATGAGCAAAGCAAGTGAGCCAGACCTCTTGTAGAGGGACTCGAGGAGGTCCCCCTCAAGAACATTTGGAAAAAAAGGACGTCTTATGCTGCATATTAAAGCACTATATTTCATACATATTAATTTGCTAAAAAGCCATATGCTCTGTATGGGAACTCATTAAATATTTAAGTAATTTCTTGGTGTCCCGACCTCGTGTTTACCAAAATGTGCTTTGGGTGCCATAACCAGCATGTTGGTAAGGGTGCCCCTCATATACACAGTGTACCAGAATTACATACAATATGACAGTGCCAGAATTTTGTCATTAATTCTATTCATATAGCATGGGCGACCCTTATGTCAAACACTTCCTCTAGTGTGTCAGGGCTAGCATTTTGCTTGGCTGCTCCCTGCCATATGCCACAGCTGTCATCTCATACAACAACAATTACCTCCAAGGAGCCAACACCAGAATTTTTCCACAGGTGCCCTGTAGGCAAGAATTATCTCTAGTATGCCAGTACCTTTGTTTTATTATGGGTGCCCATTGTGACAAGTATTACCTCTAGTATGTCAGCGCTAATATTTTGTCACAGGTGCCTGTCATGTTTAGAATTGACTCCAGTGTACTGGTGCCAGTATTTTACCAGGGGTGCCTCTATAAGCCAAAAATGACCTTCAGTATGCTAGAACCAATGGCAGACTCACAAGCAGAAATCCACATTCTTACTTGAGCTCACTTACATTCACTCATTCTTATTCATTCTCACATACTCTCATTTGCACTTACTTATGCTCATTCACTCTCTTGCACTCAATCTTACTCCTACTCACTCATTCGCACTCACTCTCACTTATTCTTATTCTGACTCACTCATACCTTTTTCCTCACACACTCACACACACTCACACTCACTCATCTTCTCATTCTGTCATTTTCCCTCATTCTCACTCACTCACTTATATTCACTCCTCCTTTTGCTCATACTCTTATTTAGTCTCACTTGTGCTCACTATCACTCATTCTCACTGACTTTGACTCACTCATTCTCACTCAATTACACCCACTCACTCTCACTCATACTCCAACACTCCCTCACACTCATTCTTACTCATCATTTCTCACTCATCCACTCTCACTCAACTGCAGTCACTCTTTCTCTCACTCATCCACTCTGACTCACTCATACTCACTTACTGACATTCAGTCTGTCATTCTCACTCACTTTTACTGACACATACATGCTTAAACAGACATGTTACGTGCAGCCAAACTGAACTGTCACCCGCAAGCATGCATACAACATACATTTAAAAGCATTTTTTACCTACCTCAGCTTCCAGCAAAAGTCTTGTTCCAGCTTCTGGTGCTCCATTTTTAGTACACTAATAGTGAATAACAGACCATTACTCACTATTATTGTAAGTTAAAAAATGGGCAGAAAACAAGGAAAGCAGATCCCCACGGAACATAAAATCAAGCTGCCCTGTGTTCTTGGAACTGATTTTGGCACCTTTGGGGCCAGGGGTCTGACAAGCAGTGCCAGGGGTAGCAAGGGGCAACCCAGAGGTTGCAGCTGTTACCCATGGCTGTCCTTAAATTACATTCATGCCCTTATTGATAGCATAACTGAACCTTGAAAACCCTAACTAACCCGTAATAATACCCATCCTTGAACCTTAAAAACTCTTACTACTAGTTAACGCTACCCTTCCTTTCACCCAGAAAGCTCTTACTACTCCTTCAGGTGCCCTTCCCTGAATCCTTAAAGCCCCTTACCATCCCCTAATGCTACTCTTTCCTGAACTCTACAGACTCCTTACTATGCCTTAACGCTCACTCTGGGATTCTTCCTGCTGTAAGCCGGGGAAGCCTAACGGTGAAATACTGAGAAGAGTTGGGAACCGAATGACTGATTCCTCTCATAATTCCTCATTTCTAAGGCGACCCCCAGGATCTCCCTTATAATCCCTGTTATTTCTATCGCCACTTCCTTCCCCACAGTTGTCAATGCCCACCATAACTGGAACTCTGGGGAGCAGTTACTGGGTGATGTTGTTATAAGGCCCTTAGTGGCGCCAAGCAACACAGAAAAGCTGCATTGACATTGTGAAAAATTAACACCTCCCCACCAATAGAATAATGTACAGAATGTCAAATATTTTGCTGCTATACCACCATTCGGTAATACCATTACCACAACCAGTTATTATGATATTACCGCAAGCATAGTTTCTGTCTATTTTCCTTAGTTATTTTCATAGAATTAGCACCATCGTTTTGCTTGTGCTCTGGTACTTTTATGCATGGATTGCAGTACTTTCTCTTAATAAAAAATAGTGTCAAACGCGCTGAAAACCACTTTCCTCACATTTCACTTAATTTTTTTACAGCTTCCCATATATTCTAAATGACTCCCAAGTAATATGTCCATGAATGATAAAATCTACCAAATATTAGAGCATGACTATTTAATTGTTTTGTAATAATGGCCTATCTAGGTACGGTAAACTTCCATTTTTAGTTGTTGCCTAGACAGTGCATGCGCTGTCTGTTAGAAATCTTTTTTTTTCTATCTGTGTGCTTAAAGTCCACCTATTGCTTAACACTGGCTGGCTTCACTGTCACTCTCATTTGCTAAATTTTTATTGGTCAGAGTCTGTAGGCTTTCTTCTTCTTCATGAGCTTGTCCTTCCCCTGGAGCAGGGTGCTTTACTTGTGTCTTTCCACTGCTCATTTTTTAGGAGATATACTCCCTCCCTCGCCCTTGTTGCTTGGCCTCATTTGCCTTCATTCTTTCCGGTGTTGCCCATGTTGTTGCTGTACCTCACCCATCTGCCCTCCCTCCTTCAGTAGTTGTCTGTGTTGTTAATTGCCCCCACCCACAGTTGCCTGTGTGTTTGCTCCAAGCACCTCCCTCCCACCCCTTGCTCTTCATGTTGCCCCCTGACTGCCCACTCCTCCCTCCTGTGTTGCCTTTCACCACCCCCATGTTGCCTCCCACTCCCAAATAAACAAAAAAAAAGCACTATGAGACATCCAGCAGCGGCCACATAATAGCCCTTTTTAGATCGAGCCTGAGCAGCGCATGCGCTGTTCTGCGAGGCATGCTGTATTGGAGTATGGATTTGAAACCCCGCCCACTCTCTGCCCATATTTGTCATTGGATGGTGTCATTGTCCTTCATAAATGCTGGCTTCTGATTTGTTTATAGGCTTGTTAGTCCCTCCTTAGTACCGCCTTGTCTTCATTTGTAACCTCCCAAGAGGACTGGCCCTTTTACTTCGGTTGTTACATGGTATGTCTTATTTAGTCTGTGAGCACTTTTTTCTATCATAAGTTTCTCCTACTGCAGGCACGACATGCTTTCTGCAGCATTCAGCGCGCTATGGCGCTTTCACTTTCCAAAAAGCCCAGGACACGCTTTGATGTTTTTAGGTCTCGCCTGAGCCAGCGCATGCGCTGGTCTGGCGAGACATTTAGTGAGTGGGGGCTTTAGAAATGCGACCACAAGCTTTTACTTGTGGCCTAAGGCTTGCTGTTACGCGCGCGTGCACGCGCACAGCCGCCATCTGGCTTTCCTCTCTCGTCAGGGGTCATCAGCTTTCAAGATACGAGAGCTTTCTTTCACATTCCTGAAGTCGATAGCTTCCTTTTCATTTGCCTATATATCCCTACCTCTCTTCTACCCCTCTACCTCTACTCTACCTCTCTTCTACCCCTCTACCTCTCTTCTACCCCTCTACCTCTACTATACCTCTCTTCTACCCGTCTACCTCTCTTCTACCCCTCTACCTCTCTTCTACCCCTCTACCTCTCTTCTACCCCTCTACTCTACCTCTCTTCTACCCCTCTACCTCTCTTCTACCCCTCTACTTCTACTCTACCCCTCTTCTACCCCTCTACCCCTCTTCTACCCCTTTACCCCTCTTCTACCCCTCTACCCCTCTTCTACCCCTCTTCTACCCCTCTACCCCTCTTCTACCCCTCTACCCCTCTACTACCCCTCTACTACCCCGCTAACCCTCTACTACCCCTCTACCCCTCTTCTACCCCTCTACCCCTCTACTACCCCTCTACCCCTCTTCTACCCCTCTACCCCTCTTCTACCCCTCTACCCCCCTCTTCTACCCCTCTTCTACCCCTCTACCCCTCTACTACCCCTCTACCCCTCTACTACCCCTCTATCTCTACACTACCTCTCTTCTACCCCTCTACCTCTCTTCTACCCCTCTATCTCTACCTCTCTTCTACCCCTCTACCTCTACCTCTCTTCTCCCCCTCTACCTCTCTTCTCCCCCTCTACCTCTCTTCTACCCCTCTACCTCTCTGTTACCCCTCTACCTCTACTCTACCTCTCTTCTACCCCTCTACCCCTCTTCTACCCCTCTACCTCTCTTCTACCCCTCTACCCCTCTTCTACCCCTCTACCCCTCTTCTACCCCTCTACCCCTCTACTACCCCTCTACTACCCCTCTTCTACCCCTCTACCCTCTTCTACCCCTCTACACCTCTACTACCCCTCTTCTACCCCTCTACCCCTCTACTACCCCTCTACCCCTCTACTACCCCTCTACCCCTCTTCTACCCCTCTACACCTCTACACCTCTTCTACCCCTCTACTACCCCTCTACCCCTCTACTACCCCTCTACTACCCCTCTACCTCTCTTCTACCCCTCTACCCCTCTTCTACCCCTCTTCCCCTCTTCTACCCCTCTACCCCTCTTCTACCCCTCTACCCCTCTTCTACCCCTCTACTACCCCTCTACCTCTCTACTACCCCTCTACCCTTCTACTATCCCTCTACCCCTCTTCTACCCATCTACCCCTCTTCTACCCTTCTACCCCTCTACCCCTCTTCTACCCCTCTACCCCTCTATCCCTCTTCTACCCCTCTTCTACCCCTCTACCCCTCTACCCCTCTACTACCCCTCTACCCCTCTACTCTTCTACCCCTCTACCCCTTTTCTACACCTCTACCCCTCTTCTACCCCTCTACTACCCTTCTACTCCTCTACCCATCTTCTACCCCCTTCTACCCCTCTTCTACCCCTCTACCCCTCTTCTACCTCTTTACCCCTCTTCTACCCCTCTACCCCTCTTCTATCCCTCTACCCCTCTTCTACCCCTCTACCCCTATTCTACCCCTCTTCTACCCCTCTTCCCCTCTTCTACCCCTCTACCACCCCTCTACCCCTCTACCTCTCTTCTACCCCTCTACCTCTACTCTACCTCTCTTCTACCCCTCTACCCCTCTTCTACCCCTCTACCCCTCTTCTACCCCTCTACCCCTCAACCCCTCTACTACCCCTCTACCCCTCTACCCCCTCTACCCCTCTACTACCCCTCTACCGCTATTCTACCCCTCTACCCCTCTTCTACCCCTCTACCCCTCTTCTACCCCTCTACTACCCCTCTACCCCTCTTCTACCCCTCTGCACCTCTACACCTCTTCTACTCCTCTACTACCCCTCTACCCTACTACCCCTCTACCCCTCTACTACCCCTCTACCTCTCTTCTACCCCTCTACCCCTCTTCTACCCCTCTACCCCTCTTCTACCCCTCTTCCCCTCTTCTACTCTTCTACCTCTCTTCTACCCCTCTACCCCTCTTCTACCCCTCTACCCCTCTACCACTCTTCTACCCCTCGTCCCCTCTTCTACTCTTCTACCCCTCTTCTACCCCTCTACTACCCCTCTACTACCCCTCTTCTACCCCTCTTCTACCCCTCAACCCCTCTTCCCCTCTTCTACCCCTCTACTACCCCTCTACCTCTCTTCTACCCCTCTACCTCTACACTACCTCTCTTCTACCCCTCTACCTCTCTTCTACCCCTCTACCTCTACTCTACCCCTCTTCTACCCCTCTACCCCTCTTCTACCCCTCTACCCCTCTTCTACCCACTGTAACTAGCAAAGACACTGTGTCACGGCAGCATCACTCAGCACCACCACAGCATCACTCAGCACCACCACAGCATCACTCTGCACCACCACAGCATCACTCTGCACCACCACAGCATCACTCAGCGCAACAGCAGCAACACTCAGCGTCACCACAGCATCACTCAGCGCCACCACAACATCACTCAGCGCCACCACAGCATCACTCAGCGCCACCACAGCATAACTCAGCGCCACCACAGCATCACTCTGCACCACCACAGCATCACTCTGCACCACCACAGCATCACTCAGGACCACCACAGCATCACTCGACACCACCACAGCATCACTCGACACCACCACAGCATCACTCGACACCACCACAGCATCACTCAGCGCAACCACAGCATCACTCAGCGCCACCACAGCATCACTCAGCGCCACCACAGCATCACTCAGCACCACCACAGCATCACTCAGCGCCACCACAGCATCACTCAGCGTCACCACAGCATCACTCAGCGCCACCACAGCATCACTCAGCGCCACCACAGCATCACTCAGCACCACCACAGCATCACTCAGCGTCACCACAGCATCACTCAGCGCCTCCACAGCATCACTCAGCACCACCACAGCATCACTCAGCACCACCACAGCATCACTCAGCACCACCACAACATCACTCAGCACAACCACAGCATCACTCAGCGCCACCACAGCATCACTCAGCGTCACCACAGCATCACTCAGCATCACCACAGCATCACTCAGCGCCACCACAGCATCACTCAGCGCCTCCACAGCATCACTCAGCACCACCACAGCATCACTCAGCACCACCACAGCATCACTCAGCACCACCACAACATCACTCAGCACAACCACATCACTCAACACCACATCAGTATCACTCAGCATCGCCTTTGCACTAGTACACCACCACATCATCATCACTCAGCAAGACCTAAGTATCATTCAGCATCACCTCAGCATCGTCTCAGCACCAGTCACCACCACCACTACCACCTCAACATCACTCAACACCACCTCAGCCTGCTCTCGGAATCTGCCATCTGTTGATTCTCCCCAGCGTCTGGCCGCTGCTAGTGTTATAATACAGGTACTAGTTCACAACCTTCAACCTCCAATTGTTTATGCCCCCTCAAAAAAAAACTTTAACAAACAACAATTGGAATAGGCAAAAACAAGTTGCCAGCATTGCAAGAACAAAAGAAAAATGAGGAAATTTTTTATTGTACATAAATTTTTTAATATGGTCGTTCTGTTGGACATAATGCCTTTTTGGTCATATATAAGGTAACAAAAATGCTTCTGGCACTTTTTTATTACAACTTTTCAGCATGCTGCACAGCAGCCACACTACAGTACAGCTTAAACACATTGGCAAAGACAATAAGTCTCGCTTTTGGGACCTTATAAGTATTTAGTTATGCAGCACAATATCCTTGGTGCAACAACATCAACTGTTGCATGGCTAAACACTTATAAGGTCCCAAAAGCGAGACCTATTGTCTATGCCAATGCTTGTTTAAATGTAATCACCCGTCCCTCCTGTCCCCTCCTCCCAGCTCCCTTCCCATGCCTGCCTCTGGCTTTACAGCAATGACCAGGCAGAGCGGGCACTCTCCCTCCCCATGCTCCGGCACACACGGTTGGGACGGAGAGGGGGAGCTGGATAACACAGCAGTAGCCCTTCTCTGGCTCCGAAGACCGCTTAATCGCTCTCACCACAAATCCCCCTTTCCTGGTTTCTGCCTGGACAGGCTGGACATGCACGGCTTCATCCAGACCCCACTAAGCTCATAACAAGCATTTGCAATGCAATAGGTCTCGCATTTGCGAGAGTTTAAGCTATTTGCATTGTAAATGACAATGCCTTTTATTTATGTTTTTAAAACTAACACATAAAAAAAGGCATTGTCATTTAACAATGACAATAACTCAAAGTCTCGCAAATGTGAGACCTATTGCATTGCAAATGCTTATATCTATGGCCCACAGGCAAGAAGCGCCTCGAAACAATTACGTTCGCAGTGTTATACAAATACTCAATTCATTCACGCAGGCACGCATTCATTCACGCATTCATTCAATTCCTTTTCCGACCACCCGTACCCTCAACTCCGAATTGGATATTGGATCTCCTGAGCTGAAGGAACCCGATTCACAGAAAGCAACAGTAAATCTTTAGTTGCAGTAGTACTTCGGATGTAAGTTTACTCATTTCTGTTACAAGCAGTGGCCGCAGCATGCCTAGAAGGCAGCGCTAGAGGCAGGTTTCCAGGTGCACTACTGGGAGTGTCGTGGGCTACTTTACTGAGTTGCCATGTCCCCAGAGTTGAGATGTAAACACTGTACAGCACCGTACTGGGCGGAAACGACTCCACACTGGGGAAAGGCAGCTCTCCGTCAATTGGCATTTTTTTTATTATAAACATTTTTCTTGGTGGTGAAACACCTTCACCTACAATCCCATTAAGTTTGGCGGGTTTCTGTCCCCACCCCACTCCGGATAAGTCTACTGCAGCAAGCACTTTGCTAGAGAAATCTCTGACCACTTCCCGGAAGGTTGGAGAGAAGTGTGTGATGCTCACACGCTCGCAGGTTTGCAGGTGTTCACAAACTCTCCAGGAAAACCACGCGTTGTTATGCCCATTCGAAGGTGTTTGCGACAGTGTAATTGCACGCCCTTAGGGCATACAATTAGGCAGTAGTAAAAACATTCACGCCTCCTAAGTAGCCTTTTGTGAAAAACTGCATGCCAAAAGCAGTCATTTTGGGCAGTAAAAGTATGTATTCCAACGAAAATGTCTTTGTGAATTGGTAACCAAGTTGTCTTAGACCCCTCCCCCACCCCTAGAAAGGGAACATTCAGCATTTGCACCACTTTGGATCTTTCCAACAGAGTGCAAAGACGGAGCTGGAATCGGAGCAGATCAGCACTTTGGCCCAGCTCACGGGAAGGTGTGGAGTCTACGGGCCAGGCCATTTTAGGCTACTTTCTGTCTATGTATCTGGACACAAATCTCTTAATTTGTTTTCATGCTCTGTGAGAACGAAGAATCTCGGACTACCTGCGCGTTATTAAAGCTTTGATCCTCAATTGCTACCATTCTCACATTTTACTTAAACAACTTATGACTCAAAGTGTAGTCACAACAGCGTTTACTCATCCTGGCTTAACCTAGGCAGCCTGCCACCCTGTGCCTCATTATTTTGATGACCTACATCCGGTTCGAACTTTAGTTTGAGAGAGGATATGGAGTAATGGGTAGAGGGGGTTGAGTGGTCATACATTTCCTGCTTTAATTTGTATATAATCTGCAAGTCACACGCTCCAATCCAAGTATCTGATTAGTCACTTGTTGCCTTTCAATTTATAGCACTTTATACCGTGGCGTGGGTTTGAAAGAACTTAGAATAGTAACATTGGTTATTACCTATTGACACGGTACTCTTTTTATTGGCCTTAGAAGGATGAGAGGTGGTGATGTGATTCCAGCTCGGCTTTTGAACGGGCTGGTCCCCCCCCCCCATCCTCGTTCGTTACATCCAAGGGAGCTTCCCCCCCCAGGTTTAATGTGATAGCTTAGTTGGTCAATGTGCCTGTTGTATCTGTGTGTCGCAAGTTGCAGTTCAAGCAGGACAGCCTTTCATCCTTCAGATGTTGAGACATTGAGTACCATCCATTTGGTAATAGTGTTTTTCATCAAACGTTTATGAGGCAATTCAATCCGTGACAACTGATATGAATGTTCAATAATATCAAGGCCCTTGTGAACACAACATAGAGGTAGCCCCTCTTTTTTATTAGGTCGAGCCTGGGCAGCGCATGCGCTGCTCTCCGAGGCATGCTGTATTCAGGTATGGAATAGAAGCTCTGCCCATTTCCCGCCCATCTTTTTGGCTCCTGTTACTGTCCTTTGAAATCGTTGGTTTTGATTGATAAATAGACTTAGTAGTCCCTCCTTGGTACCGCCTTGTCTGCATTTGTAACCTCCCATAAGGACTGGACTTTTTACTTGTCTTGTTACACGGTCTGCTTTATCTAGTCTGTGAGCCCTATTTTCTTTAATGATCTTCCACTATTCCACCCATGACGTGCTTTCCTACAAGGCAGCACGCCGCCCGCTTTTATATTTTTAATAGTAATGGCTGCGGGCCCGCTTTAACTATAGCGGCCCGCTTATTTATTTATTTAATTCATTTGCGGCACAGTCCGCTTTAATTATAACAGCCGCACTTATTTATTTATTTAATTTTCAGCGTGATCTGCTTTAACTATAGCGGACACGCTTCTTTATTTATGTAATTTGCCAGTGCTGTCCGCTTTAACTTTAGAGGCGGCGCTACCAAACCTTTGTTTATTTATTTTTTATTTTTAAGTGAAAGCGCCCCATACCGCGCTTTCACTTTATTGTTGGCCACACCCCTTTCTTTAGACGCTGCTCACTGTAACCTGAATACGGTGAGAAGCGTCTAAAGAAAGGGGCGCGGCCACCAATAAAGTCATCTCGCTTTGCGAGAGTTTAAGCTATTGGCATTATAAATAACAATGCCTTTTATATGTGTGTTGGTTTTAAAAACACATAAATAAAAAGCATTGTTTTTTAAAATGCCAATAGCTTAAACTCTCGCAAATGCGAGACCTATTGCATTGAAAATGCTTGTTATGTCTAAGCCTACCAGACAGTGCAGCTGTCTGGTTTGCTAACTACTTCCTTTGGGCATTCTGAAAGCTTTCCTGGGAATGCATTCCACCCATTGCTGGCCATTTACTTTGTGGTTTGTAGCTTACATTAGCTTGCTTTCTATTTGCTGGCTTTATTTGTTTTAGGCTGTCAAGCTTGAGTTTGTCTGTCTTGTAGAGCACTGCTTGTTCCCTGTATCCTTACGAGCGGCTCATTTTCTGTAAACAGTCCTTTAAATATTGATCTTATCTTGTCACATTTGCTGTGCATTCAAAGACAAAGGTCAAATGTCAGGCTCTGTCTTCGGAGGGAGCTTGGTGTTTACTTTCCTTTCTCTGACTTCAAAGTGAGAGAATTTATGTGGCAATCTTGCTGTGAAACAAAAGTTTTTTTTATAGCACACAAAAAAGATAAATTGTGCTGATATTTCAGAATATATCAGAATTAGGAAAGTACAAATTAAGCTGCTTTTTTGGAATTCTGAAGTGTGGTGGAAACAAATATTTGAATGCGATCAAAACACATCAATACATTTCCAGACATTATCGTTTGTGCGCAGTAAAACTGTAAGTCTGTGCAAATGTAATGGTCATTTCAATTGAAAACGTGTTGTCTGTAATGGCACTGCGCTACCACACCATGCATACTCCACACTACGACACTCCACTATACAATACTCTACTCCACTCTATGCCCCTCCACTCTACGCTACGCCACTTCACCCTATGACATGCCACTCCATTCTACGACACTCTGCAACACTCCATTCTACGCCCCTCCACTCTAAGTCACTCTACTACACAACAAAACACAACACACCACTCAACTAAACTCTACGCCACTTCATTCTACTCTACTCTACACCACTCTATTTTACGCCCCTCCACTCTATGCTCCTCCAATACACTCTTGCCCAATCTACCCACTCCAATCTACCCCAATCTACTCCAATCTACCACAAACCACTCCAATCCAGTCTACCTCAATCTTCCTCACTTCACTACAATCTACCCCACTCCACTTCAGTCTACCCTGCTCCACACCAGTCTACCCCCACCTACCCAATCCCACTCCAATATACCCCACTCCACTTTACCCCACTCCAATCTGCTCTGCTCCACTCTACCCCACCCACTCCAATCTGCCCCACTCCACTCAACCCTCCTCTACCCCACTTCACTCCACTCCACTCCAATCTACACCACTCCACTCAAATCCTCTCAATCTACTACAATCTACCCCACTCCACTCCAATTAAACCAAACCCACCCCAGTCCAATCTCCCACAATCCACCCTGCTCCATCCCAATCTAACCCACTCCCCTCCAATCTACCCCATTCCACTCCACTCCAATCTACCCCACTCTAATCTACTCCACTCCAATCTACCCCACTCCACTCCAATCTGACCCACTTCAATCCACCCTACGCCAATCTACCCCACTCCACTCCAATCGCCCCTCCACGCCAATCTGCCCCACTTTACTACAATGTGAACCACTCCAGTCTGCCACAATCTACCCACTCCACTCCAATCTACCCCACTCCACTCCAATGTATCCCAATCGACCCCACTGCAATCCACCTAGTCTACTCCACTCCACTTCAATCTACCCCACTCCACTTCAATCTACCCACATCATCCCAATCTACAACAATCAATCCACACCAATCTACCCCACTCCAATCTACCCCACCCCACCCCACCCCACCCCACCCTAACCCTCTCCAATCTCCCCCACTCTTCCCCACTTCACTCCCGTCTATCCCACTCCACTCTAATCTACCCTTGTCTACCCCACTCTGCTTGAAACTACCCAAATTCACTCCACTTCAATCCAATCTACACAGTCTCCTCCAATACAATCAACCCCACCCCAAACTACTCCACTCCACCCCAAACAACTCCACTCAAATCAATCTTCTCCCATCCACCCTACTCTACCCCACTCCATTCCAATCAACCCCACTCCACTCCAGTCTCCTCCAATCTACTCCAATCCACTCCACTCCAATCCACTCTATTCTATCCAAATCTACCCCACTCCAATCTACCCTAATCCACTCCACCCCAATCTTACCCACTCCAATCTATCCCACTACACTTCACTCTAATCTACGCCACTCCAGTCCACTCCACTTTACTCCAATCTGCCTGACTTAACTCCAATCTACCCCACTCCACCCCAATCTACCTTACTCCACTCCATATACCCCACTCAACTCCAATCTGCCCCAATCCAATCTACCCCACTCCACTCCAATCTACTCCATTCCACTCCAATGTACCCCACTTCTGTCCAGTCTATCCCAATCCACCCCACTCCAACCCTTTGAAATAAACTCCACATCAACCTACTCCACTCCAATCCACTCCACTCTATCCCTCTCCACTCTACTGCACACAACTCCAATAACACCACTCCACTCCAATCTACCGCACTCCAATCTACCCAAAACTACCCCACTCCAATCTACCACAATATACTCCACTCTAATCTACCCCACTCTACTCCAATATCCACTCTACTCTATCCCATTCCACTCCACCACAATCTACCCCACTCCACTCCAATCTATCCCAACATACCCTACTCTACTCTACCCCAATCTACCTCATTCCAATCTACCCCAACCCACTTCAGTCTACCCCAATCTACCTCACTCTTCTCCAGTCTACACCACTCCAATCTACCCCAAACTACCTCACTCCAATCTGCCACAATACACCCCACTCCAATCTACCCCACTCAAATCTATCACACCCCACTTCACCCCACTCCACTCCACTCCACCCCACTCCAATCTACCCCATGCAACTCCAATCTACTCCACTCTACTCACCTCCAATCTATCCCACTTCAATCTACCCCACTCTACTCCACTACAATCTACCCCACTCTACCCAATCTACCCTACTCCAATCTACCTCAATCTACCAACTCCAAACACCCTCCACCTCACCTCACCCCACACCACTAACTTTTAGCCATGCTGGACAGTAGCCACACTGGTGTACAACATGGCTAAAACATATTGCCAAAGCCAATCAATAGCTGTAGCATAGGTGAGACCTATAGGCTTTGCCAATGCTTGTTTTTTTTACCTTTAGCCATGCTTCAAAACAGCAGGGCTGAGGTACAAAGGGCCTATAAAACATTGACAAAACCGATAGCTTTGTCAATGTTTTATAGGCTTAATTTTTAATGCAGGCCGGAATTGTGCTGTATCAACCAGCAGTAGGATACAGGAAAGGCACAGAAGGGGCAGTGTTCTGCACTGTTGCAACATAGTGTTTCTTTTAAATATAGCTCTAAGAAATAATTCAGGACACAGGCATAGACCGGAATATAGGCAATCAAACAAAGGGGGCCCCTATTTAGGCAAATGGAGGTAGAGGGATCATAGGGGAAACATGGAGTAATCAGACAAGCGAAAATCCCCTACCTATTTCTTTAATAATATGCTAAACGTCATATGATATATATAAGAAAACAGTGCTGCAAGAAGGGGGGCAAAAGTGTAACAAAATAAATTTATTTTTTCAGTAAAAAGACAAAAATTACAAATATGATACAGAAATATATTTTTTTAGAATAATTATTAAATAAATACATATGCATAGATCCACCACTCAAACAACAACTCACAACTACACACATACTGCCATACTTCAATCGTACTAACAATAGACCGGAATATACACACGGCCATAAAGCTCGAGATCCCAGTGATGAAAATAAGAAGGTGGAGTTCTGCCCTCATAGTCAAGGCCAGACTCTCATCCAATAAACGTAGAAATTAGCTCATGTGCTTGAAACCTCAGTAGATCTGTTTGTAGGAGGATGCAACAATAAGAGGCAGCTTTTACTCAACATGAGCTCAGGATCCATGCCCGAATCTCAGCCCGCGATGATCTGCTCTAAACTTGGGGCTATATGTATCAAAAATCCATTTTGCATTCCTTAAATAGCGAGTTTTAGGTAATCGATATTTACAGAATGCAAAATGGTATGTAAGAAATAGCGATTACCAAATAGCGATTCCTAAAGATTCGCCAACGCAATTAGGTAATTGCTATTAGGTAATAGTACTCCATTTGTTCCTATGGGCTTAAACGCCCATAGGTGCGAATGGTTTTGCATTACCTAATTTGCGATTACGTAATGGGTAATCGCAAATTAGGTAATGCAATACCAAGGCTGCCCGGGGGCCTAAGGCCCCCTTGAAGCACCCCAACAAAAAAAAATGTGCACATGTAAAGCGCACACATACCCTAGTGGCACGTGTGCAATACATTGCACTTTGAAAAATGCATTTTTGTGCATTTTTCAAAATTTGCACCTGGTTACCATCAACTTAGAGTCGAAGGTAATAGCATTTCCTAAATGCACAGTTTGCATTAAGAAAATGCTTGGTACATGTGCTAAGGGAATCGCAAATTGCGATTCACTATTTGTAGTTGCAATTTTACGTAATCGCAATTCTTGTGATTACCTAAAATTGCGACTACAAAGCCTTTCATATATCTTGAAAGGCAATTTTGCGCTCGCAAACAGCAGAAATTACCGATTCGCACTGTTTGCGAATGCAACATTTTTGATTCATGTGGCCCTTGGTCACCTTGCCGACAGCAAACTCCTGAAGCTGCTGTGCTGAGCTCCGCTTCCAATCCCGACAGACAGGTTTCGGAAACTTTTTTCAGGAAGTTGAATTGAAAGAATCGCTCTGATGTGTGCATATATCATCTTTATATCCAATGAGTCAAAAAAAAAATTGATAAATTCTTATTATTGACTTTTGTTCAAAATATACATCTGTTTTCATCAACTCCTAAACAAACTAACAGTAAAAAATAAAACAAAAACCTAGCACAGCCCTGATAAACCACACAACCACTGTCCGAGCAGACCAGGAAGAATTGCAATTGTACAGCAGGATCGTTTTGAAATGCACTATTAAATATAGAACATGAATTATTTTTTAGACTTTCGCTGGTTGTCTGGAGGGACAGACGAGCAAGTGGGGCGGCGGGAGCAAATGCCCACAACTTCAGGCAAACAGAGCTGTGTGTCAGTCGCATTGGTTTTAGCATAAGAGCAGTGTAAGTAGGGCCTGTAGCATATCAGTGGCGTAACGCAAAATTATGGCCCCCCACTGCAGAATGTGAAGAGGGACCCCTGAGTCTGACATATCTCACAGATATTCATGGGCTGTGGGCTGAATGGGCCCCTCTTGAAGCTTTAGGGAGACTCTGAAGGATTGTCCCCCCTGCCCCCCTGTACCGCAAGAGCTGCGGGGGCCTGCGTTACGCCCCTGCAGCATATGTATAACACCCCTTGGCGAGGCCCTATAAGTCCATTTTTGCTTTCGGTTGTACCGGAGACTTCTGATGTGCGTCAAAAAAGGGCATGTTGTATATGTGAGTCAAAAAAGGGCATGGTGTATATGGGGCGTCAAAAAAGGGCATGTTGTATATGTGAGTCAAAAAAGGGCATGTTGTATATGGGGCGTCAAAAAAGGGCATGTTGTACATCCGTTCTATGCACGTTGTAAGTGCTCGCCGTCAAATTGTCTTTTGTGCCTGTTTGAGCAATGCCATCAGATCCACAGCGTTCTGGGGTGCGTTGTACCACGGCACTCCGTGTTGCCAATGTATGTCATCTGACAAGACACTGACTCTGACTGCTCTATTACATTGCTCTTTACGTCACATGTATAAAACCATTTTGCATTCGCAAATAGTGCAAATCGCTAAATTCGAGCATTTGCGAATGAAAAACAACCTTTCAAGATAATTGAAAGGCTTTGTAAGTCGCAATTTTAGGTAATCGCAATGTTTTGCGATTACCTAAAATTGTGAATGCAAATAGGGAATCGTAATTTGTGGTTCTGTAAGCACATGTACCAAGCATTTTCTAAATGCAAACTGTGCATTTAGGAAATGCTATTACTATTGATTCCAAGTAGCTGGTAATCATGTGCAATTTCTGAAAAATGCACAAAATGAATTTTTCAAAGTGTGTTGTAGTGCACACATGTCCTTAGGGCATGTGTGCTCTTTGCATGTCCACTTTTTATTGGGGGTGCTTCAGGGGGGTCTTAGGCCCCCAGGCACCCTTGGTTTTGCATTACCTAATTTACGATTACCAAGTAGGTAATCGCAAATTAGCTAATGCAAAACCATTTGCACCTATGGGCCTTTAGGCCCTTGGGAACGAATGGAGTAGTATTACCTAATAGTGATTACCTAATTGCAAATCTTTAGGAATCAGTATTAGGTAATCGCTATTTTCTTACATACTATTTTGCATTCCTTAAATAGTGATTACCTAAAATTCGCTATTTGAGGGATGCAAAATGGATTTTTGATACATGTTGCCCTTTCTTATCTAACTGCAGGAATAGTTGAAACAGGTAAGTACAGAAACAATTTTGAAACACAAGGAGCTCTCTGGAGTTCTGTGTGCTCCCTTCGTCTTCAAGTGTGAGTCGGCCCTGCATCTGTCCCAGCGCCATATATGTGCACTTATCAGAAATAATGACATTATTAGGGCTCACCTAGACTGTCTCTTCGAGATCTGTTCTTTTCTATCAGTGGGCTTAGAGCCCACCCGTTGCTTACCATTGGTTGACTTCATTGTCACTCTCATTTACCTGCTATTTTTATTGGTCGGCTTCCTTCCTCTTTGTGTGTTTGTCCCTCCATTGGAGCATGGATGCATTACTTGTGTCCTTCCACTGCTTTTTTAAGGCTTTACTTTTTCCTTTGTGTTTAAGCACTCTACGAGAGTGCTTGTTTTTCAGCTGCCTTCCCCATGTTCTTCTCCCCCTCCGTATTCCTCCCTCACTTATCCGAGTTGCTTGCTACCATCTGCCCCCTCCTTCCATTGTTGTCTGTGTTGTTGCTTGCCCCCACCCACTCACTCGCCTTCCCATGTTGTTGCTTGCCCCTCCCACCCTCCCTCCTCCAGTTATTTGTCTGTGTTTTTGATGACTGTCATAGCATTTTTGTTCCATCCCCTCCATTGACCCTGTTGCCACCCCACTCACCCTTCCCCTCCTTCCAGCGGTTTTATCCCCCTCCCCGCCAGCAATAAAAACAAGCATTGGCATAGCCAATAGGTCTCGCCATTTGGACCTTATAAGTGTTTAGCCATGCAGCACATTATTCTGGGTTCTGTGCCGCCAGGGATTGAAGAGCTATACAATTACTACACACTGGGCCATGCAGTCTGAGTAAAGAATGCATGCTTGCCCCAGGAAACATTTTTGGACACATTCGAAGGCTTTCTAACGCACAGTCAAAAAGACAAGTGCCTCCATGCAAGTCAACAGCACTATAACATTCTGTGTGCGACTGCATCATTAGAGTATTGAACAACCTGAAGAATTAGCGTCAGGGGCAAGTTATGTTTAACAGAATAAGATGACAGATTTATCACACCTCCCGCTGTAAACTATGCACTGAATTTACAAAAGCCAAATTGTTTGAGCAGCACATGAACCTTGCTATATGTGAGTTCAGGCTGTCTCCGAAGCACCAGACCAGTAGTGTTCTGTTCATGGATAACTATTCAGGAAGCAATTTAATGTTTGGAACTTAGCTTCACAGGCCCAAAGTCACCTGGAATTTGAATTATGCCAACAATCTTTAGCTCTGAACACTGATATATTACATAACTGGCACGAAGCTGGAGCAGCCTCACGTGGTACCGTGAAGTTAACCCTGGGGCAGGAATCGCAAAGTACAGGTTCAACTCATAATCTGTGGAAAAGAGTCTGAATGTTACTTCTGAGCTTAGAACAGCTGTGGGATGAAATGGTCTCCTAGTCTTTATTTAAGGTAGTAATTGAAAATGAATGAAAATAAAATCATATCAGGGTCTTTCCTGTATAGAAACACTGCCTCTGGTCTGGTCAGATCACGCACTTATAAAATTTGACCTACCAGTAATGCTGTTTGATCCTACTTGGGCCTATAAGATCCCTTCTAAATCCAAAAGGGACTGGGGTAAGTTGGATAAATCCCTCCTCCGTACAATACTAGAGAGGACGTACCCCCAGGTATGTGGGCCTTCAGACAATTCTGCCCCTAATTACACAGATTGGTTAAATACGGCGTTTCTAGCCGCTGTGCCCACCAAAAGCATTACTGGCAATAGGAGAACCCCTTCGGCTCCTTGGTTCTCAGATGCCTTACGGGCAGAAAAACAAAAATGTCGCTGGCTGGAAAGACACTGGCGTGCTAAGTATGACCCATCTGAGAGGGAAACATATAAAATAGCTTTAAGAGAATACAAAAATCTCCTTACATCGGAAAAGAGAGAATATTTTACTAGAGTACTCTCGGAGGCAAAACATTCCTCTAAAGCTCTCTTTACAGCAGTGAATAAGCTTACCACCCCTCACAGTACAGGGCCAGTAAACAGTCAAGAGTCCTGCGATGCCATTGCTTCTGCCTTTAAAACTAAAGTTTTGGACATTTTTAAAAATTTTGAGGACACATTAGCTCACGCCCCGCCCTGCCGCTTTCACCAACTCCTCGGGGCATAAACACCCTGCTCAGTTTTACACCAGTAGTTGGCGGGGGTATGCCCAGACGTGGGTCCCTTGCTCACTTTGCCACTGGATTCAAGCAAGCCTGGCTGATGACGGCTGAAATGCCAGAAACCGGTCCTAGGATGCTTGTTTCCGGTCCAGGGAAGACATGGCTTGGCAGTTCGGGCTGGACTGTTCCCATGAGGCACAGGGTCAGACTGATTTGCATATGGCCATGTCTGAACTGGGGTGGTGGAGTGAGCTAAAGAATGATGATGGATTAAACCCAGATCAGTTGACTGGGGGTGAGTGTTTGATTGGCTCAAACGTTCCGTCCATCATCCCCTTTTGTATCGCTTTGTTCGCCCTAAGTTGGCGGGGGTATGCCCAGACGTGGGTTCCTTGCTCACTTTGCCACTGGATTCAAGCAAGCCTGGCTGATGACGGCTGAAATGCCAGAAACCGGTCCTAGGATGCTTGTTTCCGGTCCAGGGAAGACATGGCTTGGCAGTTCGGGCTGGACTGTTCCCATGAGGCACAGGGTCAGACTGATTTGCATATGGCCATGTCTGAACTGGGGTGGTGGAGTGAGCTAAAGAATGATGATGGATTAAACCCAGATCAGTTGACTGGGGGTGAGTGTTTGATTGGCTCAAACGTTCCGTCCATCATCCCCTTTTGTATCGCTTTGTTCGCCCTAAGTTGGCGGGGGTATGCCCAGACGTGGGTCCCTTGCTCACTTTGCCACTGGATTCAAGCAAGCCTGGCTGATGACGGCTGAAATGCCAGAAACCGGTCCTAGGATGCTTGTTTCCGGTCCAGGGAAGACATGGCTTGGCAGTTCGGGCTGGACTGTTCCCATGAGGCACAGGGTCAGACTGATTTGCATATGGCCATGTCTGAACTGGGGTGGTGGAGTGAGCTAAAGAATGATGATGGATTAAACCCAGATCAGTTGACTGGGGGTGAGTGTTTGATTGGCTCAAACGTTCCGTCCATCATCCCCTTTTGTATCGCTTTGTTCGCCCTAAGTTGGCGGGGGTATGCCCAGACGTGGGTCCCTTGCTCACTTTGCCACTGGATTCAAGCAAGCCTGGCTGATGACGGCTGAAATGCCAGAAACCGGTCCTAGGATGCTTGTTTCCGGTCCAGGGAAGACATGGCTTGGCAGTTCGGGCTGGACTGTTCCCATGAGGCACAGGGTCAGACTGATTTTCATATGGCCATGTCTGAACTGGGGTGGTGGAGTGAGCTAAAGAATGATGATGGATTAAACCCAGATCAGTTGACTGGGGGTGAGTGTTTGATTGGCTCAAACGTTCCGTCCATCATCCCCTTTTGTATCGCTTTGTTCGCCCTAAGTTGGCGGGGGTATGCCCAGACGTGGGTCCCTTGCTCACTTTTCCACTGGATTCAAGCAAGCCTGGCTGATGACGGCTGAAATGCCAGAAACCGGTCCTAGGATGCTTGTTTCCGGTCCAGGGAAGACATGGCTTGGCAGTTCGGGCTGGACTGTTCCCATGAGGCACAGGGTCAGACTGATTTGCATATGGCCATGTCTGAACTGGGGTGGTGGAGTGAGCTAAAGAATGATGATGGATTAAACCCAGATCAGTTGACTGGGGGTGAGTGTTTGATTGGCTCAAACGTTCCGTCCATCATCCCCTTTTGTATCGCTTTGTTCGCCCTAAGTTGGCGGGGGTATGCCCAGACGTGGGTCCCTTGCTCACTTTTCCACTGGATTCAAGCAAGCCTGGCTGATGACGGCTGAAATGCCAGAAACCGGTCCTAGGATGCTTGTTTCCGGTCCAGGGAAGACATGGCTTGGCAGTTCGGGCTGGACTGTTCCCATGAGGCACAGGGTCAGACTGATTTGCATATGGCCATGTCTGAACTGGGGTGGTGGAGTGAGCTAAAGAATGATGATGGATTAAACCCAGATCAGTTGACTGGGGGTGAGTGTTTGATTGGCTCAAACGTTCCGTCCATCATCCCCTTTTGTATCGCTTTGTTCGCCCTAAGTTGGCGGGGGTATGCCCAGACGTGGGTCCCTTGCTCACTTTGCCACTGGATTCAAGCAAGCCTGGCTGATGACGGCTGAAATGCCAGAAACCGGTCCTAGGATGCTTGTTTCCGGTCCAGGGAAGACATGGCTTGGCAGTTCGGGCTGGACTGTTCCCATGAGGCACAGGGTCAGACTGATTTTCATATGGCCATGTCTGAACTGGGGTGGTGGAGTGAGCTAAAGAATGATGATGGATTAAACCCAGATCAGTTGACTGGGGGTGAGTGTTTGATTGGCTCAAACGTTCCGTCCATCATCCCCTTTTGTATCGCTTTGTTCGCCCCTAAGTTGGCGGGGGTATGCCCAGATGTGGGTCCCTTGCTCACTTTGCCACTGGATTCAAGCAAGCCTGGCTGATGACGGCTGAAATGCCAGAAACCGGTCCTAGGATGCTTGTTTCCGGTCCAGGGAAGACATGGCTTGGCAGTTCGGGCTGGACTGTTCCCATGAGGCACAGGGTCAGACTGATTTGCATATGGCCATGTCTGAACTGGGGTGGTGGAGTGAGCTAAAGAATGATGATGGATTAAACCCAGATCAGTTGACTGGGGGTGAGTGTTTGATTGGCTCAAACGTTCCGTCCATCATCCCCTTTTGTATCGCAGTTTTACACCAGTATCATCGGACATAGTGGCAAAATACATTCTGGAGGCTAAGTCAGGTTCCCCAGAGGACCCCTGCCCACCTGAGCTGCTGAAAGAAGTCTCTGATTTGGTAAGCCCGGTGTTAACAGATATTTTTAATTCCATGTTCTCTTCCGGCAACTTCCCAGCCATTTGGAAGGATACGTCTATCCTTCCACTGCTGAAAAAACAACTTTGGATGCAGCCGATCCCAACAACTATCGCCCCATAGCTCGCTTGCCGCTCCCGCGAAGATAATTGATAAAATTATGAATATCCAACTTTCCCAATTCATTGGTGAACATGATTTGTTGGATCACTCTCAGTTCGGTTTCCGTCGGGAACACAGTACCGAAACAGCACTTATTAAAGCCACGGAGGAAATAAGAGCGGTGATGGATGGAGGAGGGTCAGCGGCCCTGATACTCCTCGATCTATCAGCCGCATTTGACACGGTTGATCATTTCCTCCTACAACAGCGGCTGAAGATGCTGGGAGTCGGGGGTTCAGCACTGGCACTGGTGTCCTCCTTCCTCAAGGACAGAAGACTGGTAGTGTCGATCGATGGATACCAGTCCGAGCCATACTTCCTCCCTTGTGGAGTGCCACAGGGCTCCTCCTTGAGCCCCACCCTTTTCAATATATACGTCTCTGAACTAGCCCCACTTATCCGGATTTTTGGCTTCAGCCTTACTTTTTACGCGGATGATTCCCAGATTGTAGTAGCAGTATACAAAAACCAGACCTCCCCTGCTCTGCAATTTAAGAACTGCATGGGTGCCATCACTAACTGGATGAGCACACACTGCCTTAAACTTAATTCTGGGAAAACTGAAATCTTGACCTTTGGGAACCTGCAACCTAGTTGGGGCAGTGTGTGGTGGCCCGCTGACATGGGTGATCCACCGGAACCAGCAACTAAAGCGAAGAACCTGGGAGTATGGGTGGATAGTAAACTTTCTTTTGTTCAACACACTAATGCTGTGGTTTCCTCTGCCCACTTCCTTATTAAGAAAATCAGGAAGATCCTCCCTTATCTTCCGGAGGACACGAAAAGAACTGTAGTTACCTCATTAATCCAGTCTAAATTGGATTATTGTAATGGGCTGTTTATAAACGTCCAGAAGCATTGCCTGAAAAAACTACAGAGCATGCAAAACTCAGCCGCTCGACTTCTGTCAAACACCCTTGGTTTAAATCGGTATCTGGAGAGATCCGTAATTTGCATTGGCTCCCTGTAGCGCAGCAAATAAAATTCAAGGCTCTTAGCCTGGTGTTCAGGGCCCTGAATCATACAGGGCCAGCCTTTTGCAAAATCTTCTTGTCTGGTATGAACCAACTAGACACCTTCGTTCATCTGGTGCTAAACTCTTGAGAGTGCCCAGAATTCGTACATTACTTTGGGGTGGTCGCAGCTTTCATTACTGCGCTGCTAAACTCTGGAATTCCCTACCGACTGACTTGAGAAACGCGCAATCTCTTGTCTCTTTCAGAAAAGAGCTAAAAACCTGGCTCTTCTGCAACTAGAGACTCACCAGTGACTTACCTTGTCCGTAGCGCCAAGACACCTCCGGGTATTTGTGCGCTTTACAAATCTCAATAACATAACATAACATAAGGTATGAGGGTGATTGGAAACTTGCAACAATTGTACAATTTGTTGATCACTCATTTACTCCTTAAGAGATCAAGCGAGCCTTACTGGACATCTGAGGTTGCATATAAAACAAGCTCCAAGCTTTGAAGGACAACCTAATGCACGCTGGGGGAAGTAGTGTTTTTGCTTCCACTGAGTCAAGTCAAAAATAAAGTTTATTTAAACCATCTGTTTTTAAACCATAACACATACATTATCATTTTAAAAAGTCTACACATTACAAAGTCATTTTCTTAAGCAATAAAACCCATAATATCCTTAAAACTTAATACTTAATTCCTACCAATTTTAAAACCACTAATTTCATTTTAGATTGCAAGGCACCTCGCTTCTCTTAAGCCTCTATTGGACCAGGGAACCTATAGACACCCTGCATAAATTTCCCAATGGCTATCGCGATATCTAAATGTTCCATATCAGCGAGAAGCTCCCATGCTTGTGAACGCGCCCTAACATCATACTTTAAAAAGATCGGACGAAGTATTAATTTATGTAAATATAAAAATTTCCGGCAGTCCAATAAAATATGTAAAATATTACATTTCATCCCTATATTACACATACAATTGCCATCTTGTTGAATTAGGCCAGATTTTATTGCACTATTTATTACGGCCGGATTAATACCGATTCTAATCCTTAATACATCCATTTTTAACCAACGATTCGGTAATGTGTCTAGGTAGGGATAGCTTATATCATTCTCCCAGCTGTTACTCATAAATTTTACAGAGTCTTTCATACTCAAATACTCTCTGTCCACTGCTCGTGACAATTCTTTACCCTGCATTCTAAGTACACTCT
Organism: Calotriton arnoldi; assembly: GCA_963921515.1. Taxonomy (NCBI): domain Eukaryota; kingdom Metazoa; phylum Chordata; class Amphibia; order Caudata; family Salamandridae; genus Calotriton; species Calotriton arnoldi. The sequence goes on along the minus strand of CAWUFW010013831.1, from coordinate 141,784 downwards.
TTATTACGTTGATTTGCAATGTCTTCGGATCTATTTCCACGTTCAGGTCTTCCACTGAGTCAATGAGAGAGCAGCAACAATCACGCTGGAGTTTATTTTAAAAGGTTTTCCTCAAGTAAACATAATTATATGTAAAGTGGCTAAACTGAAAAGCGCCGCTCATCTTTGACATTTTTTAAATGACGGCGTAGGCGCAACATCCTGTGATTCTGGGCAAATCACTTAATCTCCCTGTGCCTTCAAAAACGAATGTGTCCTTATGTAATGTATGTAACTGGTGTTCATGTAAAGCGCTCCAACAGCATCGAGTTGAGTTCACGCTATATAAAGCTACAAAAAAAACAATAAAAAATGGTAGCCACGGTAAAAATTAAACAAATGGCACGTGTGCAGCCATAGAAGTATATTAGATTTGGTTCCTTCTAAAGGCACTCTTCCAAACTTTCACAGGACATGAACACTGTTCATGGATGAAAAGGTGCAACCAGGGTAATTATAACAAATGGCACCTGTGCAGCCACAGTAGTAAGCAGTTCCTGTGCAGAATGGGAATTAGCTGGGCCTGTGCAGACGCAGTAATAATAATACAAAAGCAGTGCCTGTACATCCGCTGTGCTAGAAAGCAGCGTCCCGGTATAAAGTGGTGTTAGAGCAGCCAGGTAGTAAGCGGCATCTGAGCAGCCGCAGAAAAAACAAGCGGCGCCCGAGCCGCAGTAATAAGGACTAAGCGGCGCTCAAGCAGTCTAGTCACAGAATTAGGACCAAGCAGTACGCAAGCAGCCTCAGTTAGAAGAAAACAAGCAGCGCCTGTGCAGCCCCAGTAAGAAGACTTGGACTCGGATGTGCAGTCTCGGATGAAAGTGGTGCTCGGATGAAAGTGGTGCTAGAGCAGCCATGGTAGGAGGCAGTAGCAAACAGCATCTGTAGCCACAAAAATAATAAACAAGTAGCGCCCGCAGCTGAATAAGCAAGCAGCGCCTGTACAGTCCAGATATGACAGCACAGTTGCCCTACTAATAAACAAGGAGTGCTTACAGACAGCTCTAATTCAATTGAAATCCCCCACATGACACCAGAAGCTGTCACAGGGGAACAAAAGGAAGACTAACTCTTTTCAATGAAACATGCTCCTGACAGATAATAAATGGAACGTTCTTACCTTGGAAGAATTATTCAACAGGAGGGCCCCTGCACCTCCTAGAAACGAAGGGAGTTGCCCCAGCAAACTCCCCTCAGCCTTCAGGAAGCGACGAGGGCACAAAAAAACAAGCAACACATATAAAAAATATAGCTGATTATAAAATATAGAACAAAGTTAACAAAATGGATGCTGCCACAGTAATCATTACGGCGTGTTTATAAAATATACAACAAAGGAAACAAAATGGATGCTGCCACGGCAAACGTTATGTGCAGCCTAAACGTATTTACAAGCAACACATATATAAAATACAGTGGCAAACGTTACGGCATGTACATCAGGGCCGGCGCTAGGCATGGGCAGTATGGGCAGCTGCCCAGGGCCTCGCACTCAGCCCACCAGCATGGGGCCCCGCACCAGTGCAACACACCACCAAACCTCTTGTGCCCCTGCCGATCTCATTGAAGAAAGGTGTCTGTTTGCAATTGGGCTTACAGGAGAGGGCCCCCTCCCTGGGCCTCTGAGGGATGGTATGTGGAGGCCTAGGGGAGGGGGACACTTCATATTGTGCCAGTTGCAAGGAGACGCATTTTGCAGGTGTGTCCTGCAATTAGGCCTCCTGCCTGGCTGCCCATTGAGAGACACTGCGGGACACCCATTGTCAGCACTTTACAGTCTGCACTGTTTTAACTCTCAGCCCCAAGCTATTCTCACACCTTCAGCCCAATATGAGCTGTGAAAGAGGTGCTTGTAGGTGGCAAAGAGGGGAGCTGCAGCCCAAGAGGAGTCTGCACAAAGCAGCTTCCGTAGCCCTGAAGGTGTCACTTATGTAAATTAGAGGGGCTTCGCACATTCCCCTTCGCCCGGGGCCCTGAAAATCCTAGAACTGGCCCTGATGTACATATATATTATACAGCGGCAAACGTTACGGCGTATTTTCGCGTTGTGCAGCCGAAACCTTTTAAGAAGCAATACATATGTAAAATAAAGCGGGAAACATTACGGGGTGTTTTAGTGCTGTACAGCCGAAACCTATTTACAAGCGGAAACATTATGGCGTTTTGTAGCGCTGTGCAGCCAAAACCTATTTACAAGCCTCACATATATAAAATACAGTTGATTAGAAAATACACAACAAAGAAAACAAAATGCAGTAGTCAATGTACGGAATTCCATCCCTTTTATTATTACGATGCATGATTCACTTCTAACTTTTAGCAAAGTTCTGTAAACTTGACTATTTCCCAAGTAACTTGATTCTGTTTTTCTTTTGGGTTAGGAAGTGCCAGGACACCATTTAGGTATCAGAGGCATTATAAGTTGCAATTAAATTACATAACATTTATGGTACAATGTTCTTATAATGGGCAAATAAAATGGAATATTCCTACAACAGAACCTGTAAGCAAGAGTATATTGTTATACTTTTAGAACGGGGTGTTCTTGCAAAATTGTCTCTCAGAAAGGAAATTTTCTAATAACAAGGACTCTTTGAAGAGCTATGTTCTTAGAACAGTGGCTTTTAGAGGGGAATGGTCTTTTAACTGGGTCTCTTACAAAAGGAATACTGTTATAAAAGAGACTTAAAATGGAAATTTCTTATAGCATTGGTCCTTAATTCAATACAATAAGGATTTATAAAGCGCGCAGGTACATCCAAAGAGGCGTCCCGGCACTAGCGGCTTTAACGTTCATTAATGATGATGTTGAATCACAACCGATGCGGGGTGCCAAATTATCAAACAAGTACGTCTTCAGAAGTTTACGGAAGACTGATTCAGAGGGCGCGAAGGGGAGGGTTAAAGGCAAAGAGTTCCATAGTTTGGCGGTTAACTAGGAAGAGGAGCAACCGCCTCTTCTTGCCTTACTGACCCTCGGAACATGTATACGTTTTTGTCCATTGGAGCGAAGTGCTCTCTCCTGATGGTAGGGAAGCAATCTTTTTCTCAGATATCCGGGACTTTTTGCTCACATGCTCTGTCGGCGAATTTAAGGGCTTTACATTTAATGCGACTAACAATAGACATCTAATGAAGACTGCGCAAGGGAGCCGTGACAGAGGCGCGAGCTGGTAACTTCAGAATCAGCCGTGCTGCCGCATTCTGAATGATCTGCAGGCGACGAAGCAGAGAGGATGGTAAACCTAAGTACAGGCTATTCGGATAATCTACATTTGATGTTATCAGACCGTGAATGACAGATTTACAGGTTTCCTCTGGGATCAAGTAGATCATCTTCCTGACTGATTTCAGCATGCGAAAACAGCTAGCAGACACAGATCTAACCTGAGGTTCAAAGGATAGATTGAAGTAAAATTTGAGAAGAGAATGTTCTTAAAACACTGATGTTTAAAGGGATTTTTTTTTAATTGTCTCCCACAGAGGAAACATTCTTATAACTGAGGTTCTTACCTTACAAAGGATTCAAGGAAAGGGACTATTTTAATAGTAAAGGTTATTAGAATAGAGGGGCATATTACCAAGGATTTGCGATAATTATCGCAAAGCGCGCTTAGCGCAGTTTTTTTTATCGCTGGATTTCATCGCGGAGATAACGCGTTATTATCAACGCTTATCTCCAAGGCGATAAAAAATCCAGCGATAGCGGCGAAACCCAGCAATAGCGCGAGAAATCCAGCGAGAAATTCACTGCGCTAATGAAAAGCTTGCTAATAGGCAGGTGAGGACTTAACCTTACAATCCACCTCCCATTGACAAGATGGTTAAGTCAAGTTTTTAGCAGGTGTTAAATTCCAGCGATAATCGCGGTTAGCGCAACTTTTTTCATCGCTTCGCGTGCATTGCTAATAGGGGGAAGTTGTGTTTGCGACTGTTTGCAGTCGCTTTTAGTTGGGAACGCCTACTTTGCATGTCATTAGCGATGATTATCGCTGACATGCAAAGCGGCAACAAAACGGCCGCTATCGCCATTAAGCTGTCGCTAACAGCTGTTAGCGACAGCTTGCTAATAGGGCGATAAAAATATCACTGCTTTATCGGCAAAAAGTGCCGCTAAAGTGGCGATACTGCCTTTGGTAATATGCCCCAGAGTGTCTTATATCGGTGAAGTGAAATGTTCTTATAGCAGGGATTCTTGGAATGGATTAATAACGTACATTGGATTGTCGGCCCTTTAGAAGGACAATGTTCTACTGACAGAGACTAATGCAATGGACTGTTGTTATTATTATTATTGATGCTTACCACAAAACATCACTAAGTGTTATGGAATGTTGTTAGAATAGGGGCCCTTGAAAGGGATTATGTTCATAACTTTAGCTTTTGAGAAGAGGTTTCCTAAACATTTAGCTTGTAGAAGGGGCTGTCCTTATAGCAGGGTATCATAGAAACAAAATGTTCTGAAATATGGCCTCTTAGGGATGTTCTTAGAACAGGGGCTTTTAAAATGGGACTATTTTATAATGGGTTCCTAGAAGGGAATGTCTTCCAACATTGCTCTTAGAATGGAATGTTCCTATAACAGGAGCTGCTATAAGGAAAATGTTAGTATAAAAGGGGTTCTTATAAATAGAATGATTTTGAATCATCAGCTTTTAGATGGGAATGTTCATTTAACAGCCCCTTTAAAAAGGGTGTTATTATAGAAGTGGCTTCTATAAAGGAACGTTCTTATAACAAGGAGCTTATAGACAGAGAATGTTTTCATAACAGAGGTGCTTACAAGGGAATGTTTTAATGAAAGGGGTTCTTGAAAGGGCCATATTGTTAAAACACAGATTCATGGATGGGAATGTTCTGATATATTTGGGCTCTTAGAAGGGAATGTTCATGTAACACAGTCTTTTGAAAAGGGGCTTTTCCCATAACATGGTCTCCTTGAAGATAAAGTTCATGCCATGAGTTCCAAGAAGTGGAATGTTACTATAACAGGAGATTTTGAAGGGGGTGCTTTAAACAGGATTTACCGGGGTGTTATTAAAGCGGGTCTTATAGGGAATGAACTTAACACAGGAGCTCCAAAAGCGGGCTGTCCCTAAAACAGGAGTTCTTAGAAAGGTGTTTACATATCATGGGCTCTGCCAAGAGCAATGTTTCTCTAAAAGGGGCCTTTAGAGAAGGATTGCTGCTGTAACCAGAGCTCTGAGAGGGGAATTATCTCAGAACATTAGTGCCTTGGCTTGGGGGGGATTAGGGGGCTGGTGCTATTTTTAGGTCTTGGCTAGACAGTGTTGTGTTTTATCTGTGTTCTTACAGGCCGCCCATCTCCTACCATTGGTAAACTTCAGCATCGCTCTCATTTTCCTTGATGCCATTCGTCATGGCATGTGGGTGTCATGCCCTCTTCTTGTGTTTGGCCCTCCCATAGTGCATGGGCCAAGTACATGTCTCCTCACACTGCTCCTGGATTGCGGAGCTATTTTTTTCTTTGTTTTCAAGCACTCCATAGGATTACTTGTGTTTTCAGGCCGTCTCCCTTGTACACATGCACACATACCACTAAAATGCATGTGCGTGAACATAAACAAATGCATTTCTTAAAAAGTTGCTAAAAGACTAACAGCCCTTGCATATTTTTTTAGCACGATCCAATGGTATTGGAGCGCTCGATCCGTCCTCTGTCTTGCCATAGCGTGAACACAAGCCAATGGTATAGGAGTACTTCCTCCCGCCCTCTCCCGTCATTGCTTGCCCATCTCCCCATCCCCTACTGCTTCCCTGCTTGACCCATCCCCCCACTACCTCCCTCGTCACTGCTGCTTTTATTTATTTTTATTTTTTGCAAGATCCGATGGTATTGGAGTGCTTGTTCCATCCTCCATCTTGGGTTGTATGACAGAGGCATGCATGGCTAAACCACTGTGCTTCTACTATGCGGCCCCAACAACGAATGCGTCTGAACAACTAATTCCTTTACCACACATGCCTTTACCATGCATGCCTTTACCACGCAATTTTTGGTGAAGGCATGACTGGTAAAGGGATGTGTGGTAAAGATCTGAGCCCTAAAAACTAGCCCGACTCCCCTGAGCCCTTAAAACTACCCCACGCACGAGCCCTAAACACTACCCTGACCCCCCTGAGCCCTAAACACTACCCCGACCCTCCCCGAGCCCTAAACACTACCCCGACCCGAGCCCTAAACACTACCCAGACCCCCCTGAACCCTTAACACTACCCGACACCCAAACACTACCCCGACTCCCCTGAGCCCTAAACACTACCCTGACCCCCCCAAGCACTAAACACTACCCCAACCCCTAAACACTACTCTGACCTCCCCATAGCCCTAAACACTATCCCGGCCCCCCTGAGCCCTAAACACTACTCCGACCCCCTCCTGAGCCCTAAAAATTACCACAGCCCGACCCTAAACCTACCCCTAACCCCCGAGCCCTAAACACTATCCCGACCCCCCCCAAGCCCTAAACACTGCCCTGACACCCCTGAGCCCTAAAAACTACCCCGACCCCCTGAACCCTAATAACTACCTTGACCCCCTTGAGTCCTTAAAACTACTCCCAATCCTTAAAAACGACCTTCACCCCCCCGGAAACCAGGCCCCAGTCACACTTGCCTACTGCGTCCTCTCCCGATCCTTCCTGTTCCCGGGCCTGCCTATCCCAGCATTTAGACCGCGCACTGCCTTAACCACACATATGGGTGGTTAAGGCATGCGTGGTTGAGCTTGCAGTGGAAACAGCATGCGTGGCTCTGCCCGTGTTGTAAAGGCCGTTTCCCTCCATCTTGCTTTAGTGCTAACACCAACCAATAGTATTGGCGCACGCTAAGTGCTCACCAGATAAATTACACAATGACACATTCATTGTCGTAGGTAGGGGGAAGAGTAAGTGATTTACTCAGAATCACAAATTGTTCAGCCGACCCCGAGATTCCAACCTGGCTCCCCAGTATTCCTGTCGGCAGCTCTGGCCGTTAGGCCACATCCACACTTCACTTCAAAGCTCCTCAACTGTTTTTCACTATCACTTCCACATTTGTTCAGCCAGACCCCGTCAACACCAAACAAGCATTGGCAAAGCCAATAGATCTCGGCAATGCCCGAGATATTGGTCTTGTCAATGTGAATGTCTTTTAGCCATGTTGTCTAGCAGCACATCTGCTGTTCAGGCGGCTGAAAATCACTGAAAAAAGCACTATGAAGCGGCAAGCACAGGCCACGTGACAGCACTTTTTTGTGTTAAGAGGGGCAGGATAATAAACTCAACATGGGGGGTGAAGAGTGTAGGAGAGTAGGATCTGCTTCACATGGGTACCCCCACTTTTTGCTGATGCTTCACTGTTTTTCGACATTAGTCTGGCTGGGGCCCTGCTAATCAGAACCCCAGCCTAGCTGCTTCCTCTCTAAAATGGTTTCCATGTGCCTTAGGCACATCACTGATTGGGATCTGGAGTGCCCTTATAAGTCCCTAGTATATGGTATACTATGTACCAAGGGCATAGGTACCTCAGAGGCCTGCCAGGGGCTGCAGCATGTATTATGCCACCCCTGGAAGGCCATCCAAACTGACACCACAGGTCTGCTACTGCAGCCTGGGTAAGGTGGTGCATGCACTCCTTACTGTGATATAGGTTACCTATATCACTAAATACATACACACATATAAACCTATAAGTCACTCCTAAGGCAGGCCTTATCAATCCTAAAGGCAGAGTGCATGGTTCCTATGTGAGAGGGTGCCCCTGCATGAGCAGGACCCCTCTGCAGCGTTCGGAGACCATCTCTGATGCTGTTTGTAGTGCAGCCTGACCATATACTCTTAAGCGCATTATATCCTCGCGGTAAAATGCTAACTTTGGAATGGCTGCACCTAAACATGTCGTGTTTGGTGTCAAACATCTTGGAATACTACCCCCCCGCCAATTCTGGCGGCGGGGGTAGCATTCCACCCTTCTAGAGGGAAAGACATGTTAACTCTGACTAACCCGGTAACTTCTCTCCAAAGCCCTGGCATCACAAAATGGATGCTGCTGCCACAGACACGAGTCTGGCCTCCTGCTGCTGGACGAAACTCCGGCAGGGGAGGCCTGGACAATAGGTTTCCTGTCCCAGGGAGGTGTGACCACCTCCCCAGACAGGATAATGTGTATTGGGGCTGGGCGGGAGCACCATCTGTGTGCTTTGAAGTCCTGCACTGGGGGCACATTTGGTGTCCCTGTGCATACCCTAGTTCAAACCGGATCAGGGGCTTGCAGCCCCTGCTTTGGCGCGAACTGGACAAACGGAAAGGGGTGTAGCCACCCCTCTGCCCTGACCCACCCATAGGTGGGGCCACAGAGTAGTCCAACCCCTATCTTTAGTATAAAGATAGGAACCCAGTCCTTAGGACTTTAGATTATCCCTGGACGAAACTCTGAAACAGAATCCTGGACCTTCGACGCTCTACTCACGATTAGAGGACAGAAGAATCTCCCTTGGGGTCAAGGAGTGACTCCCCTGCTTGGCAGGCACCAAAGAAGCATCTGTCCGGTTCGCATTTCTGAAGCTCCCGTCGGACGCCGAAGTCATCGCATCACCAGAGGTAGATTCTCAGACTTCCCGAGGCTACCCTGAGTCCCCAGCAAAGCTGAGGCCCGTGGCTATCGTGGGTGACTTGAGACCGTGACCCCTGGACACCGAGCACATTTGCAAGTGCATCCTCTTCTGGGTCTCCCAAGAAGTCGTGCTTTGGGCTCCGAGTAGCCCTAGCCTCCAGCACCAGCTGCACCGAAGATCACTGGCCCCCACTCCACGAGTGTCCTGTAAGCCAGATCCACGTGCGGCGTCACGAGGCTCCTTCGCGGTCGCTAGCCCGTTGGCTAGCAGCCCTTAACGAAGGCCAATCCTTTTCTAACTTGGCATCCTGGTTGCTCCAGGCCTGCCCTCACTTACCCTCGCTGGGTGAGTTCCACAGACCTTGCTGGTCTGCACCATCGACGATCTACATCTTCACCGAGACTTGCCGTTGCCAAGGCTTGTTGGGTCCAATCCGGTCGCCGACACCTCAGCACTCGACAGACATCGTGTACCAGCCCGAATCCTGCTCCTGGTCGCCGACAACGCCTCCTGGACCTCGTGGCTGAAGAGTCAAGATGACCATCAACGCACCTGAAGCACTCGACATCGGTGGGCATCTGTCCATCGCCTTCCTGGTCACTGGCTAGTGACCCAGACTCTGTCCCCTCTGCTTTCAGGTTCTTCAGAACTCCGATCCACTCTTGGATCCACCCGGACACTTTTCTCTTGGCCGCCAGCAGCACTTTGCAGCAGATCGCCATTCGAATCGACGACGAAACCCGACCCCGAAAGGCACCTATGCACCCGGCTTCCCTGGGTGAGGTAACACGAGTACTCCGGTGCTCCCGTGGGTAGAGACTCTTCAAAGTCCTAGATCTCAAAGGGTTTTGTCCTAGTCCTCTTTTAAGTGTCCCTTTTCTCTAAATTCCCGATCCCGACTTTCTCCATAGAAGTCAACGGCGTATCGCGGTTGTGTATTTACACTGCACGCGTCTCCCGTGGGTCCCCTGTGTCACTACCTTGGGTGGTTCCTTGTGGTCCAAGCACTTCTAGAGGCTCTAGGCCTAGTGTCTAGTTCAGTCGTGGTTCGCATACCACTTTATTGGTATATGGTTTGGTACGCCCCTAGGGCCCAAACGTGTATTTGTGCTATTACTGTGATTTAAATAACTTCTAACTTATGTACTTCGAACTCTAGCCTCATAAAGAGACTAGAGGGGTGTGTTTAGCAATAAATACATATATTTTGAATATATACCTGGTGTGGTGCTCTTTCATTTGGTCACTCAAGAGATTATAGACTGGTAAAACAAGCTGCTTTACATTCCTTCAAGACTTAGCCTGAAGGCTGCTCTCCATAGCTACCACTAGGATAGCTTTCAATAAGGTTGTCTTTAACCTATCTCCAATAAGGGGTTGTTTGGACTGGTGCAAGGTGCCCACTATAATTAGTGGACAGCATATACCAGGCCAACTTCTCACATTGGTGTGCAGCGTGTGGGATTCCAGCTTGCTATTGTTTTACCAGATAATCTCAATTGAATTGATCAACTGAAAACCACTAAAGGTACCTAAGGTACATATAATTTAAGCTTAGAATACAGTAAGTTCTACTGAACTTAGAGTTGTGTGTTAAGGGATAGCACAACCCTTTCTACAACTCAAGAGAGTTTAGTAGGCCACACTAGAGTAGGTAGTGCATACACCACACCACACTAGTAATGTCTTTAAGGGGAGGATCCAAAGAATCCTTGCAGGAAGACATTGAGCTTCCCCCCTCCAAGTATGAATCACTCCCATTCTTGGAATTGAGAGCTTTATGTAACTTGAGAAAACTAAGGACAGGCCAAAGCCCCACCACCCAACACCTCAAGGAGTTGTTGGTGGCTTATGACCTTAGTAAGCCCGTGGGGACTGAAGGGGTAGGAGCTGAGGGTGGGGCAGGAGAAGAGGAGGAGGCCAGGGGTACCAATACCCCCAGCCCCCCCTCTGAGACTGGCCAGGAGGGTGACAATGACCCTGACCTGGATAACCCAATCCCTCCTGTGGAAGATGATGAGGATGATCAGAATGATGCCCTCTTTGTCCCCCCAGGAAGGATTAAGAGTGTGCCCAGGAAGTCTAGATCTCCTTCTCAGGAGTCTAACCACTCTGGCACCTCTATAGGGAGCTCTGTCTCCTCTCACAGGAGGGAATCCTCTCATGAGAGGAGAGCCAGGCTGGTCCAGTATGAGGAAACTCAGCTGGAAATCAGAAAAAAGCAATTGGCTTTAGATAGGGAATCCCTAGATCTCCTTAGAGAGAGAAGAAAGTTGGGACTAGAGTCCCATGGTGGCAGCCATGTCCCTAGAGATAGGGAAAGGTCCTATGACCATAGGAACCTGAGCAAGATTGTCCCTCCCTATCAGAATGGGGATGACATCCACAAGTGGATAACTGCTCTAGAGAGGGCCTGTAAGGTACAGAAGGTCCCTCAGGAGCAGTGGGCAGCAATCTTGTGGCTCTCCTTTGCTGACAAAGGTAGAGATAAGCTCCTCACTGTTAGAGAGGAGGATGCTGACAATTACAAGGTCTTGAAGAGTGCTCTTATTGATGGGTTTGGCCTAACCACTGAACAGTACAGGTTGAAGTTCAGAGATACCCAAAAAGCACAGACTCAAGACTGGGTAGACTATGTGGATTGTTCTGCCAAGGCTCTGGAAGGCTGGTTGATGGGCAGTAAGGTGTGTGACTTCTCAGGATTGTACAATCTGATAATGAGGGAGCAGATTCTTAATAACTGTCAAAATCAGCTGTTGCATCAATACCTGGTAGACTCTGATCTGACCTCTCCCCAAGAATTGGGAAAGAAGGCAGACAAATGGGTCAGAACCAGGGTGAAGCAGAAGGTACAGAACCAAGGTGGGGAAACCAAGAAGCAAGATGCTAAGAACTCTGAAAAGGGTGGGGAGAAGGGTAAAGATCAAAAGTCTTCATCAGGCCCCCAAAAATCTTCTTCTGGTGGGGATTCACAGTCTACCAAAGGGAAAGGCCAAAGAAAACCATGGTGCAAGGTCTGTAAGCAAAAGACCCACTGGACCAGTGATTGCACCAAGTCCAAAGACTCAAGTCCAGCACCCACCAATGCCCCTAAGGCACCTGTTCCCCCTAGTACAGTTACAGTTGGTGGGAGTGCTCCAGCCAAGGGTTTAGTAGGGTTCACCCTGGGTACTGAGTTGGGCTCTGACCTAGTCAGAGAACTGACTCAGGCTGTGTTAGTCTGTGATGGAGGCATGGATGTGCCCTCCTCTATGAGTCCCAGTAATCTGGGCAAGTACAGACAACAGCCTTTAATCAATGGACGTGAGGCTTTGGCATTTAGGGACACAGGGGCAAGTGTCACAATGGTGACACAAGACCTTGTGAATCCTGGGCAAGTTATACTTGGTGAGATGTACCAAGTGACCAATGCTAGCAATGTCAGAACAGACCATACTCTGGCAGTTGTTAACTTCTCCTGGGGAGGGGTAACTGGCCTTAAGAAGGTTGTGGTAAGTGCAAACCTACCAGTCGAATGCTTGCTTGGCAATGACTTAGAGACTTCTGCTTGGGCAGAAGTGGAGCTCAGGACCCATGCAGAAATGCTGGGGATCCCTGCAGATGTGTTTGCTGTGACCAGGTCACAAGCCAAAATGTCTAGCACTGAACAGGCCTTGGATTCTGGAAGAATGGACCAAGTGCCTTCCAAGAGGAGGAGTAGTAGGGTTAAGGCAGTGCCTTCCCCCTTGGCTCAGGAGGAAGATCAGTCCCTTGAGGGGGATGATCTCAGCCCTGAAGAAGGAACTGTCCCAGAGGAACTTGAACCTGACCAGGTTGAGTTCTTGGGGACAGGGGGACCTTCTAGGGCAGATCTGAGCCAGGAGCAGCAGAGCTGCCCCTCCCTTGAACCCCTCAGACAGCAAGCTGCTGCTGAGGCTGCTGGGAAAGCTAGTGGTCCCCATACAGTGTATTGGGATGATGGACTCCTGTACTCAGAGAGTAGAGACCCCAAGCCTGGTGCTACCAGGAGGTTGGTAATACCTTTGAAGTTCAGGGGCTTCCTATTGACCCTAGCCCATGATATTCCCTTAGCAGGTCACCTGGGCCAGAACAAGACTTGGGACAGAATTGTCCCTCACTTTCACTGGCCCCACATGTCTGAAGACAGCAAGGAGTTTTGTCGCTCCTGTGTAACCTGCCAAGCCAGTGGCAAGGCAGGTGGCACTACAAAGGCCCCCCTGATACCACTACCTGTGGTGGGGGTGCCCTTTGAAAGGGTAGGGATTGACATTGTTGGTCCCATGGATCCCCAAACAGCCTCTGGGCACAGGTTTATCCTGGTGGTAGTGGATCATGCCACCAGGTACCCAGAAGCTATTCCCCTCAGGACCACTACAGCACCTGTGGTGGCAAGGGCCCTCCTGGGAATCTTCTCAAGAGTGGGCTTTCCTAAGGAGGTAGTCTCAGACAGGGGTGCTAACTTCATGTCTGGGTACTTAAAAGCAATGTGGAAGGAGTGTGGAGTGACTTATAAGTTCACCACACCCTATCACCCACAATGCAATGGTTTAGTTGAGAGATTCAACAAAACCTTGAAGGGCATGATTAAAGGGCTCCCAGAAAAGCTTAGGCGTAGATGGGACATACTCTTGCCCTGCCTTTTATTCGCATATAGGGAGGTGCCTCAGAAGGGGGTTGGTTACAGCCCTTTTGAACTTCTGTTTGGCCACCCTGTGAGGGGTCCACTGTGCTTGGTGAAGGAAGGATGGGAGTTACCTCTCAAGCCCCCAAAGCAAGATATAGTGGACTATGTACTTGGTCTCCGCTCCAGGATGGCTGAGTACATGAAAAAGGCAACCAAAAACCTTGAGGCTAGCCAGGAACTTCAAAAGGCCTGGCATGACCAAAAGGCTGTTCTGACTGTTTACCAGCCAGGACAGAAGGTGTGGGTGTTGGAGCCAGTGGCCCCAGCAGCTCTCCAAGATAAATGGAGTGGACCCCACACTATTGTTGAGCAGAAGGGTGAGGTCACTTACTTAGTGGACCTAGGAACACCCAGGAGTCCCCACAGGGTTCTCCATGTCAACAGGTTAAAACCATATGTGGACAGGGCAGACATGGGCTTGCTCATGGCTACTGATGAAGGGCAGGAGGAAGAGAGTGACCCACTCCCTGACCTGCTCTCACAGAACCCTGACGATGGGTCAGTTGATGGTGTAGCCTTGGCAGGCAGCCTCACTACCCAGCAACAAACTGATTGCAGGCAAGTCCTCAATCAGTTTAGACATATGTTTTCACTGACACCCAGTCAGACCACCTGGTGCACTCATGAAGTGGACACTGGGGACAGTCTGCCTATTAAAAACAAGATTTATAGGCAACCTGACCATGTCAGGGACTGTATCAGGACTGAAGTCCAGAAAATGTTGGAGTTGGGAGTTATTGAACCCTCAGATAGCCCTTGGGCTAGTCCAGTGGTCCTTGTACCAAAACCTCACACCAGTGGTGGAAAAAGAGAGATGAGGTTTTGTGTGGACTACAGGGGTCTCAATGCAGTCACTAGGACTGATGCCCATCCAATACCCAGGGCAGATGAGCTCATAGATACTTTGGCCTCTGCCAAATATCTCAGCACATTTGACCTAACAGCTGGCTACTGGCAGATCAGACTAGCTGATACTGCAAAGCCCAAAACAGCATTCTCAACCCCTAGTGGGCATTATCAATTTGTGGTAATGCCCTTTGGTCTGAAGAATGCACCTGCCACTTTCCAGAGGTTGGTGAATACAGTTCTCACAGGTCTGGAAGCCTATAGTGCAGCATATCTAGATGATATTGCTGTCTTTAGCTCCACCTGGGAGGATCACCTGGTCCACCTCAGGAATGTTTTACAGGCCCTGCAAAAGGCAGGCCTGACTATCAAGGCCACTAAGTGCCAGATAGGGCAGAGTCAGGTTGTGTACCTGGGCCACCTTGTGGGTGGAGGCCAGGTTCAACCTTTGCAGAGCAAGATCCAGACCATCATGGACTGGACTGCTCCCACTACCCAGACTCAGGTGAGAGCCTTCTTAGGCCTGACTGGGTACTATAGGAGATTTGTCAAGGGGTATGGATCAATAGTGACACCCCTGAATGACTTAACTTCTAAGAAAATGCCCAAAAAGGTTCAGTGGACAGCTAGCTGTCAAAAGGCATTTGATGACCTCAAGCAGGCCATGTGCACTGCTCCAATTCTGCAGAGTCCTGATTACTCCAAGAAGTTCATTGTTCAAACTGATGCATCTGAATTGGGGGTAGGGGCTGTACTGTCACAATTGAATGAAGAAGGTCAGGATCAGCCAGTAGCTTTCATTAGCAGAAGGCTGACCCCTAGAGAGAAACGTTGGTCAGCCATAGAGAGGGAGGCCTTTGCTGTGGTCTGGGCTCTGAAGAAGTTGAGGCCATACTTGTTTGGTACACACTTCCTGGTTCAGACAGACCATAAGCCCCTCTTATGGCTAAAACAAATGAAGGGTGAAAACCCCAAACTGCTTAGGTGGTCCATTTCCCTACAGGGGATGGACTTTACAGTGGAACATAGGCCTGGGAGTAACCATGCGAATGCAGATGGACTCTCTAGGTATTTCCACTTAGAACATGAAGACTTAACTGGGCAAGGTTAGTTTAATGTCCCTACGTTTGGGGGGGTTGTGTAGGAGAGTAGGATCTGCTTCACATGGGTACCCCCACTTTTTGCTGATGCTTCACTGTTTTTCGACATTAGTCTGGCTGGGGCCCTGCTAATCAGAACCCCAGCCTAGCTGCTTCCTCTCTAAAATGGTTTCCATGTGCCTTAGGCACATCACTGATTGGGATCTGGAGTGCCCTTATAAGTCCCTAGTATATGGTATACTATGTACCAAGGGCATAGGTACCTCAGAGGCCTGCCAGGGGCTGCAGCATGTATTATGCCACCCCTGGAAGGCCATCCAAACTGACACCACAGGTCTGCTACTGCAGCCTGGGTAAGGTGGTGCATGCACCCCTTACTGTGATATAGGTTACCTATATCACTAAATACATACACACATATAAACCTATAAGTCACTCCTAAGGCAGGCCTTATCAATCCTAAAGGCAGAGTGCATGGTTCCTATGTGAGAGGGTGCCCCTGCATGAGCAGGGCCCCTCTGCAGCGTTCGGAGACCATCTCTGATGCTGTTTGTAGTGCAGCCTGACCATATACTCTTAAGCGCATTATATCCTCGCGGTAAAATGCTAACTTTGGAATGGCTGCACCTAAACATGTCGTGTTTGGTGTCAAACATCTTGGAATACTACCCCCCCGCCAATTCTGGCGGCGGGGGTAGCATTCCACCCTTCTAGAGGGAAAGACATGTTAACTCTGACTAACCCGGTAACTTCTCTCCAAAGCCCTGGCATCACAAAATGGATGCTGCTGCCACAGACACGAGTCTGGCCTCCTGCTGCTGGACGAAACTCCGGCAGGGGAGGCCTGGACAATAGGTTTCCTGTCCCAGGGAGGTGTGACCACCTCCCCAGACAGGATAATGTGTATTGGGGCTGGGCGGGAGCACCATCTGTGTGCTTTGAAGTCCTGCACTGGGGGCACATTTGGTGTCCCTGTGCATACCCCAGTTCAAACCGGATCAGGGGCTTGCAGCCCCTGCTTTGGCGCGAACTGGACAAAGGGAAAGGGGTGTAGCCACCCCTCTGCCCTGACCCACCCATAGGTGGGGCCACAGAGTAGTCCAACCCCTATCTTTAGTATAAAGATAGGAACCCAGTCCTTAGGACTTTAGATTATCCCTGGACGAAACTCTGAAACAGAATCCTGGACCTTCGACGCTCTACTCACGATTAGAGGACAGAAGAATCTCCCTTGGGGTCAAGGAGTGACTCCCCTGCTTGGCAGGCACCAAAGAAGCATCTGTCCGGTTCGCATTTCTGAAGCTCCCGTCGGACGCCGAAGTCATCGCATCACCAGAGGTGGATTCTCAGACTTCCCCGAGGCTACCCTGAGTCCCCAGCAAAGCTGAGGCCCGTGGCTATCGTGGGTGACTTGAGACCGTGACCCCTGGACACCGAGCACATTTGCAAGTGCATCATCTTCTGGGTCTCCCAAGAAGTCGTGCTTTGGGCTCCGAGTAGCCCTAGCCTCCAGCACCACCTGCACCGAAGATCACTGGCCCCCACTCCACGAGTGTCCTGTAAGCCAGATCCACGTGCGGCGTCACGAGGCTCCTTCGCGGTCGCTAGCCCGTTGGCTAGTAGCCCTTAACGAAGGCCAATCCTTTTCTAACTTGGCATCCTGGTTGCTCCAGGCCTGCCCTCACTTACCCTCGCTGGGTGAGTTCCACAGACCTTGCTGGTCTGCACCATCGACGATCTACATCTTCACCGAGACTTGCCGTTGCCAAGGCTTGTTGGGTCCAATCCGGTCGCCGACACCTCAGCACTCGACAGACATTGTGTACCAGCCCGAATCCTGCTCCTGGTCGCCGACAACACCTCCTGGACCTCGTGGCTGAAGAGTCAAGACGACCGTCAACGCACCTGAAGCACTCGACATCGGTGGGCATCTGTCCATCGCCTTCCTGGTCACTGGCTAGTGACCCAGACTCTGTCCCCTCTGCTTTCAGGTTCTTCAGAACTCCGATCCACTCTTGGATCCACCCGGACACTTTTCTCTTGGCCGCCAGCAGCACTTTGCAGCAGATCGCCATTCGAATCGACGACGAAACCCGACCCCGAAAGGCACCTATGCACCCGGCTTCCCTGGGTGAGGTAACACGAGTACTCCGGTGCTCCCGTGGGTAGAGACTCTTCAAAGTCCTAGATCTCAAAGGGTTTTGTCCTAGTCCTCTTTTAAGTGTCCCTTTTCTCTAATTTCCCGATCCCGACTTTCTCCATAGAAGTCAACGGCGTATCGCGGTTGTGTATTTACACTGCACGCGTCTCCCGTGGGTCCCCTGTGTCACTACCTTGGGTGGTTCCTTGTGGTCCAAGCACTTCTAGAGGCTCTAGGCCTAGTGTCTAGTTCAGTCGTGGTTCGCATACCACTTTATTGGTATATGGTTTGGTACGCCCCTAGGGCCCAAACGTGTATTTGTGCTATTACTGTGATTTAATAACTTCTAACTTATGTATTTCGAACTCTAGCCTCATAAAGAGACTAGAGGGGTGTGTTTAGCAATAAATACATATATTTTGAATATATACCTGGTGTGGTGCTCTTTCATTTGGTCACTCAAGAGATTATAGACTGGTAAAACAAGCTGCTTTACATTCCTTCAAGACTTAGCCTGAAGGCTGCTCTCCATAGCTACCACTAGGATAGCTTTCAATAAGGTTGTCTTTAACCTATCTCCAATAAGGGGTTGTTTGGACTGGTGCAAGGTGCCCACTATAATTAGTGGACAGCATATACCAGGCCAACTTCTCACATTGGTGTGCAGCGTGTGGGATTCCAGCTTGCTATTGTTTTACCAGATAATCTCAATTGAATTGATCAACTGAAAACCACTAAAGGTACCTAAGGTACATATAATTTAAGCTTAGAATACAGTAAGTTCTACTGAACTTAGAGTTGTGTGTTAAGGGATAGCACAACCCTTTCTACAACTCAAGAGAGTTTAGTAGGCCACACTAGAGTAGGTAGTGCATACACCACACCACACTAGTAATGTCTTTAAGGGGAGGATCCAAAGAATCCTTGCAGGAAGCCATTGAGCTTCCACCCTCCAAGTATGATACACTCCCATTCTTGGAATTGAGAGCTTTATGTAACTTGAGAAAACTAAGGACAGGCCAAAGCCCCACCACCCAACACCTCAAGGAGTTGTTGGTGGCTTATGACCTTAGTAAGCCCGTGGGGACTGAAGGGGTAGGAGCTGAGGGTGGGGCAGAGAGAAGAGGAGGAGGCCAGGGGTACCAATACCCCCAGCCCCCCTCTGAGACTGGCCAGGAGGGTGACAATGACCCTGACCTGGATAACCCAATCCCTCCTGTGGAAGATGATGAGGATGATCAGAATGATGCCCTCTTTGTCCCCCCAGGAAGGATTAAGAGTGTGCCCAGGAAGTCTAGATCTCCTTCTCAGGAGTCTAACCACTCTGGCACCTCTATAGGGAGCTCTGTCTCCTCTCACAGGAGGGAATCCTCTCATGAGAGGAGAGCCAGACTGGTCCAGTATGAGGAAACTCAGCTGGAAATCAGAAAAAAGCAATTGGCTTTAGATAGGGAATCCCTAGATCTCCTTAGAGAGAGAAGAAAGTTGGGACTAGAGTCCCATGGTGGCAGCCATGTCCCTAGAGATAGGGAAAGGTCCTATGACCATAGGAACCTGAGCAAGATTGTCCCTCCCTATCAGAATGGGGATGACATCCACAAGTGGATAACTGCTCTAGAGAGGGCCTGTAAGGTACAGAAGGTCCCTCAGGAGCAGTGGGCAGCAATCTTGTGGCTCTCCTTTGCTGACAAAGGTAGAGATAAGCTCCTCACTGTTAGAGAGGAGGATGCTGACAATTACAAGGTCTTGAAGAGTGCTCTTATTGATGGGTTTGGCCTAACCACTGAACAGTACAGGTTGAAGTTCAGAGATACCCAAAAAGCACAGACTCAAGACTGGGTAGACTATGTGGATTGTTCTGCCAAGGCTCTGGAAGGCTGGTTGATGGGCAGTAAGGTGTGTGACTTCTCAGGATTGTACAATCTGATAATGAGGGAGCAGATTCTTAATAACTGTCAAAATCAGCTGTTGCATCAATACCTGGTAGACTCTGATCTGACCTCTCCCCAAGAATTGGGAAAGAAGGCAGACAAATGGGTCAGAACCAGGGTGAAGCAGAAGGTACAGAACCAAGGTGGGGAAACCAAGAAGCAAGATGCTAAGAACTCTGAAAAGGGTGGGGAGAAGGGTAAAGATCAAAAGTCTTCATCAGGCCCCCAAAAATCTTCTTCTGGTGGGGATTCACAGTCTACCAAAGGGAAAGGCCAAAGAAAACCATGGTGCAAGGTCTGTAAGCAAAAGACCCACTGGACCAGTGATTGCACCAAGTCCAAAGACTCAAGTCCAGCACCCACCAATGCCCCTAAGGCACCTGTTCCCCCTAGTACAGTTACAGTTGGTGGGAGTGCTCCAGCCAAGGGTTTAGTAGGGTTCACCCTGGGTACTGAGTTGGGCTCTGACCTAGTCAGAGAACTGACTCAGGCTGTGTTAGTCTGTGATGGAGGCATGGATGTGCCCTCCTCTATGAGTCCCAGTAATCTGGGCAAGTACAGACAACAGCCTTTAATCAATGGACGTGAGGCTTTGGCATTTAGGGACACAGGGGCAAGTGTCACAATGGTGACACAAGACCTTGTGAATCCTGGGCAAGTTATACTTGGTGAGATGTACCAAGTGACCAATGCTAGCAATGTCAGAACAGACCATACTCTGGCAGTTGTTAACTTCTCCTGGGGAGGGGTAACTGGCCTTAAGAAGGTTGTGGTAAGTGCAAACCTACCAGTCGAATGCTTGCTTGGCAATGACTTAGAGACTTCTGCTTGGGCAGAAGTGGAGCTCAGGACCCATGCAGAAATGCTGGGGATCCCTGCAGATGTGTTTGCTGTGACCAGGTCACAAGCCAAAATGTCTAGCACTGAACAGGCCTTGGATTCTGGAAGAATGGACCAAGTGCCTTCCAAGAGGAGGAGTAGTAGGGTTAAGGCAGTGCCTTCCCCTTGGCTCAGGAGGAAGATCAGTCCCTTGAGGGGGATGATCTCAGCCCTGAAGAAGGAACTGTCCCAGAGGAACTTGAACCTGACCAGGTTGAGTTCTTGGGGACAGGGGGACCTTCTAGGGCAGATCTGAGCCAGGAGCAGCAGAGCTGCCCCTCCCTTGAACCCCTCAGACAGCAAGCTGCTGCTGAGGCTGCTGGGAAAGCTAGTGGTCCCCATACAGTGTATTGGGATGATGGACTCCTGTACTCAGAGAGTAGAGACCCCAAGCCTGGTGCTACCAGGAGGTTGGTAATACCTTTGAAGTTCAGGGGCTTCCTATTGACCCTAGCCCATGATATTCCCTTAGCAGGTCACCTGGGCCAGAACAAGACTTGGGACAGAATTGTCCCTCACTTTCACTGGCCCCACATGTCTGAAGACAGCAAGGAGTTTTGTCGCTCCTGTGTAACCTGCCAAGCCAGTGGCAAGGCAGGTGGCACTACAAAGGCCCCCTGATACCACTACCTGTGGTGGGGGTGCCCTTTGAAAGGGTAGGGATTGACATTGTTGGTCCCATGGATCCCCAAACAGCCTCTGGGCACAGGTTTATCCTGGTGGTAGTGGATCATGCCACCAGGTACCCAGAAGCTATTCCCCTCAGGACCACTACAGCACCTGTGGTGGCAAGGGCCCTCCTGGGAATCTTCTCAAGAGTGGGCTTTCCTAAGGAGGTAGTCTCAGACAGGGGTGCTAACTTCATGTCTGGGTACTTAAAAGCAATGTGGAAGGAGTGTGGAGTGACTTATAAGTTCACCACACCCTATCACCCACAATGCAATGGTTTAGTTGAGAGATTCAACAAAACCTTGAAGGGCATGATTAAAGGACTCCCAGAAAAGCTTAGGCGTAGATGGGACATACTCTTGCCCTGCCTTTTATTCGCATATAGGGAGGTGCCTCAGAAGGGGGTTGGTTACAGCCCTTTTGAACTTCTGTTTGGCCACCCTGTGAGGGGTCCACTGTGCTTGGTGAAGGAAGGATGGGAGTTACCTCTCAAGCCCCCAAAGCAAGATATAGTGGACTATGTACTTGGTCTCCGCTCCAGGATGGCTGAGTACATGAAAAAGGCAACCAAAAACCTTGAGGCTAGCCAGGAACTTCAAAAGGTGCCCACTATAATTAGTGGACAGCATATACCAGGCCAACTTCTCACAAAGAGACTTGGCATCAGCTCAACATCCTGCGATTCTTGGCTTTCAGTAACTTTCAGCCATGCTGAACAGCAGATGTGCTGCCAGACAACATGGCTAAAAGACATTCACATGCCTCTTAGGAACGTTTGACCTAAGATTATAAAACGTAGGCGGGCTGTGACTGCCCGTCGGGGCCTGGGTAGGTTCTATGGTTTCTACAGATCTGAATGGCGCCCGTACGGCAGCTGATCTGCGGAGCTCCGCCGCGGCGAAGTTGAAAGCAGCGGTCCCCATGGGGAAAGCAGCTCCGCTGCAACAGCAATCAGCGAGGGAAGTCGAGGGCATCTCATCCTGAGTACCGGAGTCCCGACCAGTGAGCGCGGGAAGGTGATGCCAGACTGTCAGTCCGCCTGGCCCGGCTGCATGATGGCGGTCAGGCGCCTCTGAGTTTCGGCGAGATACAGTGACGAGCCGCTGTCTCGCTAGTGAGCGGGAGTACGACCGGCTGAACCGGTGAGTGCTCGAGCTGCAGCAAAGAGCCGGTGGCGGGGGATGATCAATGATATCGACACAATCCAATGTGCTTTCTTCATTTTCAGAAAAACCAGCTGGGGAATAACCTTGTGGAAGATCACCAAGCACAATTGGATTATCTGACCCAGGAACAAGGTGCAAACCCATTCTAGCAAGGTCCTGCCAGCCAACTATATTGCGTCCTCTGATTGCGACATAAACTTTTGTAAAAATTGACCTTCCTAGACATTCTAACCTTGAATTAAAGTAACCCATCATTTCTATGTCAAATTCTCCAAATGCTTTTGGATTGATATCTGTTTTGGTCAACCCAATGGAACCTTGCCATTTTTCAAGAAACATGACATCAGATAAAATAGATATGGGTGAACCAGAATCTGCCATAATTGGAATCTCAACTTTTCCAAATAATGCAACACCTAATGGACCTTTGACATAGTGGGGATTGAAAACCGAATTACATTCAATTGAAACAATCATGTCGTGAAATTGGTCAGTACAATCTTCAAGAGATTCTGTAAATTCCACACTATTGACTCTGGTAGGTCTCCTGGCAGATCTACAAACACCTTGAAAATGTCCGATTTTTTTGCATAATACACATTTCTTTCCTGAAGCCGGACACATAGGATAGTTGCCAAGATGTGATCTGGAACCATTGTTAAACATTTTCCCTTGATCATAAACAGATTTCATGTAACCTTGTTTTTCTAAAACACGAGACGCAAGATTTTTATCAACAGGTGTAACTTTGAAATGCTTATCTTGCAACCAATTGGGACACAAAGTAGTATGAACATTTCTACCTCTCAACAGAGAAAAAGGCGGAAGACCAGTGGTGCAATGTGGTGAAATATTGTATGACCATAATTTGTCATCAAGAAAATCTTGAATATCCTTTCCTGAGGAAAGGGCTGCTTGAATGGCATCCTTGACTAATCTGTTCGCCCTTTCCACCAAACCATTGGAGGATGGCGAATATAAGGCAACCTTGAAATGATTAACATCCTTTTCTGCTAAAAATGTAGAAAATTTCTGAGAAATGAAATGTGAACCATTGTCAGTGACCATAATGGAAGGTGAACCCTCAATGGAAAACACTTTCCTCAGAAATGTGATGGCATTCGTGGAACTGGGTGAATCACAAAACATATGATAAATCCATTTTGAATGATAATCAATCAACAAAATCAAAAACTTTAAATCATGAGATAAAAGGTCATAAGGACCTGAGAAATCTACTCCAACCTTGTCCCAAGGTTTGTTCGGAAATGGAACAGGGTGTAAGGGCGAGTTCATGACCTTCCATTTCTTGTCTGACAAGAGACATTCTGGACATGAATCAATATGAAACTTGACCTGGGCTTCTAAAGATGGCCACCAATAATACAACTTAATGAGTTGTGAGGTTTTTGAAATGCCTAAGTGACCATGATGTGCGCATTTAATGATATCTTCTCTTAAACTTGAGGGGGGAACAAAAGAATCATGTCTCATAACCATACCATTGACCAAGGAGAGTTCAGATGCAACCATGGAAAAGGCCTTTAACTCATTACAAAGTTTCCTGCTTTCAGGCCAACCTTTTACAATATATTCCATGACAAGTTTAAGAATATCATCCTTGCCATAAGCTTCCAACCATACTTGTTCAGAAATATTTGGGCATTCGCTAACAGCATCAAGTGCCGCTACCACACACTCTGTATCTTCAAAACTCTCAACATCTGAAATATCCTGAAATGCCATACGAGAAAGGCAATCAGCCCGGAAATTCTTTCCACCAGGAATATGCTTGATGGAAAAATGAAATTCTTGCAATTTTGAAAGTAATCTGACCAACCTGGCTGAGGTCCTCCCAAGCCCATTGCCACTGAGTAAATGTGTAAGGGGTTTATGGTCAGTGAACAATTCAAATTCACGCCCCCAAATGTAGTTTCTAAACTTCTCAATTGCCCAAACACAGGCAAGCGCCTCACGTTCAATTGTACTGTAATGTGTCTCAGAAGACTTAAGCATTCTTGATGAAAATGCTATAGTGTGTTCCTTTCCAGCAACCCACTGACCAAGAACTGCACCCAACCCCGTAAGGCTAGCATCCACCATGATAAAACACTTAGAATCATCTTGAAAAGCATGAAGTGCAGGTGCTTCAACAATGAGTTTCTTGGTTTGATCAAATGAAGATGATACTTCATCAGACCAAAGAAACTTTGATCCTTTGCGCAATAAGGCACGCAAAGGCTCAACAGTTTGGGCATATCCCTTAACAAAGCGGGCATAGTACTCTGCCAATCCTAAAAATGATCGAAGAAAATCTTTGTCTTTAGGGGGAACAGCATGACTGATGGCCTTGACAAGTGATAACTTTGGTTTGATTCCTTGAGATGACAAAGTATGGCCTAAGTAATCCAATTGTTGTGTGCCAAATTGACATTTGTCAGACCTGATGGTCATTCCCGCATCATTCAATTTGGTTAATACACAAGTAAGATTTTTTAAATGTGTTTCCCAATCATTGGCAAAAACAAGAATGTCATCTTGATAGGCCTGAACTCCCGGCGTGTCTTGAAAAAGATTGTCCATCCGCTTGTCGCCGGAGCCACGACTGTCGAGCAATGAAGAGCGGGGAGCAGCAATGCCTCGCAAAGTCGAGGATTGGTTGGTCCTTGGCTGGTGGGTGCTGGATGCTTGGATGGGCTCCCACCCTCGTCGCCAAATGTAGTAAAGAATCATCGGAGGCAATCCGGTAGGTAAGAATTGCTTTATTCGAGGATTGTAAGCACCCACAGCCGGGCGCCACCGCTGCGTACCAGGATCTCCACCAACTGATTCCAGTTGGTAGAATCCTGGCACGCATCGTTCTGCACCCGATCGTGAACAGTGGTTCAAACAGAAACATGCAGCACGAGACACTCTCGCGCCGGTAACACCGGGGAGCTCTAGAAACACATGTGCCAATACTACAGGGACCGCCCAAGCGGGAGAGTGACCACCCTCCTATCGCTGCCTTCTCCCTGCCCCCCCCCCCTTTCCCTGAGAAGTAACAGACAGTGGGGCCTACCGGGCCGAAGTAGATGCTCCATGCTGCCTGACCCTAAAATGGCGCCCAGGCAGGACACTTTTTGAACAGTGGAGTACGTGGCAACACCTAGAAAATTTAATAATAGCGCCAGACCAGCAAAAGGAGCGGCGAAAAGGCAGACACATCAGCAGAGTACCTCCCCACACACTGACCAACAGACGGTCAGCGAAGAGGAGAGTTCGGGGGCACAGACGTCTTCGGCCCTAGGGGGGTTTGGATACCGGCAGGAGAGGAAGCGGAGCAAGAGACGTTCTCCGTGTGTGGCGACAGTGCGGTGTACCCGGCGGCACGGTCCCCGGTGTCGCGACCGGCGGGAGGAGGTCTGCGCAGCAACGTGATCGGCTGCAAGCAGGAAGCTGGGGCGGCTCCACAGGTGAAGACAACTGTCCCGCAAGTGTTCCTGTCAATGCCCCTTAATGCACTTATCCTTTGGAAGTGCATTGAGACGACCTCAATAGCGGCGACCCCAGGAGACACGGTGAGTCACCGCCAGCAGAAATTAAGGGACCTGGCACCGTTTAGCGGCCGGGGCTAGGCCTGCCCGAGGCGCCCGCCTGGGGTCCGGGAGCTGCGGCCTCTGCCCAATGACTGCTGTTAGTTACCGGTGGCACCGGGCCTTGGATGCTCCTTGCTGGCCTGGCATACCGGGCGGTGAGAAGGGACCTTCAACGGAGAGTAGACATCATCCGCGGACCGCTGCCGCACAGCCGACCGGTTCCAAAGAGGGCGTGAGCGGATTTGTGACCCCCCGCTCCGGAAGAAGGCAGGGGCCCCGACGTGGACGAGTGAGACCGGGAGGCCATGGGAGCGGACCCGTCCTGACCGGGGAAGGTCCTGGGTGAGCGCCCGGGCCTACCGGAGGCGCCGTCGTCTGCGACACCCGGTCCGCGGGTGTCCGCGATCCGCCCTGAAGGGCCTGGCATAAGGGAGCTCTTACTGCTGCGGCGGGCCCCCTGGGGCGGGCCTCCACGAGATCGCAACGCGGCGAAGCACTCCTGTGGTCCCTTGGCAGCCTGCCCATGTGGGGCTCCACAAGACGAGGCTGGGGGAAGCGTGGCTGGGCCGGGGTGGCGGAGACCCGGCGTGGCCTGAGCAGCGCTGGCTCTGAGGGGCCAGCATTATCGGCGCTGCCATGCGGATTGGCCTCTGGGCAGGTTAATTGGTTCCAGAGACCCAAGGGTGAAGAGCCCTGCGAAGCTTGGCTACAGAGGCCCTGATCCTTCAGCGTGGAGGCCCCCGCAGGGTATGCACAGAGGTGAGAGCGCCGGGCGAGGGGTGGTACTAGCGAACTCTGGCCGATCGCGGTCTGCACTGGGCCTCCCCTCCTCCCCACCCCCCGGTGCCTGGGGTGGCCGCTCCCGATGAAGGTGACTTTGTGCCTCCCTGATTGGACTGCCTCCCTTCTGCACTTCCTGGGGCTCGTTCGCCTCTGAGGGGTGCTTTATGGTCCGAGCAGCTATCTGGTTCTAAGCAGTCCAGTTGCGGTGAAACTATCCTGTGCTCACTGGGGTCCCAGAGCGTCTCGTGAATCTGACGTGGCGCTGGATGAAGGTTGAGTGTAATGCGTTCATTGGACTGTTCTCCTACGGTCCCGTTTGACCCCCCCTGCCTTTCCCCTCGTTTTGCAAGTAACAAGTAAGGGAACACTGACACTTGGTTTAATGGCTCTCACATTTTGCTGACATGTTTTAACGCGTGACCAAGACTGGGTCTGTTGCTTCCTATTGGGCTGTCTTGGCTCGCTCGGTGGCCCATGAGATGAGTGATTCACATAATGGGCACCCATTTTGTTCTCCTCTAACAGTGCTCTTGGCTGAGGTTTGGTGCCCACTTTGGCCTCCTCCCTGGGGAGCTGAAGAACGTCTATACCTATCACTGATCCTCTAGGTGACTCCCATTTCCATGCCGGTTTCCATACTTAGAGGTCCCAATCCCTGGTGGTAGGGTTTGCCCCGTTATGATCCCACACCCTCACAGTCACGGGAGGCAAGCCAGCCTTCTATCCCACCGGTATGATGTTTTATTAGGGAGTTAGACCAGAGTCCCTGGCCCTGCATTTCTAGTCGCCCACTGACCTCTATCCTTTTGGATTATCCTCACTCGTCCTCCGGATTATGTGCCCTCCTCTTCTTACTATTCTCCTCTGCACTATCGCTACCCTAGTGGCCCCTCTTCTCCCTATCATGGCTTCCACTCGAATAAAGTCGGGTGTTAACTGCTTCAAAGTCATCTATCCCCCTAATCTGTCCAAAGCAGCAGCAAAACGGTTCAAGCACAACACCATTGAACACTTCCCTGATTCCCTCTTTGTTGATCAATTCCATAATGGGCACCTAGGGAAGCTAAAAAATGACTTAATTTTTTTCACCCATGACATCCCTTCCTGGTCCACCAGCTTCTTCAATTTCTTCAACGTCTCCTCCTCCTCATCTATCCCGCATGGACAGCGGCTAAAAATGTCCCCCTCCACGAGCTTTAAGGGCTCTCTCACCATAACACTCTACAATAATGGCACCGTCATGATTCAAGCGACAGACTCCTGTCTCTCCCTCTTTGACCATCTCTTCCACTCCCTTCGCCCAAACCATACAACTATGATCTCCCTCAACTCTTCTTTGAGCTCCTCTCCTTTCTCCCTTTCTCCCCCCCTGACCCCCTGATACTCCAGCAGGCCGCTCTCCCGGGAGACACAGGCCTACCCTTTGTTCCCCCTGCCTTTGCTCCCACCTCTCCCTCTCTTCCCCCTTCCCAAAATGTCCCACCCCCTATCTTGTCTGTCCGGCCTCCGGCCTCCACCCCCCCTCCCCACCCTGCATCTGCCCGATTCTCCAACGTTTTCGCCGCCCCCCTAATCCAACCCACCGCCCCCCTCTTAATCCACCTTTCTTACAACCTGGTCTTCCGATCAACTTTCCTTACCTCCCCCTTCCCTCCCCCTTTCACCTCATCCCTTTCCGCTCTTCCCCGTCCCCCGTACCCTAAACTCTTCTCTTGCACCTCCCATCTATCTTCAACCCCACCTTCCTCATCCCTTGCTTCCCAACCTTGTCTCCCTCCCCGACAATTCCTTCCTCGTCTCTCCCTCTGACCTTGCAGTCCCTTACTCCTCCCTCAGTTTCCTTCTAGCCAATTCCCCCCACTCCACCTGTTACCTGTCCCCCTACATTCACCTTTCATAGCCTACAGTACCTGTCTAGCACCATCCTCTCCTTTCTCCCCATACCTCTGGCCTTCCTCGGACCCCCCGCCCTCCCCCCTTTACAGCCCCCTCTCCTCTCGTCTCCACGTACCTTCGGACTTCATCTGACCCCCCGCCCTCCCCTCCCGGTTCAGCCTCGTCTCCCCTCTTCTCCCCTTACCTCCGGCCTTCATTTGTCCCCCTCCTACTCCTCAACTTTCTCCTCATACGTATGCCCTCTTCTCTTCCCCTCTGTTCAACACCAGTAAAAATATTTCTCTTCCCACCACTGTTTCACCATCCACTCCTATTGTCCACCATCTTTCCTCACCTTCTACCCGTGCTCCCCAACTCCCCACCCATTCCCCCACCCCTCCCCTCCCTCCCTCACCCTCTGCACTCCCTCCCTTATTCCGTTCCACCACCCCGCCCCGTCCCCCCTCACTCTCTGCACTCCCTCCCGTATCCCGCTCCTCCAGCCCTCCCCGTCCTCCCTCACCCTCTGCACCGCCTCCCTCAACCCGTTCCCCCACCCCTCCCCGTCCTCCCTCACCCTCTGCACTCCCTCCTTTATCCATCGAGCCACCCAACACTCCGTGCTCAGCTCTCCTCTCTCTGGAAAATAAACTTGATTCTCTCATCTATTCCATTTCCCAGCTTGTAGCGTCCATCTCACGTTTAAGCGCCAAGTTGTCCCCTGTCCCTAACAACCTCCCGAGGAGTTCCTTGCTCCTGCGCCCCAATAAAACCAACCACAGTCTGTCCTCTGCAGACATCACCAACTTACTGGCCAGCTACAAGACCACCAACGTCACTCCCCTCCACCTTCCTCTCCTAATAATTCTATGCAGTTTCCTATTCAGACCATCTCCTCTGTCAGACCTTACCAGCCTCCCTCGTACCGGGCTCCCTCATTCAAGAATCTTATCCCTATCTCCCTGAACAACCCTAACACCCCCATCACCAAAACATCTGCATCGGAGCTGCACTGCTTGCTCCACAACTGCAGATCTGCAATCAAACATAAAGAGGAAATCTCTGATACTATCACCCACCAAAATCTTGACATGTTCTTCCTCACTGAGACCTGGTTTAATGACTCCTCTCATACTTTGTTTGATCTTCTGGTACCCACTGACTACTCGATCGTCAGAAATGACAGGGCAGACAAAATTGGGGGCGGTGTCGCTATCATCGTCAGGAACTCCCTTCAAATGAAAGCCTTCCCTACCACCCTTTTCCGTACATTCGAATGCCTATCCCTAGAACTTCAAATACATCACGGCTCACCCTTTAGATTCCATGCCATCTACCACCCGCCCGGTAACTGCTCTTCCTTTGTGGAGGAACTGACTGACTTCATCAGTGACCAATTTTCTCAAAGTGACAGACAGATCTTCCTGGGTGACTTTAATCTCCACTGGGGCTCTTTGGAAGACTCGGCTGCCAACAAGCTTGCCACCTTTCTCTCAGCCAATGATCTCTTCCAACATTGCTCGGAAACCACACATTCCAAGGGCTCAATTCTGGACCTTGTCATATCCAAAGCAGACCTGCTGACTACTGCTCCCCCATCCATGTAGACTGGTCTGACCACTTCCTCATTCCCTTCCGTTTTCACCTATCGCACGTTATAACTCTCGGCCAACCTAAAAGAGCTACTACCTGGTTCCGCAACACTAAGAACATTGATCTGGACACTTTTTGTGATTCTGCTATGCGGGCACTTCCGAGACTAGACCCTAGCGTGGATGTCAATGTTCTCACTTCTCAGTGCCTCTCAGTACTAGCAGTCGAAATCGACAATGTCGCTCCTCTCCAAAGCAAAAGGAAAAGACCCACCCCTCAGCACCTTGGTTCAATAAAGCTCTCTACGATGAAAGGAAAAACCTTAGAATCCTGGAGAAACATTGGAGAAAATCTCCTTCCACCTCCAATCTCTCTCTTTTACGCTCAGCAAGATCCAAATATCACAACCACATCTTCTTTGAAAAAGCATCACATTTCAGATCCCTCCTTGACTCAGCCAAAAACAGACCCAAAAAACTTTTTGACCTCATCAAAAACCCAAACTGTTCTCCCCTAACCATTAAGCCTGAGGATTCCTCAAAGAAAGCAGCAGATTTCGCTATATTCTTCGATGAAAAGGTCAAAGCACTGGTGGATCAGGTCGCCCACCCCTCCCCCATTGAGGAGCGGAAATCCTTAGTTACCTGGCAGAACTTTGACGTCATCTCGGAAGATGACCTCCTCAAATGCATCCTCGAAACTAAACCCTCCAACCATTCTTCTGACCCCATCCCTAGCGACATCACCATCGATTTCTACACCTATACTCTCTCTTACTGGACCAGGCTAGTCAATCTCTTCCTCAGTCAAGGCTCCCTCCCGGTTGCCCTCAAATCAGGTCAGGTCACCCCTCTTCTAAAAAAAACCTCCGCCGATGCGAACGACCTCAACAACTTCCGCCCTATCACCAACCTCCCTTTTCTTTCGAAAATCACAGAAAAATGTGTTGCGAAACAACTTTCCTTGCATATTATGGACAATAACCTCCTCGACGTCTTCCAGTCTGGCTTCATCCAAAATTGCAGCACTGAAACAGCCCTGCTGCAAGTGATTGATGATGCGCTGCATATACTCGACTCTGGGGAATCGTGTCTTCTGATTCTTGTAGACCTCTCTGCAGCCTTTGACACTGTCAATCATAGCACCCTCCTCAACACTCTTCAACAGAGAATGGAATTGGATGGCACAGTGCTCAAATGGTTTGCCTCTTTCCTCTCGGACAGATCCCAAATGATCAAGATAGCGAACAGTCTTTCTTCTCCATTGGCTGTAGGTCAAGGCGTCCCTCAAGGCTCTATCCTGGCACCCACTTTGTTTAATCTCTACCTGGAACCATTAGGGAACCTTCTAAGCAAATCTGGGATCCATTACCATCTTTATGCGGACGACACTCAAATCTACCTTAAGGTGTCTTCCGCACACGATCTCTCACTACTCAACTCTACTCTCAACTCTATTCACAACTGGATGTTAGCTCACCAACTCATTCTTAATCCCGCCAAAACTGAATTCCTCCTCCTCTCTACCTCCCTCTCACCACCTCCTGTTCAATCTTGGATGGATCAGCTGAACCTACTCAACAACAAACCCATCATTGTCGACAGCGCTAAATCCCTAGGTGTCATTCTTGACAAAAGACTCAACCTAATCTCCCACATCAACTCTATTGCTAAGAACGCACGATACCAGTTGCGCCTTCTATGGGGGATCCGTCGGTTCTTCCCGGAGAAAGACTTAAAAACCTTGGTACAATCTCTGGTTCTCTCAAGACTGGATTATTGCAATTCTCTTCTGACGGGCCTACCCAAATCCCACCTCTCCCCTCTCAAATCCATCCTCCATTCAGCAGCTCGCTTCATTTCAGGGTCTAAACGAAGCGACCACATCACTCCTATCCTGTCCTCTCTTCGATGGCTGCCGATCGAGGCAAGATCTATTTACAAAACTGCCTGCATCACACACAAAGCCTTACACACGTCCTCCCCTCGTTACCTGGCGAATAAATTGAAATTGTCCGGTGGCTCTCGCCCTTCTCGCAATGCGGAAAAGCTTCTGCTTGAGCCCCCGTCTTCAAAAGGGAAAGATTGATGGCGCAATCCTTCTCAGGCAATGCAGTGAGAATCTGGAACTCGCTTCCCCCATTGCTCCGTGCCACCTCCTCTACCCGGATCTTCAAAGCTGACCTCAAATCTCTTCTCTTCCAAAGACACTTTCAGAACTAATACTTTCATTCTCAGGCCCCTCTAGGAAGTTCGCTCTTCATTGTAAATTTGTACTTTTTCCTGTACATTCCTCACCCTTGCGTGCTGTGTTGGATTTTATGTTTGTGTACCCTTCATTTTAAGTCTCCTGTTTAATTCACTCCCTCTCTACTCCCTCAAGGAAGTTCTTCCACTATAGGAAATTCTGTACTCCATGCCTATAGAAGTGCCTTCCCAGTGTGTTCTGAGTGACTGTCACCTATTGCAGTATTATACCTCTATTTGTATTTTGTATCTTATGTATCATGCACACCTGTCACTTTTTCCTCTTGCAACGTATACCTCTTTTTGTATCTTGTTTGTTTTTGTTATTTGCACAATTGTCACTTTTTCCTCATGTAATGTAACGCTTGCTTTTGTATTATGCTCACTTGTAACCTTCTCCTCATGCAATGTTACTGTTCCTATTGTGAAGCGCTCTGACACCTTCGGGTAAAGTCCGCGCTATATAAAAACGCATAAATAATTGCCAAGCTCTATTGGCTTTGCCAATGCTTGTTGCTGCGTGGATTCGGTTTCATGGTCTCCATCGCGATGCTGGTGCAGGACACCCTCCTCTTTGTTGCCCCCCTCTGTTGCTCTCTCGCTCCATCGCCTTCGGCCCCCGCCAGCCCCTCCCCCCTCAGCCCCATTCCTACAGTTCAAGAGGCTGTGAGATGGCGGGCTCTTTTGTGCCAGCTGCTGACAGACTCCCAGCCGTGGCGCACATGCCATCTGCTCCCAGGGGCCCCGCCTCTCCCCACAATAGAAAGCCACCTCATTGTTTCAGCACAGAGCAGGCCCCTCTTGGAGTGGGAGGGGGGATACGCCATTAATCTGAATAGTCTGTGGGTTGAAGAATAACCAGAATTTCAGATTAACTGCTTGCCAGGTTTGTCCTGCGTGCCGACCCGTACATTTTCCTGTGTGATCAGAAGCATTTCCTGCAAAGGGCTTCGCATTCCTCTTTTACTATTGCTGTACATTAAGAAGGCATACATGAGTGAAAAGCATAGAATAAAATGTGGCTTCGCTGTCCTAGGGCTCAGTGGACAGAGGCCGATCTATTTATATTTACACATAGCGAAGAAGGGTCCACATTTGCCTCATGCCCGTTTGAAAATGGCCAGGACCTTTCATAGGCGGGCATCGCACAGTGCCAGCGGGCCCAAGTGCAAGCAGTGATCATGTGCCCCACCCTGTGGCAAACCAATGGTTCCACGGGTCTTAAACCAAGGAAGGAAAATGGAATCCAAACCTTAGCAGTTTGGTACTGAAATCCAGTCGCAAATGGGGTGCAGAGCTCTCCTCATACCGTTGGCTCCGGTGCCTCTGCACCTGTTGCACTATCAATGTCCCTCCATCCACCGGCGTTCGGGTATTAAAATACATCCCTATCTGGGGTGTGGTGGGACCCACACACCTGGACTCTGGTGCCACTGCACCTGCTTCTCTTATGGCAGTTATGCCCCTGTGGAGCAGTCATATTTACCTTCCAGGTTACAGCCTCCGTGCATAGAAGCTGGGTTCGACAGAGAAAGCTTCGCTGAGGGATGTGCCTTATGCGACTGAGTTTCCTGCATGGCTAAAGATTGCACAGCATTACCTAAAACGGACCTGGAAGCTCTGAAGAGGGGAGACCCATTTACTACCTCAAGAAGCATTAGCCCAAAGAGAGGGAACAGTCGTGCTCCTCAGGCCATGGTGAGCACGGACTAGCAACAGAGCCTGAAGCTTCCCAGGTCCATGTGTGAGCAGGTCCTCTACTCCAGGTTTTCACTTTGCATTCTGGGTCTTGTAGTCTTGATTTTATAATGGCCTTGCCAGGTCTACGTTATAAGATACTCACATATGGACAGAGTCGCAAATAGAGTCAAATTTCGGGGTGGCTACTAAAAATTTCGGGGCGGGCAATAGGCAGAGTGGAGATGCAGGGGCTCTCAGAAGGGGTGAAAAAACAACAAAGCCTCGTTAACAAGTAAATGGTCTTTTAAAGACCTGTGAAGTACTCGGGTGCGGCTGCGATAAGACGGACGCCAGACCAGCCAGCCTACAGCA
This sequence comes from Calotriton arnoldi, assembly GCA_963921515.1. Taxonomy (NCBI): domain Eukaryota; kingdom Metazoa; phylum Chordata; class Amphibia; order Caudata; family Salamandridae; genus Calotriton; species Calotriton arnoldi. The sequence continues at coordinate 107,586 of CAWUFW010013831.1, read as the reverse complement.
GCTCAAAAACCGTCTGTGTGTGCCGGGGAAGCTGTCTCAGCCCGGCTGACACACGACGGGAGGGGCTGAAGCCCTTTGAGCCCTATGGGCGTTGCGCGCCTGCATATGGACATGGCAAAGGACAGTTCTGCATCAAGTGGCTTAGAAAAGGCCTGAGATAGACAAACGTCAATCCCTCCTGGAGAGCAGGGGCGCAGCTATCAATAGTGCAGGCGTTGCAGTGGTACCTGGGCCCAAGGGCCTGAATTTTACTTCTTAACTAGCAAGTAGGTAACAGGGCCGGACTGGGAACTCAAAGCAGCCCAGGCAATTTTGTCAAACCAGCCAGGGGCAGGGAAGTGGGGGCAGGGGGATTCTGGCGCGAGTGTGAAGCACTGCTGCATTTGTTACTGGGAGCCAATATTACAGCACCGCTGCAAAACCATCCCCCAGTAACAAAACCCGACTCCACCTCTGTAAAACCGGCCCCCACCCTTCCAGCCTCCCGGGGAAATGCCCGATGCCTGGTACGGCCAGTACGGCCCTGGTAAGTAAATAATTTGCGTTACTTGAATTAGGCCCACAACACCTTTGAAGCACCACTGCTTGAGGGCCTCATTCGGACCTATCAGAAGTCCCAGCCTTTATCTGTGAGAAGACTGCAAAGAACACAAGTGGTGCTGCAGGCAGGTTCCCTGGGTCTGAAGCCTCTCGGTGCTCAAAGTGTATTGTGGTATTCCGCTGGGGGCAACGCTTCCACGTCTGTTTTACGGATACCCTGGTGTGTGTCTGGTTAGGCATCTTTCTGTAGAGCAGGCTTCTCGAACGAGTAGCTCATGAGCTTCTGATAGCTCCCCGACTACCTGCAAGTAGCCAGGGCCGGACTGGGAACAGAAACCGTCCCTGGCAAACTGCTCAGCCGGCCCCCCCTGGGGTCAGGGGGAGTGCGGCCGAGCAGTTTGCGAGGGCCGGTTTCGGCCGATTTTGTTACCGGGGGCCGATATTGCCGACCCCTCGGTAACAAAACCGGCCCCCCAGGGGCCCAAAACTGGCCCCCACCCTAGCGGCCTACCGGGGAAACGCCCGGTGCCCGCTATGGCCAGTCCGGCCCTGCAAGTAGCTCTCCTTTCTGTAGCTCCGAAAACGAAATTAGAAGCTTTTTCTTGATTGAATTAACATAGGTATCCCAAAATTGAAAGGCGTGTATTCAAGATTAAAATGTGTGTATTTTCAGAGCTCATAAGCTGATGTTTGGAAAAAAATGGTTTGATTTCCAAAATATATTTAAAGGTGATAATTGAGTGATAAATCATGACTGGGGTTCCTATCTTATAAAGCATGGGTACTTGTAAACATCTAAATATTAGTGCTCAGCAAATAAACAGCAGCTCGTGCTATTGTTCACGGAGGCGGGGGCGCATGTAAAGGTCAAGAGGGCCGCAACCGCCCCCGGGCCGTACTTTGAGTATCGCTGTTGTAAAGGATTGAAGGAATGGAACTATTCTAACAGTAGAGGCTATTAGAATAGAGCGTTCTTATGTCGCTGAAATGAAATATTCTTATAGCGGGGACTCTTGGAATGGATTACTGACATAGATTGGATTGTTGGCCCTTTAGAAGGACAATGTGCTACTGACAGAGACTAATACAATGCAATGTTATAATAATAACAAAATAATATTAATAATTGTTATTATTGTCGTTGTTATTATTGATATTATTATTATTATTATTATTATTATTATTAATACCCCACAAAAAATCACTGGAATGTTATTAGAATAGGGGCCCCTGAAAGGGATTATGTTCATAACTTTAGCTTTTGAGAAGAGGTCTCCTAAACATTTAGCTTGTAGAAGGGGCTGTCCTTATAGCAGGGTATCATAGAAACAAAATGTTATGGAATATGGGCTCTTAGCGATGTCCTTAGAAGAGGGGCTTTTGAAATGGGAATATTCTATAATGGGTTCCTAGAAGGGAATGTCTTCCAGCATTGCTCTTAGAATGGAATGTTTCTGTAACGGGGGCTGACATAAGGAAAATGTTCTTATAAAAAGAGTTCCTATAAATAGAATAATGTTATTACTAGATTATTCCCTTCGTTCCAGGGGCTTTGCAGCTAGGGCTGCCCTGTGTTAACCATGCAGAAGTGGCATTTCAAATTGAAACAGCCTTCTTCACTTTCCTGCTGGCAACCCGGCCGGATGCACCGAGGTGATCACTGCTGGCAATTTTGCTTTGGGTGACCACTAATGTCATTTCGTCTGGCGTGGTTACTATTAGAGCACTAATAACATTAGCGGCTCAAGATGATTTTCTTTGAGCAGAGTAGTTCTTATTACAGAAAAGGTTGGAGAGCCCTGCTTTAGAGCATATGGAATTTTTCTAGTGCCTGCCTGAAAACCCTCTGAGCGGATCTGAGCTGTATAACTGAATAGAGATATAACATTTGGCGTTCAGTGCCCCAGGGCCGGACTGGCCGTAGCGGGCACTGGGCGTTTCCCCGGTGGGCCGCCAGGGTGGGGGCCAGTTTTGGGCCCCTGGGGGTCCGATTCTGTTACCGTGGGCCAGCAATTTCGGCCCCCTGTATCAAAATCGGCCGAAACCGTCCCTGGCAAACAGCTCGGCCGCACCCCCACCCTCTCCCCGGGGGGGGGGGGTTCGAGCAGTTTGCCAGGGCTGGTTTCGGTTCCCAGTCCGGCCCTGCAGTGCCCTCGTCTGTGATGCAGGAATCCCCTGGTAACTTACCCGTAACCTTCATTACCCTTAGCCCATCTCGTCCTCGCCACAGTCATAGCAGATGAGGTGCTGTCACCTCACAACAGAAACAAAGAAGGAGGAACCTTCAAAGCAAGTTCCTACCCACCCCACCTTGGTGCCATAACGGGGGCTGGTACGCCTGGCTCCCCCTGTACATATCAAAGCCCATCATCAAAGGACTGAAAGAGGGGAAGGTGGGTCGGGTGTTAAGCCAGACAAAGGTGCCCCAGGGAGTTTAGAGTGGATGATAGAACTCTTCGTTGCACCAGTATCCAAGAGAAATGGTTCTGATACACCAAGCGCAACGACATCAACATAAGGCCCATTTTGGTCCACTGGAACTGAAATGACTCCCTCACTTTGTCCACGGCTGTCCTAGCTAGAGAAACCCTGATTCTCAGTCTGCCCATAAGGAGCTGGAAACAAGGGAGCTGAAGGCAAAGGAAATGGCGGGAGTGGCAGTGCCACAAAGGGCTGTGTTGGAGGTGCAGGAGCTGGAGCTGGTGGGAGAATAACAGGTTGTTGGACGGGTAACAAAAGCGGGGGTGCATTAGCGCCTTGTACATAGGGCGGAGGCGATCGTAATAAGTGAGACATTAAAGGATCCTTCTCAGGATCAGCATCGCGATTTGGGGAAGAAGTTGGCAGCACAGGGTAACATTTGTCAATCGCCATGTGATGTTGCCTATCTAAGATCTCTATCGCATGATCTATTTCATTATTTTTAAACTGTTGGGCAGCCTGAATGACAGTGATATCTTTTTCTTTCCTATCTCTTTTTGCCTGTTTAATTTCTTTCTGTTTGGCTTCCTTGCGCCAAAGGCGAAAAGAGTCAAACATAGCCGGCCGGGCTTTTCTTTTAAACAAAGTAGCTTCTAAATTGTCTAAAATATCAGGCTCAAAACTACCATTATGTGGCCACTGTAAAACACCATCTTTCTTCGTATAGCGGACCCATATTTCATTAAAGGTGATGGGGCCTATACCATGTTTAGAGTAAAGCTCATAAGTAGGAGTTCCAGCCGGAGGAATTGGACAAGAGTCCTCCAGTCGGGAGTCCATATCGCAACAAAAACAACACCATTTTTTAAACTTACTGAAACCAGGCATCGTTACTTTCACTGGCTTCCTACAAACAACAAGGGGTTAATCAAAACAGCACAAACGTACTCACCCCTTGGCTTCGACAATTGCAATTTTCGAATCTAAGAACCCAAAAACAAACAAAAAGGAGTGGGAGCTACCCACCAGTACTTAACAAATGTCTTCTTCACGCCAACAGAGGTCCGTCTAACGTCTCGCAATACCAGTCATCACCAAAAGAGGGACCAAGGCAGGGCAGCAGTCAGGGCAGCAGGCACCAGCAGCCGTGGGAAAGGAGAAGCCACACTTCAAAAGACCATCGGCCCACTCTTCGACATACAGGGGTCGCTGGTGTGGGGGCGCCTCCTCTGGAATTTTCCTGCGGGGCTCCTCACGATCCTTGGGCTCAACCGCTACCTCTGAAGCCGCCCCACGCTTGGGCGCCAATTGAAGAACCGGGCCTTTGGGCCTGGCGGCGCAGGGCACGCCTGAAATCTTCGGGTTCACCTGCCTTGTTGCACAGAGACACGGAATACTCTGTTGGCGCAGAAAACCAAGTTTATTAGCTGCAGCTAAGCACAGTTGTCCAAGAAGTACATCAAGTAGGTTCTCAGGAGACTGCCACTTGACTCCGTGGCTCACAAGCTTTTATCGTCGAAATACATCTGTACAAACATACACCCATCACACAAATTTTTAGCCAATCAGGAGAGTTTAAAAACAAGATATTGTGTCACCAGAATGCTCTCTGCTTACATGTTGTGTGTTATCCAGCCCCCAAAGTTAATCAATACTGGTACCCATAGTTCGGTGTTTGCAATGGCAGGACATATCTGTATGCTTCAAGAGGAAGGTTACAAGGTAGGAAAACACAGGGAGAGAATAGCGAAGGCCAGAAGATAAGATATGGCGAGAGGAGAATACTAAAGGCTAACAGATAGTTGATACGGGGATTAGGTAGTCCAGACAAGGATTAGTTAGGCCGGCTGGTGTCTGAGATTGGTTTAAGGACAAGGACGGAGGGGGTTTTTGACACGTTGCAGTCCAAAAGGGCAGAGACACTTCGCTCATCGAGCAGCCTGTGTAAAGGCAACACAAAAATGGCGGTGACTGTAAGATGGGGTCAAAATTAAAGAACCTCAGTGTACTCAACAACTGTTCCTCAGCACTGGAAGGGGAAGGAAGGAAAGAAGGAAGAATAACTTCTTGAAACGTATGAAAGATAGAGTTGACTTAGGAACAAAAGTATGGTCAGGTTTCAAAACAACTCCATCATCTATAAAATCTAATGTAAGGGGTGAACATCTCAGAGACCCTAACTCCCCCATCCTTCGAGCTGATGTAATGGCAACTGTTAGACTTGGCATCTTTTGGCGTGTTTCCCCTGAGTTTTTGCTTTCTGACCTCCCGGTTTTGACTCTGTATGTGCTGGCTTAGTGTTTCTGCGCACTTTTCTCACTGCTGATCAGTGGTAAAGTGCTCCTGTGGTAAAATGTGTTATGGATTAGTGTTTCCATGATTGGATATTTGATTTACTTGTTAGTCCCCAGCAAAGTGCACTGAGTGTGCCAGGGCCTGTAAATCGAATGCTACTAGTGGGCCTGCAGCACTGATTGTGCCACCCACGTGAGTAGCCCTGAAAAGGTACCTCAGACCTGCCATTGCAGAGTCTGCGCGCAGTTTGTAACTGCCATGTCGACTTGGCCAGTGCACACACTGGCCGGTCCCTAACCTTCCCTTTTCTTGCATGTCAGACACCCCTCAGGTAGGCCCAAGGTACCCCTGTGGGCAGGGTGCAGTGTAAGTGAAAGGTGGGACATGCCCTGGTGTGTGTGGCATGTCCTGATAGTGAATTACAGCCAATTTCGTTTTTCACTATTGTAAGGCTACCAGTTCCCCATAGGATAGAATGGGAGGTTTGTTTATAACATCTTATAAACATAACTGGCCCAGGGAATTCGGTAAGAAAATAGGATTTAGTATGCCTGAACTCAGAATCTAAAGATGCATCTTTTAGTGAAGGTGATTTTTACACTCTGTGTTTGAAAATACCACTTTTAGAAAGTAGGTATTTTCTTGCTCAGTCATCCCGTGTGGCTCTGCTGGAATGTGGATTGCCTGTCTGGGTTTTGGATGACAGAAGGCTGGGGAGCAGGAGGGCTCCAGATAGTCTAGGTGGGTCAGGAAAGGGCTGAATAGACCTGGGGTACAATGGGGGAAGGGGGAGGAGATTTCCTTGCACCTCAAAGGGCCTGGTCTGCCTCTGACAATGCCGTCTCCACCTCCTGCCAGGAAATCACACCAGAGAAGGCAGAACTGGTTCTGGCTGGGCACAGACACCCTCTGCCTAGACGATCAAAGGATTTTTGGATACAAATACTGGGGCCCAGACCCCTGAACTTTAGAACTCTTTTGGATCAAGAAGACTGCCAAGAAGAAGAGCCGGAGAAGCTGTGAGGAGGAACTACCACTTTGTTGTGTGCTTTGCTGTGTTGGCCTGCAGTGGCTGCTTCTGTCTTGGGCAGTGAAAGGCCTGGACTGGACTTTCTGCAATCTACTTTTGTGAGTTTCTCCAAGGGCTTGAGGTAGAGCTTGCCCCCTGTTCAAGAAGTCTAAGGCACAACAAAGACTTCAAGCTCTTCTGCCCTCAGCACTGGGGACTGTGTGTTTTGTGCTGCAACAGAAGAAAAGCCACTCGACGACGTCGATGACGCCGCTGCCGACTCCGTGTCCTGAAGGCACCTCAAAGGGCACCGCCGCAACGCCGCACCGCGACCCTCCTCTCACCGACGACGCCTGCTGGCGCCGCCACCGAGCCGCTGCTCGCACCGTGACCTGTGGGCACCGCACTCCGCACCGCCTCGCTTCACGACGACACCTTGGTATCCCCGACGACGCCGCTCCACGCCGAAGTCTACGCCGCTGCTTGCACCGTGGTTCGAGGGCACCGCTCGTAAAGTTACACGACGCACCGCCCTCATCCCGCACCGCAGCCTTGGCCTACCGACGCCGGCGCCATCGACTCCAGTCCGTCAGCCGACGACAGCGCTTCAGCAACGACGACGCCGCTGCTTGCACCGTGACCTGCCAGCAGCAGTGACGAGCACCGCCTTCATCTCGCCCCGCGACCCTGGTCTCACCGACGAGGCCATCTGACGCCGCCACCGAGCCGCTGCTCGCCCCATGACCTGAGGGCACCGCACGCCGCACCGCTGCACTTCGCACCGCTGCACTTCGCACCGCAGCACCCGGCGCCTGCCGACGCCAGCGCTCCTGACTTCAACAGATGTTGTAGGGATTCTGCACATATACAGAGCTATGCACAGGATAATAGGACCTGGGAATATAGTGGTGAGCCAACCATAAACCTTAGCACCTAAAACCCTAATCCGACTAGCTTTAGCGTCTCATTAGCAACAATGCTGCCAATGATTAGACAACCCAGAACACGGTATCTCTCTCTCAGGACTCGCAGTAGCAAGAACACCATTTCATAACTCACTCATACCTGTCCACAACGCGCGTAAGAAGAGACACTGTATAGTTTAAAATGTTTATTTCAACTAACGTGCTCTAAGATACAGTACACGTGTCAGTACTATCAGCATAATGCATAATGATAAAATAAGCAGCATAGTTACAACTCCATAGAATACAAACGGAGAGAGCATTTCACAAAGCAGTGGATATAAGGCTAAATGACCTTACCACCCTCCCCGTGCTAGTAGCTAGTTTATTATAAAAATAGAAGACCTCTGGGCTTTGACTAGCGAACCCCCATACCTCAATATCTAGATGCAAGGTTTACATCATCAGATACAAACAGCTCTTCTCTCTGGAAAGGTTGTTCTCCAAGTGTATCTAACAGTGACAAAACACATTATTAAAAGCACACAAATTTCTCCAGGGCAGCTGTAAATAGAGTGTTATGTCTAAGTGCGAGGGACTGGCCAAATCAGCAGGAACAAGGGACGTTGTTTATCGACCTTGTACATGGTGTGCAGACAGTAGCCCAAAAGGGAACAGAAGACAAGGTGAAAGATAGAAATGCAGACAGTGCTAAGATAGCCGGGCAGAAGCAGAGGCTTGAAAAACAACGGCACAAAGGAACGTGCGCAAAAAAGGGCCTCATGGCAGCTAGGCCCAGGCCAACGTAGCAAGGCAGACCAGGAGGCCACAAACCACACGACACCCTCCCCTGGGCAGTCCAACGCTCAAGAAAATGATAGAGTCCAAATAAACTGAGCAGAACGAATGTTGTGAGACGTGGACTAAAAATTGAAAACAAAAACATATATGTACACACATCCAGTGAGGCAGGTCACAGAAAGCAAAAACCCTCTCAATCCAAAAGAGTGTACGTGCAAAAAAAAGCCACACTTTCCAAGAGGACATCATTGGAATCATCGGAAAAAAGCGACGCCATCCAGTCAAGTAAATCAAAACTGCAGTCATGATCCTCGCAAGAGGGAGCAGCAAACAGCAATGCGGGACAACTTGTGTGATACTCAATATAACTCTGTTGTAGGAGATTCTGAACAGCCGCCCAGATATCCCATTGAGCCAAAATCCCCAGTGCAGCCGCACGCGCCATGTAGCCTGCAGCGGAACAGTCCCGTTCATGGGCCTCTAGAGGACCCACCAACTGAACAAAATCCGGAACAGACAAAGACGTATTGGAGAGGCAATAATCCATGGCCCACGAGAATGGACATCTGATGCAAGACATCACAGGTTGCACGCAAGTGAAATACGCAAAGCGAAAAGAAAGTGTATAGGATACACTCATTGTCGCTAACGGCAGGACGCCGAAGCCAGTGAGGAGGCATTCACGGAGCATCTGGTGCCGACCTGGCTCGAGAAGGGCCCATGGAGGTGCAGCCATTGCGTAGGAAACAGACCAACAGCAGGACACCAGCTACCAAGGCGAGGATCAGTGGAAAGCCACCAAAGACGCTGGAAACGATGGAATGAATAAAAGCCGGTATTAGACCAAAAATAGTTTGAAAAGAGGTCACAAGGCCAGAGCCCACAACTTTAAAAAAGTGCGCCAGACCTTCAGTGTGGGACGCATTAAAAACACGGTTAATCAGTTCACCGAAATGTTGTGGGAGGTTAGTGTTCAAAACGGCCTGTATTTCACTGTGGGTACTTGCCACCTGGAGAATGAACGTCTCCCGGGCAGATGTGAGCATAACCTCCTGGTTCAATAATAGCGCCTTTATTCTGCTCAATTTATTGAAATCCGCCTTCAGAGTAGGAATGGAAGGCCACACAGAACTATCTATGATGTCGTGCGGGGGAGGAAAAAGCACATTTTTTCAGCAGACAACCCTGTGGGAAACAGTAACAATATATGGTATGCCGGCCAGCAGGCCACAGCAGTCTTGGTTATTTAAAAGCAAATAGCTACCATTAGCAAGCACAGTGAAAGTAGAAGAAATAGCAGGAGCTGGAATACCCTTTAACACACAAGCAAGATTCGGAGCCGCAACGTTACAAGCTCCGTGCAACTTAATGTGTTTGCAAATAAGGGAATGACCCACAGTTGAATCGCATGACTCCCCCGTGAGAAAAACCTCCCTCCCGTCTCTAAGGCATTTAAACATGAAAGGCAGGGACCAAAGTTCATGCAGGAAGGCACAACCTAATGGCTGGAAACGGCCTACAGGATAATGCTTCATGCACGAACTAAATTCAAACAATGAAAAAGGCAAAGCGATAACCCCGTGTACTAGCCACACAGCAGAATCCAATTCCGCAATAGAGAATGGTAAGGGCTCTATCTTTTCAATATGTAACAGAGTGTATGCTGCATCCTTCATGGACATGAATCGCTGTTTCTCAGTCAAATTAAAAGGTGAAAATAAGGCAGAGGTGTTCAAAAATTGCCAAGGAACTTTCCCCATTTTAAGTGTTTGCAAAGTCCATGCAAACTGCATTATTGAACGCAATTGATCCTGACCATGATATAACACAGAAACATCATCTTGTACAATATCAACAACAGAGGAAATAATATTCTCTAAGGTGTAAATGCGGGAAGACAGGGTATTAATACTATTGTCAACAACAGCAAGCACCTTTTCCAAATTTGCTTGATCGATTTCCCGCAGACGGGAAGCAGCTTCAATTTGCGAAAGCTTCCAGAGTTCATTATAAGTTTCATAAATGAATCTCTTAGGTCGAGGACCACGAGGCCCCAGAACAAAATCGGACAGATCAATGTTGCCTGATAGGAGCGATAAATGTTGTTTAACAGAATCTAGGGAAGAGTGCTGCAACCACTGTTTACATAATTTACCAACAGAATATGTAGTAACAGTACGAGAGTCAGAAAACCGTGGATCTGGCTTATCTTGTATGTAGCCAGTATCCGGGTTATGAAAACGCAGTTGGCAGGCATTTGATGCTATTGGCCAAACCAACCAGGGTGACTGAACAAACGCAGAGACATTAAACGAATTGTTCTGAAACAAAACCTGCAATTCGGTAAGGGACTTATTAAAGTACAAACTTACGTTGGGAGTGGAAGACAAGACAGGAAAAGATGGTGCATTTAATTGTTTGGACGTAGCCAAACCCCAACATGTCGTTTGATAGACGGTCTGATTTAAAAATAGAATTTGGGCCGGGATGAGGCAAGCACGATGCAAGACTTCTGTGCCCTGCACCTGCCATTCTTTGGAGCCCCAAATAGACTTCAAATCAATGGTGTCACGCCAATGTTCATACCCACCCACAGCTAAGGCTTTTAAAAAGGAGCCGGAATATAGTAATTTGGTATGGGTTAACATGAATTTTTCAGTAAAGGAAGTGTTTAATTTAAAGAAATAGGACCCAGGGTTCGATCTATTAAAATCTGTAAAATAAGTAAACTTATTTCTAAGAGTCTGGGAGCTACCTGGCAAAGGGGTCGGGCAATGTTCCCATTGGGTGTAATTAAAAAGACCCCGAAGGGTACTGGGTTTATGAAGGAAGTGGTTGCCCCAATGCTGGTAACAATACAAATCAGCGTAATTTGCAGAATTCATGTACAGATATTCAGCATGAAAAGCAGATTAATATTTCAAATCAGTAAATAATGCTTCAACTGCATGTACATCCCAATCGTCCGAATGAATATTACTTTTTACGACATCACCCATTGAAACACGAAGGACATTTGGTACATTAATAATATCGGTTGGACCATGAATTTGGAAGTTCACCGCATCCCAAATGATGCCATCAGCAACTGGAAACGCTGAAATGTTCACAAATGTGTGGTCTCGCTTCATGATGTGCGATGAAGAATGTGGAGCCAAAGTTCCAGCGACAGAGTTCCCCGCAGAGCGTTCTGGCAAGTAGTGTCCATTGATGAGCAGAAAAAACACTGTGACAAAGCCAATAGACATGAACAAAAAAATTAGGAAAAGTACCAACCAAATGTATGTCCATGGGGGAATCAAAAAATGGTCTCTGAACCAGGATACAAAAATACTGAATTTGGATGGGACAAGTGATGGAGTGGAATCCGAGTCAAAGGAATAACGTGTTGGGCTCAGTGGCGTTGTTGGTAAATGAGCCACGGACTCGGTTGCGGGGTAGATATACTCGGGCTCCTCGTTGCAGGGGGAATCCGGGTAGTCGTGCAGATTATCAGGCAAATCAACCATCTCGATAGCAACATCAGTGACCGTTCGCGCAGGAGGGCCACAAACATTCGTCCGGTAAATGACAGGACAAGAGACCGCTGGTGTAACACTATTCAGGATCGGCCAGATGTTGTAGCTTGACATTTTCCACCGAGATGTATCTGTTCTCCTTGCAACCAGGAAGCGGTGGTAAGATGACTGTACGAGTTCCCTTCAAGCCAAGGACTGGAACCGGTGCACGATAAGAGGGGCCAAATTCTTTTTTGTTCTCCACCTTCTCTCGAACCAGATCTCCAATCTTCGGAAGCCAGCCGGCAACCGGAATCTGCAATGCAGCGTCTGTGGTTGAAGGTAAATGTGCAATCGCAAGTTTGTCTCGGGCTTCTTGTAAGTCCTGTAACATAGTAGAATGGTTACCTACATCAAAGATGGCAGATTGCGCCGCCATGTCTAGACCATCAAGGTCAGGCACAAACATTCTTATGCCAAAGAACATTTCGTATGGGGTCCGCCCACCCAGAGGTCTTCTCGGGAGATTATTAAGTGCACGTTGTACGGTATACAGGTGGGCCAGCCAGTTCCTGCCAGTACCTAAGACTCTAGCTGTCAAGGATTGCTTTAAGTCACGGTTCATTCGTTCAACAATCGAATTACCCTCAGGCCGATACGGTGACGAAAATTTCACCCGCACCCCCAGTGAACCCATTGCGTCCTTGTAAGCCTTAGAGGCAAACGCTGGACCTTGGTCAGAATGGAAGGTGCCGCAGGCGAAAATTCCCACAAAGACACGCAAATCCCTTATGACATTTCGAGCGTCAGCACTCCGTTGTGGCCAGACCCAGATAAAACGTGTGCACGAATCCACTGCAACTAAGATATATTTATATGCAGTGTCTGAAGAGAATGGACCGCAGTGATCCAGGTAAACATACCCAAAAGGTCTGTTTGAAATGCAGAGCGAGGTCTGTGGTGGCCGTGTAACCGTGGAAGGCTTAATCTGCTGACAAACGTCACAAGAAAGCACATAAGTACGGGTTTGTTTGTATAAACCACGCCACCAGTAACGCTGCTGCAAGATAGAAACTGTCGCAGACACCCCAGCATGAGCCGAAGCCATGCCTTCGTGTGCTGCAGTAATCAAGGAAATCCTGCGGTCCGCGTTGGGGATCAGCCGATCACCAACATCTGGAATTTTTACATAAGGAGCCTGTTCGGGACCTAATTGATAACAGTATTTGGAAGGGAATCCCCGTGGGTAATTAGCACCTTCCTTTGTTGCAGCAATAGCTGCTAGAATATCGGAATCGATTTTAGACATGGATCTGGTAACTGCTGCGACTGAGCACGTGGCTACTGCTGACTTGGCAGCTTCATCTGCCAAGCCGTTACCGACAGCATGTGCGCCCACACGCTGATGGCCAAGAGTGTGTACCACCTGTGTGAGAGGCAGAAGTTGTTGTAAATCTGCCACTCGAACCCAAAGCATTTTATGCTTAATTGTGCTGCCTTTTGCGTCTCTATAGTCATTTTGTGACCAAAAGAAGAGATTGTCATTATAAGACTGAACACAGTAGTAGGAATCGCATACAATAAGAGTGGTCACATCCGGATTAGCGAACTCCAGTGCTAGCACCAATGCGCGCAGCTCGGCCAATTGTGCAGTACTGTCTCCCAGTGCTTGAGTATGCACCACAGTTGATTTAAATTTTCCGTTCACAAAGGAACCTGCAACAATAGCACATGCGGCTGAATAAGCATGCTTGGAACCCATGGCCGGTTGTGCCGAGCCATCGGTATAAATAATACTTTCGTATTCCTCAAGCGGTAGCAACGACAGAGGAGGAGGATGAACGAATTCATACTGTAAAAACTCCTGAGTCTGAAGAGAAGAATCAAAGATAAAAGTGACATCTGGAGACGTCAAAGATGTTGCCCATTGAATCCAACGGGGGTGCAAAGCTTTAGAGTTCGGAACACTTGCTTTTGTCACTGCCTCTAGGGCAGGATAGGGTGTTACCACCAAAATGCGCTTTCCCTGTGCCAGTGCGCGTTCCTTTAGAATCGCCATTTGCACTGCAGTCAAAACTTTCTCCACAGAGGAAAAGTGCATTTCTGCTGAAGTGTATAGATGTGACTTGTATGCAATCAGTACTGTGTCACCTTCGTTAAAGGTCAAGTACGTGAAACCCACTGCCCCTGGAATGATTCTAATCACCAGGTTGGTGTGGTTATCATGAGTCAACAAGTATTTAGACTCAAGTAAGTCTGTCTGCAAAGACTGCAGAATGGAGGAATGCTCCGGAAGCCAGCATGACTTCGAAAAGTTAGGTTGTATCAAGGAATACAGTGGCTTGATACGCTGGGCATATTCGGGAATGTAAGTACGCCCGAAGTTCAGAAAACCCAGCAAAGACTGAAGTTTCTTCAGAGTAGTAGGAGGGCACAGAAGTGCACATTTCTCCAGAAAATGGGGGCTAAGCCCTTACCTTCATTGTTGAGCTCATAGCCCAAAAACAAAACGGTAAATTCAGCAATGTGAGATTTGGCAAAGTTAAACTTGTAACCTAGAACCGCAAATTCTAGAATAATGCGGTCCACTCGGGAAAGATGCGGGAATAATTCGTCGTCAGTCAGAAAGATATCATCGACGTACGAACATGCATCTGGGTCTATGCCGTCTAACAAAGAGACAACACGAGCAGCGAATACGCCTGGACTGTTTTGTAGCCCATAGGTAAACGCCTGAATTTGAATAATTTACCACCGGAGGTAAAAGCGCTCCATTGGCTACTCTCCGGGGCTAAGTTGTGCGTGTAGAATCCATTGGATAGGTCAAGTGTCGTTTTATATTTTTTACGAACAAGACTGTCTACTAGCGCGGAACTATGTGTGTTTTGCACCGCAAAGGTCCGACAATGAGAGTTCAAATGTCGGTAATCCAAAACTAAGCGGTACGATCCATCGGGTTTAGAAACCGCAAAAATGGGATTATTCATCGGTGACTCGCATGTTTCAATCACTCCCTGATATTCCAACTGGGTCAGAATTTCGGAAACGGGACCTTTAGCTTCCCGTTTGATGGGATATTGGGGTTGTGGCTGTGGTAGAGACCGCAGAGGTATTTCATGGGGTGGTGATTCTTCATCCCAGCCCACATGGTTGCGGTATAACGCTGGAGCCAGGGACACAGCCCATTCAGCTGCAAGAGCCTCTGCTTTGTCTTTTGGGACGTGTTGAGAATAGCTCGGAAGGATTACCTCCTCCCCTTTACGCGCAGCAAGTACGAATGGGGGCGGCCAATCCGCCTCCGCTAACAAAATGTCATACGAAGAGGTCAGATTTTCCCAAAAAATCCCTTTTATAACACGCTGAATATCACCTTCGATTTGAATTACAATATTATATAGTCTGTCAGGGGGAGCCACTCTGGTGTCTGCTGTCTCGACAGTAATGAATGTTTCAGTTGCTGTCGCCTCCACATGAGGACGTAGCGCCTCCCGCACTATGGTAACTTCCGCGGCGCTGTCTAGGAGGGTCACTGCCCACGTCCAATCCAGGAGTCTCGTTCTCACCGTCTGTGGCATATTTCGCTGTTACAGCGGCAACTTTTTCTTCTGAAATTGTGGGCGAGAACGTTGAAAATCGTCTGGTTTCCCTCTGACCTGTTGTCGAGGTTGGTCTCGTCCCTGTGGATCCTCTCGACCCCTTCCTCTATCCTGGCGATCTCCTCCACCAGCCTGCGAAGATGTTGGTGCCTGTGAAGAACGAGGAGAACGCGAATCAGGGACTTGAAATCTCTCTGGAGATTTAATTCTCGCCCTATCACGCAAATCATAAGTGCGTTCAGAAGAGATGGAAGCCGGGGATGCACCTCGCGACCCCGGCTTCTTCTGTTGCTTACCCTGTTTTTTCAACCTCCAGCTCTTTTTAGTAAAAACTGGTTTCTCATCTTTCTCAGACTGAGTTTTTGGTTGTTGTTGCGATTGTGTTTGCGTTTTAGCAAAAGGCTTAACTCCCAGGCTATTGCGACCAATGGTTTTGTAAGCCTGAGCAATTATTTTCGGTAAATCGCGAGGCCTGTCCAATTCTGGGACCAAAGCCAAAGCATTAGCTACTTGAAAGTTCACTGCATCGCCCTTGACATTCGCAAGGATCAACTCAGCTACTACGTCGAACACTCCCACCAGTCTCATCCCTAATTCCACAGCCGCTTCAGGGCCATGTTCATCCTGTACTCGTTTAATCACAGAGGGAGAACTGTCATGGAAGGAGTGCCGAAACACTTTGAATACACTGCAGCGAATACCCTACCCCAGTTGTTGCATTCTGCCAACTCGGGTACTAAGTCTTTTGGCAAACTAATCGTCAAAATCCTATGTTTTTCCACGGGAGAAGTATTTGGAAAAACTGCCTCCAGCTGGTCAAATTTTTCTGCAAGCCAATAAGGAAAATCATCCTTATGCTGTGGGCGCTTGCCCATCACCGAATTCACCATGACAGGACTTATGGTTACACCGCCTGCACCAGCTGGATGGGCCGCAACTCCAGGCGGGGCTCCCTGGATGTTGCCTGTAACATATTGTACTAAAGTTCTATGTACTCGTATCAAAGACGAATGCATATGTCGCAGTTCAGCGACTGTCACCGTCATATAACGCGGATGTGGTGTATACCCGGCCAAGACTGGCCAAGTGGCCCCATCAATTGATAATGGGCCTAAACGAACCGCGGTAACCGGTTGGGGGAGGGCGCCATCAAACCAAACACGGTGTTGCCAAGCCGTGAGCGGTACTTCAAGATTCATATACGGTCTATAGTGATTAGGAACAACGGTGGCTTCATATTCATGGAACAAATTATCTGCCCCATCCACCGCTGGAAAGGTGACCCAAGAGTAAAACACCTCAAAGTGGTAAGCTGGATCTGCTTGTACCACAAAGATCAAGTCGACACCCGCGTCAGGCACTCCATACACTGTTAAGTGAGCCCGGAGCGCTGCGCGGCTATGTGCCGCAATTTGCGTAGCCATTTCAGGCTAAAAGTTCACGTCAACCTAATGTGTGGCAGCACAGTAGAGGGTATTGTTCAAGAAACCTTTTAACAACTTCAAGCTTGAAAGAACCTATAAAAATGTCAATATAGGAGGTATCACCGTCACATACGCTTCCGGAAGCGCCTGTGAAGGGAGTTGTGGACAAGCACAAATATTACTCAAGCGTCTCGCAGATAAGCGGCCCCACTCGTTGGTTGCGCCATGTTGTAGGGATTCTGCACATATACAGAGCTATGCACAGGATAATAGGACCTCGGAATATAGTGGTGAGCCAACCATAAACCTTAGCACCTAAAACCCTAATCCGACTAGCTTTAGCGTCTCATTAGCAACAATGCTGCCAATGATTAGACAACCCAGAACACGGTATCTCTCTCTCAGGACTCGCAGTAGCAAGAACACCCTTTCATAACTCACTCATACCTGTCCACAACGCGCGTAAGAAGAGACACTGTATAGTTTAAAATGTTTATTTCAACTAACGTGCTCTAAGATACAGTACACGTGTCAGTACTATCAGCATAATGCATAATGATAAAATAAGCAGCATAGTTACAACTCCATAGAATACAAACGGAGAAAGCATTTCACAAAGCAGTGGATATAAGGCTAAATGACCTTACCACCCTCCCTGTGCTAGTAGCTAGTTTATTATAAAAATAGAAGACCTCTGGGCTTTGACTAGCGAACCCCCATACCTCAATATCTAGATGCAAGGTTTACATCATCAGATACAAACAGCTCTTCTCTCTGGAAAGGTTGTTCTCCAAGTGTATCTAACAGTGACAAAACACATTATTAAAAGCACACGAATTTCTCCAGGGCAGCTGTAAATAGAGTGTTATGTCTAAGTGCGAGGGACTGGCCAAATCATCAGGAACAAGGGACGTTGTTTATCGACCTTGTACATGGTGTGCAGACAGTAGCCCAAAAGGGAACAGAAGACAAGGTGAAAGATAGAAATGCAGACAGTGCTAAGATAGCCGGGCAGAAGCAGAGGCTTGAAAAACAACGGCACAAAGGAACGTGCACAAAAAAGGGCCTCATGGCAGCTAGGCCCAGGCCAACGTAGCAAGGCAGACCGGGAGGCCACAAACCACACGACACAGAGAGGAGATCGAGCTGCAACGCGTGTGACTTCGAGGGCCCCGACGACTCCTGCACCGACCTCCGGAACCGACGCCTGCGGACGCCGTGCTTTCGGAAGCCCAACGAGAGGTCGCCGACGCCCTGCATTTCTAAGAGGTACTGTTTGCGGGTCTTCCCAACACCATAGCTGGCCCGCGACGCCGCGGTCAGCCAGAACGGTTTGGATTTGTTTGCTCACGACGCCGTGATAGCCCCGGACGGAGCTATCGACATCAAGGAACTGTTTTTAAAGCATATTTTGATAACTGAAGATTTTTAAGTACTGTATGGTGGATTTTTATCGTTTTTGGTCTTGTCTTAAGTATATAAAAAATATTGGATATTTTTCTAAACTGGTGTGGTGTCCTTTTGTAGTGCTTACGCTGTATTACTGTTGGTTATGTGCAAATGCTTTACACACTGCCTCTAAGATAAGCCTGACTGCTTGTGCCAAGCTACCAAGGGGGTGAGCAGGGGTTATTTTAGGAGTGTAACTCCCTTATCCTGACTAGGGTGGTGGTTTTTGCCTGGCTTTGGCCCACGCCCAAGCCTACCAAAAATCCCATTTCTAACAGCAACCAAGAAGAAGATCTTAAAAGATAGGTACTTCAGGTCAACACTTTCCAAAGGCTCAGAAGGATGAAAAGAACAAGTTACTTACCTTCTGTAACGTCTTATCTGGTAGATACCATATCTAGCCGCAGATTCCTGACTTTTGATTTCCCAGGTGTCAGACTGGATCTTGAAGATTTTTCATGAGCAGTACCCTGCACACGGGTAGATGACATCTTTAGGCTCTGCTTGCATCATCCACGCCAGAAGTGACATCAGCGGCACCTATATAGGCACCACCTAGGCACACTGACGTCAGTTTCTTTTCACAACTTTCCACACCAGTAGCGTGGAGCCATAAAGAACACGGACCACTGGTGTGAAAACCTAGGACCCTGAAAGGGATCAGGCATGTCCCTAGAAATTAGTTTGCAGAGTGGGGAGGATAAGTGAGTCGGCAAGGAATCTGCAGCTAGATATAGTCTCTACCAGATAGACGTTATAGAAGGTAAGTAACTTGTTCCTCTGATAGAGATTTCTAGGCGCAGATTATGTACCTTTGAATAGATACCTAAGCAATACTGTCACCAGTGGTGGGTCTGCAGACCAATTTCAAACACAGAAGTCCTGCAGGACCGAACGGGCAAAGTGCCCATCCCTACGGACCTGACTGTCCAGACAGTAATGTTTGGTGAACGTGTGCAGGGAAGCCCTCGTTGCTGCCTGGCAGATGTCCAGGACCGGAAGTCTGCGAGCTAACACAGTGATTGCAGCTTTAGCTCTGGTGGAATAAGCTTGCAAACCTTCTGGAGGTTTCTTCTTTGCCAATGCATAGCAGATTTTAATGCAGAGCATGACCCATCTGGAGACGGTCCGCTTCTGCACAGCCCGGCCTTTCTTCGCATCAACATACCCACAAAGAGTTTGTCATCCACCCAGAACTCTTGTGCGCGGTACCAGTATAATGACAACACTCTTTTTGGATTCAGACGGTGGAGTCACTCCTCTTCTTTAGAGGAATGTGAAGGAGTGTAAAAGGTAGGCAGAGTGATGAATTGGCCTACGTGAAACGGGGTAACTACTTTCAGTAGAAAGGAGGCCTTTGTGCAAAGCATCAGTTTGTCAGGACAGACTGATAAGTAAGGTGGCGTATCCTTGTTATCTAAGGCCTGCAACTCACTTACTCTACGGGCAGATGTAATAGGCACAAGGAAGGCAGTTTAAACGTCAGAAGCCTGAGGGGACAATTATGGAGAGGATCAAAAGGAGCACACAAAGAAAGTTAACAGAAGATTAAGGTCCCACTGAGGCATGATAAATGGTGAAGGAGGGAAGAGAAGAACAAGACATTTTAGAAACCTATGTACAATAGGGGATTTGAACAGAGAAGTTAGGTCAGCCAGCCCAAAAAGGCAGAAAGATCAGACAGATATCCCTTAAGAGTGTCCAGAGCAGAGCCATGTTGGCCAAGGGAAAGAATGAAGAGTAAAACTTCAGAAAGGGGGCAGAAAGGGGCTCAATGTCTGTTCCTGCACACTGTGCCACAATTTGTTTCCAACAGCAGGTATATGCCTTCTTGGTGGACAGACGCCTGGCTGGCAAGATAATGTTACAGACTTCAGGAGGAAGGTTGAAGGCTGTCAACAGGCACCACTCAATCTCCATGCAAGAAGGCGGAGACTGGACAGGACCCTCCCCTGCAGCTGCAACAGAAGATCTCCCCAAAGGGGCAGCCTGATCGGAGGATCGATGGCCATGCTCAGTAGCCTGGGATACCAGATTCTTCGTGTCCAATCTGGAGCCACAATGATGATTTGGGCCTGGTTGTTCTTGATCTTCTTGAGAACTCTGGGCAGGAGCGGTATGGACAGAAAGGCATATAGGAGGCCTGTGCTCCACTTGAGACAGAAAGCGCCTCCGAGCAAAAGCTGCATTGGAAACTCCAACACGCAAAACTGCTGACATTGCGCGTTCTCTGCAGAGGTGAACAGATCTAACCAAAGCTATCCACACTGTTGAAAGAGACCTTGCGCCACCTCCGGGTGGCGATGCCATTCATGATCCGCTAGGCATCAATGGCTGAATTTGTCCGTTCTGGCCTTCAGAGAGCCTGCCAGGTGAGGAACTAACAGGGATATGCCCTGCTGTTCCAGCCATGCCCAAAGATGCAGGGCCTTTTAATAAAGGGTCCACGAATCCACCCGCCCTGTTTGTTGCATTACTACATGGCAGTGGTACTGTCCATGAACACCTGCCTTCCCTTGATGGAGGGTAGAAAGGCTTTCACTGCAAGTTGGATTGCATGGAGCTCCAGCAGGTTGATGTGGAGTCTGGATTCTGCCAGAGAGCAGAGTCCACTGATCTCCACCTCTCCTAGATGGCCGTCCTATCACAGGAGTGGAGCATCTGTCACTACTGTGAGATCTGGTTGGAGAAGGGAGAGGGGTCTGCCTCTGACCCATGTGCCACCACTGCAGATCTTCCACAGTTCCCTCCGAGATCTGGACCATGTCGGAAAGG
This sequence comes from Calotriton arnoldi, assembly GCA_963921515.1. Classification (NCBI taxonomy): domain Eukaryota; kingdom Metazoa; phylum Chordata; class Amphibia; order Caudata; family Salamandridae; genus Calotriton; species Calotriton arnoldi. Next base: position 86,874 of record CAWUFW010013831.1, on the reverse strand, counting down.
TTCCCCTGATGCTGTGCCCATTGAAACTTCAGGTCCTACTGCAGAGCCCGCATATGACATTGGTCATGAGTCACCAGCAGGATGCAGGAGGCCATGAGTCCCAACAACCTTAGAGTCTGCCTCACTGAAATCAAGGATAGAGACTGAAACATCAGTATCACAGCCTGAATATCCTAGACTCGCCGCTTGGGAGGATAAGCCCAAAACTGCACTGTGTCCAGAACAGCTCCAATGAAAGGAAGCATCTGAGAGGGAGTCAGGTGTGACTTCGACAAGTTGATAGTGTCTGGAGGTGGAAGGAACAGCCTGGGACAAGCCCGCCTTCAACAGCCAGTAGTTGAGATAGGTGAAGACTGGCACCCCTAATCTCCACAGGTGAGCTGCAACCACCGCCATCACCTTGGTGAACATCCGATGGGCACTGGTAAGACCAAAAGGGAGCACAGTGAACTGAAAGTGCTCGTAGCCCACCGTGAACCACAGGTAACACGAGTGGGCAAGCAGAACAGGAATGTGGAAATAGGCGTCCTGCAAGTCCAACACTACCATCCAGTCTCCTGGGTCATGGGCAGACAGGACCTGAGCTAACGTGAGCATTTTGAATTTCTCCCTCTTGAGGAAGTTGTTGAGGGCTCACAGGTCTGGGATAGGACGAAGGCCTCCATCTCTTTAGGAACCCGAAAGTAGCGGGAATAGCAACCACATCCCACTTCTGGCACCAGCACCCTTTCTATGGCTCTCTTGGCCAAGACAGCTGTGACTTCCGTGTGGAGAAGGGATAGATGATCCTCCATCAGCCGGTCATGAGATGGTGGAATGGAGGGAGGGGTTGTCATGAAGGGGAGGGAGTAGCCCCTTTGGACGATTTTCAAAACCCACCTTTGCAATGTTAGGGACTGCCAGTGGGGCAGGTGATGGCGAATCATGTTGTCAACTGGATGCCCATGCTGGTAAGGGGGCAGATTAGGAGGGTTTGGAGGCTGCAGCTGGTGCGGAGGGTGGTGGACTGATTAGACCGCTGGCTGCCTGATCCACGAGGTCTGTGGGTACTGCTGGGAAGCATGCATGGCTTTGTGGCTGTGAGGGAACTGGCACGGGTGAAGCCCCTTCCATAGCCACGAAAGAAGCGAAAGGTGGATTGAGGGTGACATGGGGCCATAGAAAGGCCCAAGGACATGATCGTAGCACGACTGTTCTTGAAGCCCTCCAGCACCGAATCCACCTTGTCTCTGAAAAGATGGGTGCCATCAATCGGCATGTTCATAAGAGAGGAATGGACATCCCCCGAAAAGCCAGTCGTCCTTTACTAGGCTTGGCACCTCAAGGTTACCGTCAACAAAACTGCTCTGGCCAGAGAGTCTGTCATGTCAAGTCCACAACGGATAGTGAACTTCGCTGCATCTCTCCCATCGGCAACAGCATGAGAGAGTACAGCCCGAGCCTCCTCTGGGACCGTTAGCAGCACCTGCGCAACCGTGTCCCACAGAGCATGGGAATAAAGGCCCAAAAGCCATGGGGTGTTCATGGACAGCAATGCCAGGTTGGCGTAAGAAAACATCTTCTTCCCCAAGAGTCTAGCCTCTTGGAGTCCCTAGCTGGGGAGCGGTACGGAATGCGCCTTGGGATGTTGAGACTTGGAACAGCAAACTCTCCCGGGTAGGGTGTTGGATGAGGAAGTCTGGGTCCCCTGGGACGGGGCGGTGGTGGCGGGCGATCGCCCTATTCACAGGAGCCCCTGCATGGGGTTTGGACCAAGTCCCCAAAAGGACGTCAGTGAGGGCTTCAGTGAACGGGTGTAGTGATTCTGAGGGGAAGACTCTCGGTTGCAGCACCTCTGTCAAGATGTTAGTATTGACTGCCACTGAGGGCAACTGAAGGTCCAGGACCTCAGCCGTCCTCCGCACCACCACTGCACAAGAAGCTCCCTCCTCCATAGCCATGGTGTGGCGCCGCAGCCAGGGCGACTGACGCTGGACGCTGGGGATCACGGTTCGATCCCTAGCTCTGGCGGCAGGGGTCTGCCCAGCACCATGCGACTCTGGGCAATAGCTCGCTTAATCTTCCCAACGGCCCCCAGCGCCGAGATACCCCTTCGGGGGTGATTTGTGCGCTATACAAGTACTGGATTTACATTTACATTTTTATGGTAGGGGGAGAACACATACCAGTATCTGGAGAAGTATCCAGTCCGCTGGCTTCACCCAGGTTCTCAAACCACTCCATGTTAGGTTTTTTTTCATATGGCTGGTATTCTTCAGGGTCCAACGACCTCTCCCATTCCTCCCTTTGTCCTAACCCAAGGGAATAGGGCTCAGGCTCCAATCTAGGAGGCGAGGGGCCTGTCGGCGCTGGATACGGCATCAGACGATGACCCTCCGGCTCCGTATTGGAGTCGGGGATCAGAATGGGGATGGTGCCACCAGTGCCAGGAGCGCTGGCATTGGGACTGATGTCAGCGAAGGTCAAAATGGTATGACTGGTGCTGGTCTGGATCCGGGAACGTATCCTTGGGGCCTGACTGGAGCCAGTGGTCAGAACCGCCGGCACGGAACCAGATGGGGCCCCTTCCGACCCTGCGGGGCCTACAGGCGCAGGTGGGGTCGGGCCGCCCAAATATGAGGTGCATGGCCTCTAACACTCCTTTAGTTGGGCGGGGTCGCTCCTGGTCCTGGAAAGTTGGGGAGGCGTGGAGTCGGCCCAGGCGCAGCCTCTACCGTAGAGCCAGGCCTTGAATAGCAACGCTCCCTCGTCTTGTAGGTAGACGGATGAGGAGAAGTCGAACCCTTCTTCAACTTCCTCTTATTCCTGTGTCGGGACTTACCCGAATGTCCCGAGGATTTTGGACGTTGCGACCGCTCCCGGGACCTTCTCATAGGCAGGGACCTTGAGTGTCACGGCATCGCCCGCCGAGCTACCATGAGCTTGAAGAACCACTCCCGCAAGGCTATAGGATTCATGGCGCGGCTGTCGGAGCACGACTTTGGGTCGTGGTTGGCTCGAGACACCACAGGCAAACAAGATGTGGATCCGTCACCAACATCAGTCGATGACAGGCTCCGTCGGGCTTGAAGCTGGCTTTCCTGGAGGACATTCCTGCCACACCAGAGGGAAAAAACCTCAAAAGAGTCAACAAAAAGTCGAAAAAATCCAGTCAAACAATGACTGAAGGGGTAACTCTGCTCTGGATCAGTGCTGTCTGGCGCAGAAAGAAAAGAACTGACATCAGCTCACCTAGGTGGCACCTATATGGGTGCCGCAGACATCACTTCCAGTGCATAAGATGCCGAAGACGCACATGGAGCTGAACAACGCCACCTACCAGCGCGCAGGTGTACCGCTCACGAAAAATCTTCCGGATCCATTCTGACGCCTGGGAAATTCAAAGGTAAGGGATCTGCAGTTAGAAGTCTCTATCAGTCAGTAACACCTTAAAACTGTAGGAAGGTCACAAGAAGGGAAAATTGTATTTTTTACAGGTCTAGCCACCACAACGTTTTTACAAAGCCTATAAATAAGAGAGTCCATCAGAGATAAAGGCTCAGGAAATTCCCTAAAACCCTTGATAGCAGATCACTGAGACTCAAGTGTTTAGACAGAAAGGTTTAAGTGAAAAACATCCAAAAGGAATTGTTACACCAAAGAGAAATTACAAGCAGGTACAGACAGATTACAAGCAGAACACCATGTGTCAAAATACTTCCAGTGCTTTGTATGGGACTTTAAAATGGAAGACCGCCTAGACATCTGAATTCACTTCACCAATGGAGAAGGTAGACCCTTTGCTAATAGATTGAATTATTCAACTTCCAAACTGAGTGAGTTGAAGTCGAAAAGGTAGAGGAGTAACTTTAAGAAGAGAAGAACATTTTCATAAGTACCCAAGAAGGCCGAAGTGCCAGGGTTTTCAGAAGGGGAAACAAAGACCCCCTTGGCAAAAATGGGACCCCCAATATCAGCTATCCTCCCTCCAATTGGAACTTAGAGAGAACTTTCTGGATCAACGGAAAGGGAGGGAAAGCGTAGTGGAGACGATTTGGCCACTTCATCACTAAAGCGTCCACTCCTTCCTCCGGAAATATTGAGCAGAACCTGAGAAGAAGGGAATTGGTCCTTGTTGCAAAAAGATACAAGTAGGCCACCCCGCCCCCCCCCCCCCAAACATTTGCACATTTTCTGAAAAGTCACCTTGGACAAAGTCAGATCCTGGAATGAATTTTCCTGCTTAGAGTGTCTGTTGCAAAATTGTTGATTCCCCTGATATGGACTGCTGATAAGTTCGACAAGTGCTTCTCGGCCCAAGAACCCAATAGTCCAGCTATCATGTTAAGGCTCTCTTGGAACAAGTGCTTGCTTCCCTGATTATTTATGTAGGAAACTCCAACCATAGCCTGGCTGGAGCTCGATCCTTGGACAACAGTTCTCGAAGAGCGGAATGAAAGCAAATGATCTTCTGTTCTGGGAGGAATACTTTCCCTAGATCCATTCGGAACCGTGCTCCTATAAAAACCAAATCTTTGGTTGGAGACAGCTGGCACTATGAGATGTTGAGCAAGAGACCCAGTTTGGATAAGGCTGTCCTCGTCTGCTCCCAAAAACAAATGAATTCAATCCTTGGCAGTATGAATTAACCAGCAGTCCAAGTAAGTGAAGACTGGGATCCCCAGCAGTTGTAGATGTGCAATGACTGGAGCCATCATTTTTTTAAACACTCTCAGAGCTGACTTCAACCCAAGTGGAAGGACCCAAACTGCAAATGTTGATCCTCCACTGCAAACATCAAGAATCTGTGATAGGAACTGGCAATTGGCACATTTAGGTATGCATCCTTGAGGTCTAGTGTTATGAAGAAATGATCTGTTGGTATCAACGGAATGATCCTCTGCAATGTGTCCATCTTGAATTTTATGTTCCTGATGAAAGTGTTGAGAATCTTCAGTGGTAGTCCCCTGATTACTTTGGGACTAGGAACACAATGGAGTAAACCCCTGTCCCTCTTCTTCTTTGGGAACTAGAACAATAGCTCCTTCTCCTGGAGAGCTAAAATTCCTTTCCATAACACATAAGATCTCCCTTCCTCTGAATAGCCATGATCTTTAATTCTTGTTGTTTTTGTCTTGTTTTTGCTTTCTGAAGGATTTGAAAGAAGACTTCCCTTCACATCTGGAAGACTGCTCTTGTACTCGTTGTCTCCTCGAAAGTTGATGAAAAGAAAACTTTGATTTGTAAGAACTTGAACCTCTTGAAGAATGATGCTGAAAGGAAGAATAATGATTCCTTTACTTACAGCTACGATGGAGCTTTTTCTCCAGTTCAGGCCCAAAAGGTCTTGAACCCTCAAAAGGCATCTTGAGAGTAGCTGACCTCTGTGCTGCATCTGTGTTCCAGCCTTTCAGGTATACATTTCTTCAAGTGACTATGGAAGCCTCTCGGGCCAGAGCTGCCGACTTCACAACGGTGAACGATATACAAGACAGAAATACTATCTGAGGTTCCATACTTTCCAAAAGAGGAAGACAATCCGACTGATCCTGAATAGACATAAAGAGTGTTTTGAAGTCTGAGATCAGTCTGTATAGGCTCCCTAGATTCCAGCCCTTATGGCAGCACGAGAGCCTGAGAAAACCTTCTTCAAAGCAGACTCCGCTTTCTTATCCAAAGGATCATTCAGAATATTCTCTTCACCCATGGACAAATGACCCAGAAGACTTCCACAACTGAATCAACATACACGTTGTCCGGCAACACTGAATCCATATTCTCAAGAAGGTAAAGCTTGCCCATGAATCTAGGCAACATCATTTTATCAGGATCCTTCCATTCCTGTCTGGTAACATCCAACACAAACTGCTGAATGGGCAGTTCCACACAAGAAGGCTGCTGGAATTGCCTCAGGAGTGATCATCAGAGGTATCTGGCCTTTCCAGCACAGGAAAGTTCATATTATCCCTAATGTGAAGTAGCAAATCTAACAACCTGTCTTCAATCATAAAATTTCCCTTTAAGTCCACAGAAGATGGAGCCTCATCAGGTGTATCCTCATACCCTGTATAGGAAACTGTCTCTGATGTCTTCTTTGGTGCAGGAACAGAAGTATCCTCTTTAAAAGCTGTCAAAGTCTGAAGGACAGTTCTCTCAAACCTCTCCTTCTCACTAGCTTCTCTTCTGCGTTTTGGAGAAGGCCCAGATGAAATTGAAGAAGATGAAGGCGAAGGAGAAGTATGCCTTCTTTTTGATGCATGTTTGCCCATCCTGCAACTATGAAACAAGTTAGCTGCTGCTGAAAGATCTTCAAATTGCCAAAAATCACCAAAGTTACTGAAATTACTCACGCCACAAGAATCGCTTACATGAGCCTTGTCTTTATACTGTAAAAAGGGTGTGCTGAACTACCCGTCCAGAACAAAAGTCCTTAACGGCCTTTCACGCATGCGTCAACACTAGCGAGTCTTCTGACAGTGGCAGCAAGCTCCCTTCACACACCACAGGATGAGGAAGGAGAAAATAATAGCAATTTCCCCCTGTTCCTCACAATGAAGAGGGAATAAACCATTCTTTCTTCCGCGAGGAGGACCACCATCAGAAAACTCTCTGCAGGGAATGCCTCTCCAGCGTGGGTTTAAACTGGAATGGCATGGGGAGCAAAAAAACGATGGATTTAGGCCCAGATCTCTGTACTGGGGTGAATGTATGACATTGTTCTGCATTCTGTCCATCAATTGTTCTTTTTGCATTTGTCACCCTGAGTGGGAGGGGTATGCCCAGACATGGGTCCCGTGCTCTCCATGCCACTGGAGTCAAGCGAGCCTGGCTGATGAGGGGTGAAACCCCGAAACCGGTCCCAGGATACTTGTTTCCAGTCCAGGGAGGACCTGGCTTAGCAGTTTGGGCTGGTCTGTTCCCATAGGGAGCAGGGTCAAGACTGATTTGCATATGGCTGGGTTCAAACTGGAATGGCATGGGGAGCAAAGAAACGATGGATTTAGGCCCAGATCTCTGTACTGGGGTGAATGTATGACATTGTTCTGCAATGTGTCGATCAACTTTTCTTTTTCCAGCGTTGGAGGCATGTACCGCCCAGGCCCAGCAAGGAAAGGTAAATAAGCCCCAAAAAGGACCAAGTCAGGCAGGGCCTTCCTACATCCTCGTTCCAGCTATGCAAGAAAACAAAACAGGAGGAAACAGGACTGTGAACCCCCTTTATGGCACCCAGGTGAGGCTAGCTTTCAAGGTCCCTCCTGCTTTGTTCCTGTTGTAGTGTGACATCACCTCATTTGTTATGACTGGGATGAGGATGAGGGACGTATGGGTATTTGTAGGTTCCCTGTATGGCTTATGGACCCTCCCTGTTCATGAAATTTACAGGCTCTATGTACTCAATCACCTATTGTGAAAATAGCACCATATTTTCCGTTCATCTTCTCTACCTCGGTTACCGGAAACGCATCTTCTACCAAGATAGCTGTTCATGTCACATTTGTGTCTATTCCTTGCAGATGAATCACAAGAAGTGTAGGACCTCATTTAACCCTGAACCCACTAGGCGACCCATCTTGTCCATAAATGCTGACCGAAGAAAGTTCCCCAGAAGTTAAACCCGAAAAGCGGCTGGGAACGTTCTAAAATGGTTACAGACATTTTTCATCAGCCAAAGGTCCACCTTCAGACCACAAGCTAAGGAATGACATGTCCCCTGGCAACTCTTCCCAGCCCATGGTTTGCTTCCATTTCTCAAAAGGTCCTGAAGCTCCAGGGACCAGATTTAGAAAAATGCGCAGTGCAGCTTTGCGTAAATAGTAGCAGCGTTCTGAGCGCAATGATAAAACATTGCATATCGCAATATTTAGTAAGAGTCACATGCTGATGATTGGCCACTCTCACACTAAAACGTTGTTTTAGTGCAACACTAAGATTTGCGCTATGGCACCACGGCCAGACACTACTGCCTTAAGTAAGATTTGCACTCGAAGTACAACCTCCAATACAAACTTCAATGCAAGGACATCCGGCCAATAGTAAACTTTGTAAAATGCGGAATTTTCATAAATGTTACGTATAGGAATACTTTGCAAAATTTGGCTTGTCCCTTCTTTTGCACCTGGTTTACTTTGGCAAAGCCGGAGCAAGTTATTTAGTATATCTGGCTATGCATGAAAACGTTTGGGTGCTGACGCTGTTGCCGCCTCATTACGCAAAGTGATTTTGGAGCTCCACTCACACTAACTTTTAGAGCAAAATAGTTTCTGCATGCAAAAGTTGATGGGTGCTGCCACATACCCTTCTTTGAAACACCTTGCATTGCGTAAGTAGGCACACTGACAAATAGTAAATGTGGGCCCAGGTGTGCCTTTTAAGAACCCAGTGATGGTATGGCTTCGCTGTTGGATTAAGGTTGTGAAGGCACAGGTTAGCTTGATTAAGAGCAGCACCCTTACTCAAGTGTTCACTTTCAATTCCGAGTTAGGTTGATCAGAGGCCTGACCCATACCAAACCGGATACACATCCTGGCAAATCATCTCTGCTGCATCGACAGATGGCACATTGACCTTGCACCATTTCCTATGTGGACCAGTCCTTTGGGGTTTGGTTGGAACCATGCTCCAGCGAGGGGCAATTACCTCACAAAGAACGATAATGGATTCAACCCAGATCTGCGATTGTGGGTAAGTGTCTGAAAAGTTTCAGCGCTCCGTCCATCATCTCCTTGTGTTTGCTTTGTTCGCCCTAAGTTGGCAGGGTATGCCCAGACGTGGGTCCCTTGCTCACTTTGCCACTGGATTCAAGGTAGCCTGGATGATGAGGGGTGTTACCCCGAAACCGGTCCCAGGATGCTTGTTTCCGGTCCAGGGAAGACCTGGCTTGGCAGTTCGGGCTGGACTGTTCTTATGAGGAACAGGGTCAAGACTGATTTGCATATGGCTGGATCTGAACTGTGGTGGTAAAGTGAGCTAAAGAATGATGATGGATTCAGCCCAGATCTGTGACTGGGGGTGAGTGTCTGAAAAGTTTCAGCACTCCATCCATCATCTCCTTGTGTTTGCCTAATTACCTCACACGGCCTAGACCTTCTTCAGTTGTCCCTTCACATAAAAGGGCTAATGAACCTAAGTGTCCATCAGCCTGAGACCTTTCTGTATGTTTACAATGATAAATACGTGTACCATTACTTGGATGAAAACATAGCTCTTTACACAGATATCAGTAGGTTGGAAGTGGGCTCTGTGACCTGTTTCCAAGACCTCTGTTGTATGACAGCTAATATCTTTGGAAGCATGGCTTTAAGTTTTATTGGCAAGCTTTCAAAGAGGATTAGGCCAGATTCACCCCAGTGCCACAGCATCATTGATGACGTGCAAAAAATTGCTCAGTAGCCAGTAAATCTGCTAAGCAGCCACATGGATTACTCTTCCAGCTCTCAGAAAACACTACTCTGGATGATACGCGTGCGTGTGGCAGGCACCCAGAGTAGCCGAGCTGTTCCTCGCAATCTGTTTGTCTCAAGTTTGCCAGTAATCTCTTCATCCTTGAGCCTCCTGAACTGTATGTCTTCTGCAAATATAAGTCAGTCTGAACAGGAAGGGCCCAGAATACAAAGGACAGAACTATATTTTCACTGTGGTGATGTTGCAGGGATTCTGCTCAGGAACAGAATTATGCTTGGGAACATAGAACATTGGCATGTAGAGACTGAGCCACCATACCACCTCAGTATCTATGAGCCCGAGTCCGACTATCTATAGTGCTTCACTTGTCCTCCTAACCTTACCACAGAAACAATTGAATTGGCACCCCAGAGCACAACACTCTCGACCCTCTCAGGGATCGCGGTAACAGGACACACCCTTTCGCTCTCTCACTCGTACTCGTCCACAATAAGATAAACCAAAAACACGAAGGAAGTTTAGAATATTTATTCAAACTATTGTGTCCTAAAATGCAGTATTCGTGCCACAATTAGAAAACAAATGCATATCAGAAACACTGTTAGCATGGCTATTGAAACATATACTATAAAAAGCCCTGTCATGGTATAAGACAGATGAGCCTCAACCTCCCCCCCCCTTTCTATTGAAGCTAAATGATTATATATCAAAAATCTTTAAGATTAGTAGCGGACCCTGTACCTTAGCATACACAGATGGATGCTCTACATCTAACTGCCGCAATGATCTTGTCTCAGAACACTCGCTCCATGCGTTATCCTTACTCTCTTGTACTGAGTTATATGACAACACGTGTGCTCACAGACAACAGCTGCATTCTCGTTTTGTGTCTAGGTGCTAGTCTCTGACCAGAGAGAATAACAAGGGGCATTGTTTGGCCTTGTCTAGGATGTTCAGACTAAATCCCAGGAAAAGAACAAAACGCGAAAACATATGCAGGTTCTGTGTGAAAGTACAGTGTGGCACAAAGCAAGTTTGTCTATATAGCAACGGGTGCAAATGAAAATGCGGCCTACAACGTGCACAATTAGTCTAACTTAGGGAAAACTACAATGGGACATGCAGGAAACACATGACAGTGGAAGGTGGTGCTTTGAACTTACGAGAGTCCCTCACGTAGGTCTTATGGCCATGTTAGGTTGTTTCACGCTCCCTGTCCCTCCTTCCTGCTCCTGCTCTTCTCACACTCACTTGATCGTGATTCTTTCTTCTCCTCCGTATTACTTGTCTCCTACTTCCACTCTCGGTATGTGGCAGCATCTCTCCACACTCCAAGCTCCCCTGCCTTGATCTCTGGTGCAGGGCAGAAGTTTGCCTCATCTGCTACATGCCCCCTCTTGTGCTGACATGCCTGTGACACACCTTAAGTGATCGACCATCTTCTCTGTGCTTCTAAGACAGGGGTCTCCAACCTTTTCAGTAATAAAAGCTATGTATGCTCGATTAGAATCATCCAGGACTACTAATAATGCTATTGTTGTAATAGTGACCACATCACACAAGAATACATTAGTGGCCATCACAGTGCAGGGTTACCAGCAGTAATGTAAACATCGTTTTTGCCAATTTGGAATGACTCTACATGAGTAATACATAACAGCCATAGCTGCAATGCTCATGGCTCCAAGGTAACAATATTAGTAATAAGTCTCCACAATGGCACAAGATTCATCACTCAAATATCACTCTTAATTATGTTTTGGAAATTATGAGTTCTGAAAATAAACAGATTTTTATCTCGATTACACATGTTTAAATTTTGGTGTGCATGTATTAATTCAACAAAGCAAAAGTTTCTAATTTAGTAGGCTGAGTGGCACACTGGACAGCTACATACAGGTAGCTGGAGAGCTCTGAGTAGCTCACAAACTATTTTTTGGAGAAGCCTGTCTTAAGGCCTTTGCCTTCCGGACAAAACCTGTACCTCTCTGTTGAGTCTGTAAGCTGTGCTCTTGCTTCTCCTGGCACGCAAAACAACCAGGGGCTTGTTTACAAGCCCATTGCGCTGCTGACGCATCACTTTTGTTGACGCACCGGCCGTGCAATGGTCTTGCCCATATTTATATGGCCACATAAAGTCACCCTGCGTGACTTTTTATGGCCTTGTAAATATGGGCCCTTTTCACGCAATATTCTGTGTGAATGTGGCATTCCATGGATGTTGCAGTGGGTGTTCCCACGCAACATCCATGGAACTTGCATTCCCAGATTTACAACATTTTGTAAACATGGGAGTGCATCAGAATCCTACGCCTTCCCTGGGCTGGTATAGAAGTGGCGCAATGAGGAGAAATACTTTTATTTCTCGTTTTTTCTCTTTCTATGCGTGCTGCATTCTGCAGCACGATTAGAAAGAGGAAAATGCCATTAATGACTGTTTTTGTGCAGGAAGGTGTCCTTTCCTGCACTAAAACAATCATCCCCGCAGTGCAGGCACCCTTGCAGAATGAAGCAAGGGTGCCTGGCAGCCAATTGTGCGCCAGCGCAGGGGAAAGCACAGGAATGCGTTGTATTGTTGTTAATACGACGCATCCCTGTGCTTTGAAAATGACGCAGCACGACACAGCTAAATGACTTGGGGCGCCGCGCTGTGTCCTTTTCTTGTAGATGAGGCCCGCAGTTTCCACCATGGTGCCCATGAAGCTTGTATTGCCGTTGCTCCTTCCAAGATGGCCACAGCTTGAGGAAGCACCAAAACATTTTTTTCCGCCATATTTATTTCAAAACGGGAACTCCAAGATATATATTATTACTTTACAGTATGCCCCTTGCCTTACAGATTCCCATGGACTTCTCGTGTTTCTGTTTGTCCTACTTCCTTCGATTCTTCCTGATTGATTCCAGAGGCTTTGAATGCTGCCACTTTAAACAACTCTGGGTTTTTTTTGCCTGGAACCTCTGTGATTTGTTTCCATCTTTTTCCGCAGCTAGGGTCTGGCCTAGTCCAGCTCCAACATGAACTCTTCCCCTCCTGGTCACTGTAAACTCTCCTAGACCTGCTAAACTAGAGAACCATCGCTCTGGCCTAAAATAAAATTCTGTTTCTCTCCACAACAAAGAGTGGAAACCAAGGCAAGGCCTGCCATTCACATCTCATGTGACAGCCCAATCCATGCCTCATTTTGCAAAAGCCTTTTCCCTGGCCAAACACATTTAAATAGAAGTGAAACTTAGGGGGTGGTTTAGGTGGTAGTGGGGGAAAGGGGGGTGTTTGGACAACCGCGGCCCATGCAGGTAAGAGCGGAGGGGTGGTGGGGCCGGGTGAGGGGGGATTTCGACGGACGAGGGAAAATTAATTATTTATTTAATTTTCCCTCCCTCGTCATCGTCCGTCGAAATCCCCCCCAGCCGGCCCCACCACTCTTACCTGCACGGGCCGCGGCTGTGTTTGGAAACTAAGGGGAAGAACACCAATACAGAAATCATTTTCGTTAAAGCAAATCCAGGAACCTTTGTTACCTCGTTTTATATTTTATATAATGGCTAGAGCAGTGGACCTCGAAGCTGGGGAACCGGGTTCGAGTCTCTCAGGGACCCTCAACATCCTGTGATTCTGGGCAAATCACTTCATCCCCCGGTGCCTTACAAAATGAATGTGCCCATCTGTAACGCAACTGGTGCTCATGTAAAGTGCTAGGATACCTTCGGGTCGAGTTGGCGCTATATACAACTCAGGAAAAAAAGGTGAGTTTCAGCGGCCACCAGTGAGCGTAGTGGAAATTTGGAGGGGTGGAGGAGGCGGATAGGGTTGAAAAGAGTTTATCCAACCTGGAAATTCTTATTTTAGTAGACACTGGCACGGGGTCTTTTGAAAGAAAGGTATGCAGCCCATTAGGTGGAACAGAAGGTCTCACTGTAAGAGGACTCTGTGTAGAACATGTAGCCTTTACAAGTGGGCACTCTCATGTGCATGATCAGCATTCTCGTGGCTTATAGGGAGGTGTAGGCGGCCCCAACTATTCTAGTCAAAACACAGTGATCAAGTTCTAACTGCCTGAAGATCAGATTGGCTGAAACAGCAGGCTGTTTCAGCAATTTTGATTGGCTACCTTCCAAAAAATCTTCTCAGACCTCTATGTGTAGAAATCAAAACTGCTGGGTCAACGGAGGTATAGATTGCCATAAGTGGGGTGGTCTGGGCAGCCAGGTACCAGAGTCTCACAGTGGCCCGGGTTTGCTGCAGGGTTCCGCTCACTATCTGACCATGATTATCCTTTCTGCAAATGCACAGTTGGATTCCGTAAAAAAAGATGGATTTACTCAGTGATTCGCTTGTGCCAACTCTGAACAGAAAATGCTTATTTTGTCCACAACTGCCTGTTACTTGGACATCCCCTGCAGAAGCACAAAACGAGTAACAATCATTAGCCCACCTACAGAACCAGGCTACAGCTGAGGATACAGGAGAAGGTCTTTCAGTTGTAGGCCGCCCTTTCGCCTACTCTCTTGTTGCCCTTGAATCCCCTACATTGGTCTTACTGCCATAAAGCAATTCTGATGGGGCCCTTGGGCTCTATCACGACCGCCACCAGTTCACACCAGTTCACAATTAGGCAAGGAATTGCCCGGGCTGTAGACCCTTGTGCTTCAGTATTGTGATGGGCGCCGTGGCGTAGGGCCGCTCTCCTCTCCCAACCCCCTTTTGAGTCCTCTAAATGTTCTGGTCACTAGCATAGCCTGCTAACCCCAGCGGAGAGTGGATAACGTGGCCCAGTCACTAGTACTTGTGAGTGCTACCATGCACTCTAGACAGACCCTCTAAGTCAAGCTTTAACCCTCCAAAGCTATCAAAGATACACTCCAAGCTCCCAGTGAGCTCTACTACCTGGAATCCCAAATAAGTTATGTTTTTATTAGGGGTGTGCAAAATTCGTGTAATTTGCTTTTGCATAATTAAGCAAATTTCTGCAGAAACATAAGCGAAAAGCAAAACTGCCATTCAGCATTATATTTTAGCGCAAAGTGTGCCCATACACCCATTTTGGATGCAAGGACGTATTTCACTCTAAAACATAACACAAAAAATACAAGTGCAGAAAACAACAGCTGCTTGAGGTCGTTATTCCTTTACTCCCTCACTAAAATGTCGCACATATGGTGTGAAGGCACAATTCGCGAAATTACATTAGATTACGCTGGCGTAAAGGAAATTCCCCCCGGGTGTAGTTTTTATTCACTTTTGTTTTGTTCTGAGAGGGTGAATCACCAACTAGGTGTGTGAGAGCTGCTGTCTGAACAACAACCCACTAGGTGCAACCTCCCTTGGGCCTGCTAGTTTCTACTTTTAAATGACCCAGTGTGCTGGAACGCTTGTTGTAAACTGATTCTTGAGACACCCACTGGGATTATTCTCAGACCCCACTCCTGGTTTATAGTTTTTCCTGGCACCTTCTTCAGGAGACCAGTGCTTACTCACCTGTGAGCTGCCTAAGCCAGCTTTCTGTTAAAGTTTATTTTTCTTACTTCGTATGCGTCTCAAAAGCTGCTCAGTGGACAGCTTTGTGAGTTTTGGTTCTTCAAACAGCTAATGCAGTTCTGTACAACTGTATTTTTAAAAAGTGTTCAGCTGCTGTAAGGTGAAAAAGAAAAAGTCTTCACTTTGTTCCTCCTATCCAATCACCCAAAATCTACAATAGTACATTTGCACTTGCCTGCCATGTCATGTTCTTTCCTTGGCCTCCAGTTCTAACACCTTTTTAGAAGATGGTGCATTCTGTAACCGCAAATGTCAGTCTACAACCACAAACATGTTAAATATTTACTTCAGTAGACTAATGCAAATCAAGCATATTTTACAGCTAGTACCCGACTTAGTTCAATATAATCCAACAATCTTTCCATTTTTATATACAGGATAAAAAATGATGACAATATTATTGCTCATAGAAAAGCTATCATCCATCTGGTTTGCCTATGATTTATACGTTTAAAGGTCCTTCGAATTACTAATTAATGATGGCCTATAACTATTTTATATTTGCTGTGCTTTATATCTCCCAAACAATGACTGAACACAGCATGTAAGGGCAGGAACTCCAGTGGTTTCTTCCAGACTCATTCAGGCTTGTCAGAAGTTACTGCGAGGCCTCGGGGCAAAGAAATGCGGGGCCTTTTGGACGCGTCTTTTATTTTTGCCCAGTGACGTAAGTCCCTGTTGGTAAGTATTAATAAAGAGAAAACATGGCATCTGGCGCCATCTAGTGGTATAGTCACTTAAACTGCCTCATTCTAAATGAAGACTGCAAGCGTGCTTACAATTACATTTATATAAATGTATTTCTTGAAGGACCATGATGGGGCTCCAGAAAGCGGGGGATGGGGCAGAATGCTCTCTCTGACCCCGCTTCTGACAACCCTGGACTCCTTGATTGAATTGACATGTGGTGGATCTTTCCATCTCAATAAATCTATGATCGTACAGAACGAAGAGTGGTGTCAGAATTGTTTGTCTCCGGGTAGAACTTCTTAGGTCCGTTTAGGTGACAGAATCACCTGAGCTGCAGAAGACATATTTTTCATAATTTAGAATGTAAAAAAAAAGTCCACATTCCATGCAATTGTCTTATTCACTCAAATTAAACAAGAAAGGAAAGGGAGAGAGCCCTGTAGTAAATATTGAACTCTTGACAATTTCTCTTATAGAATCAAGTTCTGAAAGTGAGTACAGCCCAGCTGACAGATCCCAATCTAAGCTTGAGTCATGCCATTGGGAGTGATGGCTCATCATTTCAGAGCAGTGGATTGGTGCAAAGTCCTCTGATCCCACCGGATTTAGAAAGGCCAACTCTGTGCAACCTTTCACTAGGGCAAATCATACAGTTGACATATTAAAACCTACGGAAACACCTGGGATGTGATGGGCCACACTTTGTTCACATTTGTATCTCAATTTTAAAATCATCTCCACAAAATAGGAAGAGTTTGCAATAATTTAATATTGGAGGCGAGGGGAGTAGATCACTAAAGTTGGGAATCTGCGAATTCCTTCAAGATTTGCTCTGAATAATGCAGTGGTTCTGTCGCTCATGGTTTTCGTTTGGCAGCAGTAAAGGGCATACAGCAACGGAATTCAAACTATTTAATGCCACCCCAGCCCTTGTAAAATGATTTAATTGGGGCCCCTAGAATGACAAACATATTTTCTCACAATAACTCTATAACATCAGCAGCTCTGAACATATTAAAAACTTCAAAAAACTGCAGTCAAGTACAAATATCCCTTTTAAAAATGCAAATACATGACTGCCAGCATGCTATTGACAGTCCAGTCTCCCTTAAAGTGTAAAAGTATCACAGCGTGAGGTACTTCGAGGGTAACTCGGATCTTAGCCTGCCCCCTCCACTTTGACACCTACTTTACATGCCTAACAAAACATTACTGACAGATTGGCTCATTGCCTTCCTGCTTTCCTTCACTAAAAACACAGCACTCTTTTCAGAATGATGTTTGTCTTGGTTCCCAAATGGTATAGTACATGATTCTCTTGTCCAGAGCCTAACACACAATTGACCCTGCACCCGAAACCTCTAGTAATCTATTAATCAATATAATTGTACATCATGTAAAAAGGAACAGAGCAAAATATAAAATAAAAGTAAAAATTGCTTCCCAAATGAAGAAACTAGACGATCTTGTTTTTGATAGTAGAAAAACGTTGTCCTTTTATTCCAAAACCGTCAATCTTAAAATGCACGCCAAATTTGCTTTGCCAACGCGTTTCGTCCCACATGGGACTTCTTCAGGGCTGAAAAGCTTCTGTGACTGTTATATTTATTTAAATGTTGGAATATGCCATTTGGATCGATGAATAAACAATACAGTTTATGTTATCTTATGTTCCTGATGTCAATTCTATTTCGTTACAGGTAAAAGGTATTCATACATCATCGTATGATCAGTCACCACAATACCAGAGCCTGACTGCTCCCCAGACAGCAATTTAGACCCCTTGGTGTGCCTGCCCTCTCAAGTTTGAATACTCTGGCATGCAGGAACCATGGTAATACCACTCTTCCTGCAACAGCATTCTCCGCAGACAGTGTTTAATTTGAGCCGGTGGTTTCCAGTGCGTCGGCACTTTATTGGTTTCTGGTGCCCGGCACCTGCACTTAATTGTCAACACCGCACTTATGACAGTCTGCCACATGGTGGCGATGCTCATCTAGTTTAGAGAAGAGCAGAACAACGTTAGTTTATGAATACAATCGACATTAAAAAATACTAATACCTGCCTCCCCAGCCATTCCTGTAGCTTTGAGGACCTGGAATAATCTAAACTGTTGCACTTGCAGGCGAGAGAGATGGTTAGTAGTGGTTTTGGTAGCGATGACAGGGGCGATGGGTGGTACAAGCTGCAGTGGTCTCCTGGTCAGGGCCCTGGCACTTATTATTTTATAACTTAAGCACTGGCTGCAGCCCGGGACTTTGTACTGCATTGGGACTTTTGGCTTGGGATTGAGTCTTGTGTTGAAATGGTAATCTACCTGCAGGCCCTTACTATGTGCTTGCTGAGCCCAAGCCCAGGGTGCGGGCATTTTGCGAGGCGCAGGAGCTGCCTGCAGGAGTTTTCTTTCAAAGTAGTCCCAAAGAAAAGTGCAGTTATACACTTTTTCCGGAGGCTGCTGGTGTCCATGTCTACATTTTGACTGCTTTTCTTCTCATGGCACAATTGTTAATGGTCTAGAAATCAGAAACATCAAAGAAAAAGTTTTAGAAATCACATCAACAACATCCATGCAAGTGAGAAACCTGGAAATGATCATGGACTCCAACCTGTCCCTGATTCCCCAAGTAAACTAAGTCACGAGAAGTGCCTTCTAAACCACACATACTCTAATATGAATTAAATACAGGATTTCCACAGAAGCTCAAGGTGACCACCAGCCTCGGTCTGTTAGGTACTGGCTACACAAATAGACTCCATCAGGCGTCTCGCTCTTATTACAGCAACAATTACAAAGAATCCAAAATGTTGCAGGAAGGCAAATGCTACAGGTTCATATACTTGACCACATCTCACCACACCGACAGGCACTTCATTTTCCACCCATCACCAGAATTTAAATACAAAGGGCCATATTATCAAGAACGGGCGATAACATTATCGCCGCTTTAGCGGCAGGAAGCTGCCACTAAAGCGGCAATAAGGGGCTTGATAATATGCCCTATAGAATTCCAATAGAAGCCCAGGTTTGATGTCCTTCACACCAGAACCTGGGCTTCTATTGGAATTCTATAGGGCATATTATCAAGCCCCTTATCGCCGCTTTAGCAGCAGTTTCCTGCCGCTAAAGCGGCGATAATGTTATCGCCCGTTCTTGATAATATGGCCCAAAGACCTTGTGCAGCACTACTATGGCCAAAGACCCAGATTTAATGCAAGTAAAGCTCAAATGACATTCATCGAAGAGAACACATCCATTCAGGCAGGCACAGCAGCCGACCATCACTGCTTATTAGAAGAAATGCATCAAAGGGACTTCCTTCACTTTGCAAGTGGCTAAACCCTAGAACTCCCTTCTGGCAAACATAAGGACCACCGCAGACTGCCTGGAATTCAGGAAAGTGGTTAACACCTGGCTCTTCCCAAGATGACACTTCAATGATGAGACATGAAAAAAAGGGAGAAACAATAGCGACCTACGCTACTCTAGGGGGACTCTGCAGAGCATATGCTAAGGCTGCACTGGAATCTCTGAAGCCCACAGTAATCTTGACATGGTGCCCAGTCTCCTGAGAAAGCCAGACAAGGATCTGCCTGCTGGCTTGATGTCATGCCCAAGGCTGAACCAGTCTGCCAGTCATCCAGCCTCTAAATATGAGCCAGCCAAATCTGTCTGGGCTCTGAAATGTGCTTCAGTGTGCAGTACTGGCCGCACGTTTTAACCTGATTAAAACTCACTTGAATTGGAAGGCATTCTCAAACTGCCCAGGCTTTATGCGTGCAACGCCACTAGTGCAACGTCTCATTGCTGCGCTACCTTTACAGCACTATGTAAAGTGTCAAGACTCACAGTTATAGAAGTGTTTTCTCAATCTGTCCCGGTTTGTGTGAACAGCATTACTGGTGTAAAGTGTAATTTGATTTATTTTACTACTTTTACTAAAATAATTAATCTGTCTAAGTCTTGCTTGAATTGAATTCTATTCTACATTATTTTGTGAACCATGGAACAAGCAGGAAGTGTAATTTGCTGTATTGCTGGAACTACCGGGTCCTACATCAGCACCCGCAGCCTAAGCCACACCTTCCTAATATCTTTGGCGTGCTCAGCTGCTACTCTGGACTGTCATGACATATAACATACTTGGTTGTATGATGCTCATTACTATGGGTCTGTTGCTGTCACACATGGGTGACCTCATCAAAGTATATATTATTTGGGCTGACCTACAATAGCTTCTCCTCTATTCACTCGTGGACCCTCTGTGCTTATGTGATGCCTGCTCATATACTGACCATTCCTAAGGGTTATTCCTTTGCCGATTCTGGGAGAGTCCTCAGAGGATATACCATTGGTGGTTAAACAAGCCCCATTCCCTTGGGTTGCTCTTGCGCCACCCTTTGGGTTGGCTCCCAGGCATGAATTACACTCTTTAGACCTGCACTGGCTCCCAATTAATGAACAATCGCAAATCAAAACAAACCATTATGCATAAATCACTTCATGAACATTTCCTCTCTAAGCTTTCTAAACCTTACCAGCCAACCAGATGCCTAAGATTGTATAACAAGTATCATAGGACAAACCCTTCATGTACTAGCCACTACCAGCTGGAAATATCTTCCTGTACATGTAAGTCTTGAATCTGGCTCCTGAGGGTAGAACGAAGGTGGCACCACATTTATGGCAACAAGACTATGGCCACCAGTCTGTACATGCTCCCAGGTTGGCACTATGAGACAGTATAAGTAGATTGTACTAAGAAATATCGAGCATGGGAATACTGTGGTATCAGAATATCATGAACAGAATATTGAGGGACAAAATATCGAAAGGTAAGTGTATACAGAGGAAGTATACATTTACTATTCTTAACTCCATATCTATGCACCTAGATGATATATATAGTTAAGGTACATATATGTGGATGTAGGTATATATAATCTCTACTTACTTTTCGATATTTCAGCCTCGATATTATCGTCATGATATTTTGGGCCATCAAGATTGCCATCTAGATATTCCGGGAGCACACCGTATAAGTATGGTACAAAGCACCATAAATATATGTACATTTCTCTAGTTAGCCATGAAGCTTGTTATTTCCAGGATGCAGGAAAACTTTCTCTAACATGTTGCACGTGTATTCTTACCAAGTTGAACACAATCAGAAAATCAGCTAATTAGATGATTTCAATAACACCCAGAATATCCTGGAAAAAATATAACCCTGATACGAGTGACATGCTCCACCGCTCATCATGGACAGCTCCAAAACCCAAAAGCCACTCTCATAATCCACCCCCTTCCAACAAGACACAATAAAATAGCATGAAGCGCATGCATTCCATCCCCTACTCCTCTCTACTATACACTTAAGTGCAGTGGCTGATGCTAGGATAAGAACGCTGGCCATCGCACACAACAGAAAAACACTACCCGTGAGTGCAACATTGGAGTACACTATCCTTCCAACGATGCATCATTATGTGTAGTATGCTACCCATTAGCTAAAGTACTTTGGCGACTTGTGAGGGGTATAGTGCACTATATAAATCCCACTACAAGGATTGAAACGCTGCTGGTTGCTACATAACGTTCGTGCATTATTTTATAACTCGAGTAGCCAAAACAAATATTAAAAGCCGTTGTCCATTTATTCACATTGTGTTAGCACTAAATTATAAGCACCAAGGAGATAACTGTATCCACTTAACAATTTAAAAATCGCCTGGTAAGGGTAGTTAATATCAGTTCTTAACTGTGATATAATGTAATTATCAGTAATCGATGTAGAGCCTAATATTGCCATTTTCTTGTTCACAAAAAAATGAAGTTGCAGAAGAGAAAGGTGAGTGGTAAATAAAACTCTTCTGACTTATTGCTTGTTGCTCTTTATTAATAGTATTCTCCTGCTCGGACAGATCTGCTGCTGCCGTATCCCCTCAGTGACAACATTCTGCGACAGGATATTCCTCTGCCTCTTGGCACATGTCTTCTTTGACCGGTTGTGCTGCACCACCTCACCACATCAGAAGGTTGGATGCCAGAGGCGCTCCTTCATCTCCGACCCCTTCCTCAATGACGTCAAGGCTTTCTACATCAACCTCGAAGTACAGGAACAGATCTTCTTCCCTCAAAACCAACACACTTCAGAGCACTTGCAAACTGACCCTTTCTAGGCAAGCTTTTCGATACAGCATTCCTTGTGGCACTATTTGCCTTTTTTTGATGAAACAACATCCGATCTGACTATCAAACTGGATTCCATCCCAGGATCAAAATATCACAAATTGCTGTCCGCAGCGACCTCAAATAAACAAACAATCAAAACTTATGTTACAACTCTCTTCCTACTTCACCTGTCGTGACAATCGATAAAATGCACCACTTTACATTACTTCAGAGACAGGGTGACCTCGTAATGCAAGGAACTGCGTAGGACTGGAGCCCCTCCTAACTTATATAGATACCAACTAGCCACCCTTCTTTCATTCATACAGTCCCCTTTCCTCACCAATGGAGGCATCCCCACAGCTCCACCATTTCTATCCGTCCCTAGGTACGTAGCTACAGCAGGGGTGTTTACAGTGTTAGCCCCCACCCCGATTACATTCATTAATGCATTTCTATTAGATACTTACGTCCAGCGAATCTCAGTGGTATATGCAGGAGTCAGTGGCAGATTTCACCTGGGATATGAAGCACAGGAGACACCTAAGCTTGCTCTCAGAATCTTAGGATTTATTTAAAGTGGCCTCGCCTCTTCCAGATCCACACAAACGAGCATGCACATGTATAAACAAACATTTAAAAACAAAGAATATAACAACATCCTGTGGAGATCTAAGGGCTGTGTAACATCTCAAAATAATACTATCCCCAATTCTGTATTTTTTAGGGTGAGCCTATCAGATAGTGCAAGCTGTCTGGTAGTATAAGACATATTGAAGGCTTACGAAGAGCATGCAGGGGCTGGCAGCCCAGTCATTGCACTCCATTGGTTGGATTTCCTGTGACTTATTTGTTTGCTTTCTTTTTCAATGGCTTTCCTTGTTTCAAGCCGTCTATCCTGTGTTTGTCCCGCCCTTGAAAGATAGTTTCTGTACCACCACTCAGCTTGGCTGGCTTCTAACCTTCCACTGCTCACATTTAGGGAACTACTTTTTTCTTTTTGTTTAATCCCTCCATGAGAGTGCATGTGTTTTCCAGTTGTCTCCTTTGTGGGCTTTTCTCCCTCACCTCCACGTTACTCTCTCTCGCCCATGTGCTTCTCTCCCTCCCCCCTGTGCTGCATGTTGCTCTCTTTCGTCCGTGTGTTTCGCTCTTTGTTTCTGTGTTCTCTTTCTGATGGCGCTTCTTCCCCCATCCACCGTGTTAATTCACCATCACCCCCTCCCCAACCCGCTCTGTCATTTTTTTTTTAAACACTTTCGTGCAATGTTTTAAAAAGCACTTTTGCTAATGTTTTTATTTACCAAGCCATTTAGGAAAGGGTAAATAAAAAGGGAATAAAACATGCGTCCCTTCGTAGGTGTGGCCATTTGTGTTGAACGCAATCATATGCCAACAAAATGATGCAGCGGCCGTATCATCACACCTGTTTGTTTTAGCCATGCTGAATGGTAGCTACAGTGCAGTACAGCATGGCTAAAAAACATTGGCGGAGCCAGTAGGTCTCATAGGCAAGACCTTTTGAATTTCTCAATGCTTTCTTGTAATTTGCTTTCAATTGACCCCCAAGCACACAATATAGCTGACTTGGGAGCACCATAAACATGAGGTGCTACTCTTAACAAATACATGTTCTCTGCAAAGGAGTCCACTGGTGCTTGAACTCGGGTTTGTGCTATATCAAGGAACTAATATAAAATTAAAAAATCTACACTCAATTGTGCAACAGGTACATTAACCCACCAAGCCATGTTACTGTTACTGGAACCTTGGGCCTACAGGCTACACACAGATGACTGTAGCAGATGCTCAACCTTCTGAGCTGCCTTTATTGGGACTGGAGCTGTAATCTGCAGGAGGCAAAGCATCTGTGGACAGGCACCCAACTGCCCGGGTCTAATCCTTGCCACCACACAATGGCCACTGGCAGTAATTGCACTAGATTGCATAGGTGGCTGAGCTAGGGAGGGAGAATGGTACAGGCAGTGGCGAACATCAGCTTTGTGAGTCAAGTACCACCGTATTGATGTCTCTGTTCCACATGGTGGTCATCTGAGTGTGCAGGGTGGAAAAAGTGCCTGGCAAAAAAAACCCAAGTCATGGAAAAATCCCTGGCATGCTGGCAGTGCAGGGGCGAATCCTGAGCATTCCCCAGATTCAGGTTTCTCAAAGCAAAGCGTTAATTCCAAAAATGACCTTTCCTGGAGAGAGCAACCATCACTGCCCATCAAAAACAAGCATTGGCATAGCCAATAGGTCTTGCCTTTGGGACCTTATAAGTGTTTAGTCAGAGCTATTGACTTTGCCAATGTCTTTAAGCTACGCTGTAGAGAAGTGTGGCTGCTGTGCAGCATGCTGAAAAGTTATAATAAAAAAGTGTCAGAAGCATTTTTGTTACCTTATTTATGACCAAGAAGGCTTTATGTACAACTGAACGACCATATTAAAACAAAGTATTTACAATAAAAAATGTCCTCAGTTTTCTTTTGTTCTTGCAATGCTGGCAACTTGTTTCTGACTGTTCCAATGGTTGTTTGTTATAGCTTTTTTGGGGGGGTCATAAACAACGGGAGGGTGAAGGTTGGGAAATAGTACCTGTATTACAACACTAGCAGTGGTGGCGCTGAGTGATAGTGTGGTGGTGCTGAGTGATGCTGAGGTGGTGCTGAGTGATGCTGAGGTGGTGCTGAGGAGGCGCTGAGTGATGCTGAGGTGGCGTTGAGTGATGGAGTGATGCTGTGGTGGAGCTGAGTGATGTTGTGGTGGCGCTGAGTGATGCTGCGGTGATGCTGAGTGATGCTGTTGTGACGCTGAGTGATGCTGAAGTGGCGTTGAGTGATCCTGTAGTTGCGCTGAGTGATCCTGTGGTGGCGCTAAGTGATGCTGTGGTGACGCTGAGTGATGCTGTGGTGACATTGAGTGATGCTGTGGTGACGCTGAGTGATGCTGTGGTGGCACTTAGTGATGCTGTGGTGGCGCTGAGGTGGCGCTGAGTGATGCTGAGATGGCGCTGAGTGATGCTGAGGTGGCGCTGAGTGATGCTGAGGTGGCGCTGAGTGATGCTGAGGTTGCGCTGAGTGATGCTGTGTTGTCCCTGAGTGAAGCTGTGGTGGCGCTGACTGAAGATGTGGTGGCGCTGACTGATGCTGTTGTGGTGATGCTGTGGTGGCCCTGAGTGATGCTTTCTGGCATTGAGGTGGTGCTGAGTGATGCTGTGGTGACTCTGAGGTGGCGCTGAGTGATGCTGAGATGGCGCTGAGTGATGCTGAGGTGCTGTTGAGTGATGCTGAGGTGGCGCTGATTGATGCTGTGGTGACGCTGTGTGAAGCTGTGGTGGCGCTAACTGATGCTGTTGTGGTGATGCTGTGATGTGTTACCTCCACCTTGATCCGTATGAGGTGTACCGCCACCATCTAGTGCCACTGCAGGCGCACTTGAGCCTTCGGGGCACAGGCCCTTCTTCAGCTGCAGATGCTTCAGGGTTTTTTAGGGCCACCGTTTGGTGAGAGATAGAGGCGAGCAGAGGCCCCTGTCTGACCATGGGGTGGATTTCATGTGCGTTTAAGGCCAGGCCCTTCATCCACTGCTCGAGGCTGGTTTGCGCCTCAGAAAACAAAAGAAATCATTGAAAGTTGGCACCCGCAGTGGAGGGCTCAAGTTTCGGAGTCGAAAAGATTACTGTATTAGTGCACGGACAATGGCACTGCGATCCGGCGGAGGAAAGCCAAGCGAATGCGAATATGTGCGGGGCTAGTCCTGGCGCACAGGCGCTGGGGCCCGTCCAGAAGCACACGAGTGTTTATTTAATGAGTCATGTACAGTACACTTGAACAAATATGGCATGGTATCTTCTGTGACCGGAGCCGCTGTCACTGTAAGATTAATGCAAGCTCCGGCTGTCAGAGAAACACTCGGGGACTCGCTTTACCTACAACCGTGGCGGTTTTCACGGAAAAGGCTGCCTTTTCAATGCTGGCGAACATTTTTAGAATTTTTGTACTGCAATTTTCGCAAAGAACAGCCATAACACAGCAAAAGTTAAGGGTAGAAAAGTGGGCTCGTGGTCATTTCTGAGTGTGTGGCTGGCTCCTCCCCCGCTGGCCTTGCGTGGCTGTGTGAAATGAGCAGATAGGACTCGGGGTCAGCCACCCTTCTCAAAACTCTCCAGTCAGCACTCTTCTGGACGGGGTGAGCACCGAGCCTGTAGCGTTTTCGGGTGAGTCACAAGGAGATCACAGGGCTGGCTGATGAGGCGCGCGCCGCGCTGCTCGGAGATCAGAGGCCCGCGCGCCGGGGGAGGGCGCCTGCCTGGGAGGCCGTACTGCTGGGAGATCAAGGGGCTGCTGTGAGAAGGAAAGAGGCGCGACAGGGTCAGTGCTACATTTGTGAAAACAAAAAAAACTAGTGGAACAAAGAGGATGGAAATAAAGTACAGAAAACAGGGAGATAACACAGATTGGAGGGGTCACAATCACCTTTTAAAAAGCGCACACATTTCTGTTGGTCGGATTCACACACGCCGCTCTGTATCCGAATATTGCACAACTTTCAGTTTAATGCGTGCCAGGTGAGAACTTTTCACCGTTACTAACTGATTTCCGGAAATAGACGGGCAGACGAAGGCACGAGGCGTAAAGCGACAAGGAGGAGACAGAAAGAAAGAGACGGGCAGACAAGCCCGCGAGTGGTGCCCGCGGTTGGTGCACGCGCGCGCGCTGTAAGGAATGCAGGAAACCTGATCCAGAACAGATGGCACCCTGCGCGCCACTGCTCGTTCCCGAGACCCCTAGGCCAGGGGAGTGAAAGTTTTGAGGAAAGGCGGGACATGCACCCGTCTTTGGCCATTTGCGTGCTTTCAATTATTGAAAGCCACACGCAAAGGCCAATGGGATGTGTGGGAGGAGGCAGACCCACACGGAGAAGGCTCTTGGAAGTCTGAAGTGATTCCAAGAGCCCTCTCCAAGAGCAGCGCATGCGCGCTGCGCTAGTCGAGACCTAAAAAGGGTTCCTCTCACTAGTACCTGCATATTTGGTATTTCAGCACGGTAATCATCAGAACTCCCTTCATTTGCGCATCATAGGGAAAATATGGTGCCCATGGGTGACAAGAGCCATCTCTCGTCTCCCACGGACTGGGGATTCATGAGTGTGAAGAAGGGGCAGTGGAGGCTACTGAATCCCCACTGGGCGTTGTCTTTACCTGTGAACTGGGGAGGTCCTACCTCAATCCTTCCACCCTGCCAGCTGATGTCACAAGCACTGGGAAAGCTAACAGGTCTTGCCTTTGGGGCCTATTGGCTTTGGCAATGCTGTAGAGCATAGGCAAGAGATTGGCAGAAAGCATTCCTTGCTGATGCTGCGCAGCATGGCCAAAAGAAAAAAGGTGTGATAATGTGGCTGCAAGTGGCCGTGTAATATTGTAGTGTAGGTTCACACATACGTGATCACATATGCAAGAGCATACGTCATCATGCTTCCCTGCGTATATGTCATCACACATGTCGATGACTATAAAATGATGTGGGTCCCTTTTTCTCTTTTTATTTACTGATAGGAGATGAATCGGTAAATAAAAATAAAATGAAAACAAAGTAGTGCAAAAGAGCTTTTTGCCTTTTTCTTTTTGTTTAACAGAAGGGAGGTAAGCAGCAATTTGCTGCTTGGCCATTCAAAATATAATAATAATAATAATATTAATAATAACACCATGTGGGTTTGGGGGGGCAGCAGAGAGGCAGGTTGGGTGACCACGTGGGGGGGGGGGGTGCCAGTAAAAATAAAGGCAGGCGGGGAGGAGGGGAAAGCAGCATACAAGGAAGGAAGCAACACAGGGGGGGGCACGAGGTTGAGCACTGCACTAACTCGTGGAGTGGCGGGGTAGAGGCACCTGGGTAAGAGAAAGCAACACGGAGGGCGCGGGGGAAAGAAAAGCACACGAGGAAGAAAGCTGGAAAACACATGCACTCTTATCGAGTGCTTAACCAAAAAGGAAAAAGTAGTTCCCTAAAAGTGAAAAGTGGAAGGACACAAGTCGGCTCATCAAGAGGATGGTAAAGAGGTTACGTTCCAGGGGAGGAGCAAATTCAATATAGAACAAATATGAACAAGGAAAGCCATTGAATAAGAAGCAAGGAAATTAAAGTGACAATAAAGCCAACTAATGGCTGGCAAAAGCATGCTTGAAGCCCACTGTATGTCCTCGGTAAGCCCACAATAGGACTTTAGCAACAAGACATCTTGCTCTAGCTAGAAGGCGAGACATGACTTAGCTATTACCACAAATCGATTCTTACATCACAGGGGTTTGGCAGGCCACTGGCAGTGGATGAGGCATGGCTAGTGCCATTAGATTGGCCACTTTAAATGTTAGCTGGATGACGGGTGGTGGTATTTTGTTGAGGGAGGCTTTTGTCACTCTACGCCAAAATTGAAAATGGTGGGTTTTCACTGGTAGATTTTCTAATTTCTAAAACTCTTTTTCTACAGCACAAATACCGCAAAGCTTGGAGAGATTTGAATGTCTTCAAGAATGTTTTTTATTTTTCAAAATATTGTTTTTCCTGTCACTGATACTCCTAAAAATCCCTCAACCCTCTACACTCCTAACAT
This sequence comes from Calotriton arnoldi, assembly GCA_963921515.1. Lineage (NCBI taxonomy): Eukaryota > Metazoa > Chordata > Amphibia > Caudata > Salamandridae > Calotriton > Calotriton arnoldi. The sequence continues at coordinate 58,485 of CAWUFW010013831.1, read as the reverse complement.
TCCTTAATCACAGTTACCCCCTGCTTGTTGTATCATGTTTTATTATGTTACCTACCACGTAGTGAGTGTTGGGAAATCTCTGACTCGCCGACAAAGCCCATTTGTATTGGCCAAGATACGCCTCTACCTATCCCATGCCTCAGGAGGCGACCCCGGCTTTCAAGTAATATCACATGCCCCGTGAAGTTTGGGCCTTGCATTACCAGAAGCCACAGAGAGTTAGAGCTGCCTAAACACTTGAATCTCAGCCTGAAGCTCGGAATGTACTGGAGACTTTCAGAGTATATCAAGGCCGAGCTGAGGGGAAAATACATAAATAGACAGCTCTCAGCCCTGCCAAGTATCACACATCAGGGGTTAGACTAACGCATTTTCGTACTGGTGCCTCATCACCGTACTAAAATGATTTGGTCATGCACATTACAGCTCCTCTGGAACAAGACTTACAGCATATAATTAAACAAAGGCAGCCAGCGCTCTTCAATTTGCTCTGAACTTCTGCTCCAGGCAATTATCTGGCCAATCACTATCAGGCCTGCCTAAGCACCTCAGTGTACAATCAGAAGCTCGGTGGCCCTCAGTCCATCCAGAAACATTTTCTGGCTTAGCCTGACAGTCCCTGAAGCTAATTCACGGCCTGACGTATTTGCGGGTTGCAATTCGGAGAACGCCAGTGACGGCTTCACTCGGTGTGGAAAACTATAATCATTTGAGCCGCGCTGGGATCGGGTAAAAGGAGCTCTGGCCCTTTAAATTTCCCTTTTCTTGCAAAAACCATGAACGGAACAGTGGACTGTCCGCAGTTCAAAAGGATTGCTCATTCACGACGAGGGTGACTCCTTGATGGTGAAGAAGGGGCAAAAAGCTGGAGATTGTATTTAGTAAAGTTATGATACTCAGAAAGATCGCTTTTACTATTGGGAGGGTGTTACCCCCGTTCTTATATTGACCACTTGAAAAGAGGAGAACAGGCGGGCTCTTGACAATCCTGAGGGGTCCCAGCCTGTATCTCTTTAGCGCCGTATATAATTATATATGTCTCTTGAGTTTTCATTTATATGTAATTGTGGGAGAATCGAGTTGTTAGTCCTGAGGAAGGTGGCGACTATTGTTTCTTCCACCGAAACACGTCGATGTAAGTTGGAACACAGAATCTGTGTGGTCTGTGGATCAGGGTGCTGAAATTCCGGACATCGCACAAAGGACTTTCCACCACAGATCCAATGGATCAGTTTGTAGATATAGACGAATTAGCCTGTGTTGTGTCTCTCCTTTTTTCATGTTTATTGTGGGGTTTTTTATGTACTGAATTAATTGCCCCGCACAGTGAAGAGTCATTCTTCTTTTAAATGTGTTAGTATCTTTTAGAACTGTTTTCAATTCTCTGGATCAGATGCTCTGTGGGATCACTATTGTATTGTGGGTACATACATATTGTAAATGTTTTTTGATATAATATAATATTAAATCCTTGCTCCCAAATAACAGTATTGTGGTACTGGACTAAGAGTGACTATTTGATGAGTGTGGTGGGAACGGTGTGGATAGTGAGTGGATCAGCTCCTGAGGTGAGATAAGCTTCTGGTTCTCAGCCTGACAGTCTCCAGGGAGGCACTTCCGGTTGGCACAGATGACTCCAGCAGAGGAATTACTCATGCTGAGTGCAATGGTGGCAATGTCAAGGGGTGAGGTCAGGGTCAAAGACATGGCTAAAAATTACAAATTATCCTGTAACTATTCTGTTGCTCTTTCGCCTTCAGGTAGCAGCATGTCAAATAACACATATGATAGATAGATGCAAGTTAAAGCAATCAGCGGGACATGCACTCTTTTACATTATGAAACGTCATGTTTATTGCAATCACTGCAGATGTCTGTGTGTAAACAGAAAGAAACAGAATCGAATCCTAGTTGGCACAGCTGAGATTAGTGACTTGTGTATTTATAGTGCTACGAGTTCCCAACCTGAGAATGACAAGGCACTGCGAAAATGGGCAAGACATTATTTTAAAATTCTATTACACACAGCAAGTGTCACTCGAAATGTCGCGTTTTTGGCAGAACAATGTCACTCATGAGTGAGTACACGGGAGCCATGAAAATGCCACACATAAGTAATCTGAAAACTTGGCACCTATGAGCTCTCCGGGTGCAAAAGCCCCCTAAGGGCCAAGGGCCCAGCCCTGGCCCACCCAATTGCGTCAAAAGCATAGAGTGCAGACAGGCTTCCACAGATGACATGTGAGGCATGGGCGTGGCCATGTAACAGTTGTGCCCAAAAAGAGACACGCGGCAGACACAGAAGGGCAGGCAGGAGAAAGCCCCGACAGGCAGGGATAGGCTCCAAGAAACAGATGGCGTGAGTGTGCAACAGACGGAAAGAGAGGCTCCAGGAATGCGATGGAAGGGAGTGTCTAGAGAGGAGGAGACGACCTCACCGCAGAGAAAATGATAGACTGCAGAGAGTGTGAGAGTGAGGAAGAGAGCAAGCGAGACAGGGGTCCATCGTGTGCACGACAAGGAGGCGAGTGCCGGGAAGAGACGCGAGGAGGGTGGGTGGGTGGTTAGAGTCAAGAAGCAAGTGAAAGAAAGACTGCAGACATAGGAGAAGATGAGGGTGTGTGAGGACTGACGATAGGGAAGGGGAATTATAGCAAGCCCGTGCAGAAAGGCTGCAAGAAACGGGTAATGGCGCGAGAAAGAGAAACGGGGAGAATGTCAGACATAGCCCTAGAGAGAGTGGAAGAGAGAGAAGGACAGGAAGGTGACGCGGTCCGAGAAACACGCGTGAATACACTGGGGACGAAGTGGCGTAACGGAAATGACGGGGGCTCCCGGCAGAACGTGATGAGGGGACCCTGCGTCTCTCAGATATTCATTGGCCCTAAACTGAGTGGGGGTGCGGGGGCCTGGAGGTTTTGGGGTCCCCTAAAGGGTTGAGGCCCCCCCCCACCCCCCCTGCGCCACAGCCTGCATTACGCTCCTGTGAGGGAGAGGCCCCAGAGAGTCAGGCAGCAGCCATTAGGGTGGAGAAATGTCGGGGGAGAAAGATGTAAGGCCTACAGCCTTATATGCGGGAAGTATGGCCTATTGAAACATGATGTAGGGACGGGTGGGATGAATGGGGTTGCAGGGAGGAACAGTGCAGGATCCAGAAGGGACAGGCCACGTGCACAGTACGTGCTGGGTTGGATGAGGATGGGGCATTTATCAGAACCACGAATGACAGGCGGGAGAGGAAGGGGGAGAGCGCAGACCCAGAGAGACAATCCGCTGTGAGGGCTGGGGTTGTAGGGGGAGGGGTGGAAAGTAAAGAGTGGGAGCAGGACGGAAGTGAGTAAGGGGGAGAGAGACATCAAATGCTACCGAGAGTGACTCCTGGAAGGCGGGAGAGAGGGGGCAGACTAGGGGTTAACTGGGGAGAGAATGGCTGCAGCTACTGAGAGAAGGAAAGAAGTCATCCACAGCGTCCATATCCTGTGATTCTGGGCAAATCACTTAATCTCCCCGTGCCTGAATGTGTAATGTAAATACGGTGCTCATGTAAAGCGCTCCAATACATTCAGGTCAAGTTCGCGCTATATAAATATGCAAAAAAAAAAAAATCAGCATGTAACAGCAGGCCCTGAGAGCGGAGGGCAGGAGGGTGATGGGGGAGGAGGGGTGAGGGTAGGCAAAGGAGAGGCTGATAGACAACAAGCCACAGAGAGACTCGAGACAGGCTACATGGAGGGAAGGAAGAATAGAGAGACACGGGAATGGACGAAAAGAGCCAGGCGAGGGGCCTGGAGTTGCCACAGAGTTCCACGTCGCCAGGGCACATTGTTTCCATAGTGCCAATATAGGCAACTCATCCCACGTCGCCAGGGCACTTTGTTTCCAGTCCCGGGCTTACATTTATCTGCATATCTGTTCTGCGAGTTGTAATCTTCGGTTCACTCAATTGAAACAATTGGAGTGTCGCATCAGATACCAGTGAATTGAACGACAACCAAACATGGAAACATGGTATCCTGATGACAAGGCTGCACAGGCAGAAGGAATGGGAAGAGGGAACAGGGACAGGGAGGGACGCGACCAAAAGAGAGAGAAAGCAGTAGCTTAGCGAGGTTGTCATGGGCCCTAATGCAAACAAAGAAAATGTGCCCCATGGCCATATGTAGGTAATAAAACACAGCCACAAAATGGGACAGCCACAATTGGGTTGCAAAGGGCCCTTCACACCACTGGGTCCCGGTGCAACTGCACCTGTTGTACTTTTTACAGCTACGCCCCTGAGCAGTGCCGGCCTTGGGCGTGGGCGAGCTGGGCCCAGGCTCAGGGCGCCAATATTCCGAGGGGAGCAGCAGGGAGCTGCCGGACAATGTCATGGAAACAGCAGCTCACCCATCCCACTTGGTTTCAATGGGTAAATACTTTGTAATCAGCCCTTACTCTACCTCTGAGTAATTGTAATCACCCCATCACCCCCCTGCCCATCTCCCATCTTCCTCACACAGCAAGGACCCTCACCACCACAACAAACACCACATTTTCTTTCCGCCCAGGGCGCTGTCCCGGTCAATCCGATTTAGGGCCTGCCCTGCCCCTGAGAGAAAGGCTGCATTCTTGGGATGAGGGTGTAAGAGGGTGTACGGGATAGACAGGAGTGAGAGCAAGATTGATGGGCGATAGGGAGAGATATTCATGGGGCAAGGGAGGAGCAGGGATAAAGAGAGGAGTAAAACGAAAATGAGAAGGAAAGAGGTGGCAGTAATGGGGGTGTTAAGGCAAGAGTGAAGGGGCGACAACCTCCTTGCCTATAGCAAATACAAATGCATGCAGTCTTCCATACCCTGCAAAATACCCATACAGGTGTGTCTTTACAAGGTCAAAACTGACCTGATTTGCTAATGTGGGCCACTTTTTTTTTTAGCTATCTGTGGGCATATTTATCAAGGTTTCGCGTCAGCCTTGCACCACGCCACACAAAGGGGCGCAAGGGCGACGCAAAACCTACATGAGATTTATCAAGCCATGCAAGGCCACCTTGTGTGGCCCTGCATGGCTTTATAAATCTAGAGTAACCCAAGGCAACGCAAATCACTGCCTTGTGTTACTCTGCGGCAGAGGCGTTCCATGGGTGGAGTGTGGGTGTTCCCATGCATCCACCCATGGATTTTAGCTCATTCCCAGATTTACCATTAGTGGTAGACCTGGGAATGCATCAAATTGCTACGCTTCCCCAGGTGAGGCGTAACGAGGAGAAATATCTTTATTTCTCCTCGTTTTTGCATCTTTCTACATGTGCTGCATTCGGCAGCACACATAGAAAGAGGAAAATGCCTCTCTGGATTCTTTTGTGCAGGAAGGTGGCACAGAAACAATGCTGCCTACAACATGACACAAGGGTGCCTGCGTTGCGCTAGGCACCCAAAAGTGTGCCAATGCTAGGAAAGGACAGGAATGCAGCGTATAATGTTAAAGACGGTGCATTCCTGCCCTTTCACTCAGCGCAGAAAAGATTGGTAAATATGCCCCCTGGTTCGCTAATGGGGGCAACTTTTATTTTGGTGTCCGACCCTTGCCCACCGGAGTACCTTTTATGCAGCCTGAGAAGGAAGTGTGAAAAAGGGTATCTAAGTCTGCAATACGTGGAGAGCGGTGCTTAGATCTGTGAGTGTATGTTATTAAAGCAGGTGCACAAGTTGCATTGTATGGCGAGTAGTGCTTGGCCCTCTGTCTTTCGATTTGGGGGCAGTTGCAGTGCTTGGGCCTGTGATTATATTTAATACAGCTGATGCGGCCGCTCTTTTCTTTCTCTGGGAGCCAGATTCCACTGTAGAAGGCCGTGAACCTTCTCTTTTCTTTCTCTGGGAGCCAAATGCCACTGTATGAGGCCCTGAACAGCTTACAAAAGCATAAGGAGTGGAGCTAATCTCTATGATAGCACCTGGTAATCAGCCCCATGTTTCCTCATAGAGAGGTGAGTACAAGGTAAGATGAGAGGAGTCCCTTTGTCCCTTCTGCAATCTGGAATAACTGCATTGATAATAGTACTGTTTGGATGACAGCCAACCTTGCTTCCCTGCAGCTTCCTGTCAACCAAAGTGCTAATGGCCCCTCTTCTACAGATGGCAATGACTCAGCAGGTTTTCTTTTGGTCGTCTTCTTTATTGCCTGCTTGAAATTCATCTGATAGGCTATTTTTTACTGACATGCTATATATCAAGAAAAACATTTTATTTTTCAAAGTAAAAATGAGAAAAAACAAAAGAGAAATTAGTAAATAAGGACATTTTTGGGGTCCTATTTTGCTGCTAAACAAGGAATCTTAACAGCGGACTTACAAGTGCGAGCAGTTCAAGATGAGCAAACACAGTGAGAAGGGAAGCACCAAACCCCTTCTCCCTTAAGCGTGGCAATGGCTGATTCAAGGAAGGGTCAGAAGTGGAGGAAACTGACTGATATTAGTGATAACATTTCAGAAAGGTAGATTCAACTGATGGTCAGGTCTCACGTCTGATGCCTCCCAAGGGCAGCAGGAGGATCATGGTGGGGATCACTGCTCCCCAAAACAGACACTTCTCAGTTATCCTGCACATGCCCTTATTCAGTCTCTTTGACATGGTCTTCCCTTAGTTGTAATACTAATGGCACCAACATAGGTATTCTTAGGGGAAAGAATATTCCGAAGGTAGAAAGTAAGGAATTTGTGTCCTGAAGTTGCTCTGATTTAAATCTTTCCTTAGAGGAGGATCCCCCTCTATTAGTAGTCTATGTTTTAAACAATTTAATAATCTTGTGGTGCCTAAATTTCCTATCAACTCTGGAGTCCAGGGATTATTAAAGAAAGAATTGCAGGATCTGGAGAAACCACAGTTCTCAGATTTATGCAGAGGTTTTATCCTCTAAGGGACCAAAGGGGATGTGGCTCCTCCCCAGAAACTGGCTATTGATCCTACCTCACTGGTGAAGCGGCAAAACATTTATTTGATGATTTATTCATTTCGGATCCGATGGATAAGGCAGAAGCTTAATTAAAGAGGGCTTATTCAGATGTGAGTTCAGCCACTAGTGCAGGAATTCATTCTGTGAATGCTTCCCAGTCCCTAGAGAAGGATTTTCAGACTCTATCAGCAGCCATCCAAGAGGGGGAGGATGTCTTCCAGCTTCTGACTGTAGGAAGCTGTTGCTTTATATAGTGGATCAAAAACGAGGTGTAAAGAGTCCAGGCAACGTTTATTAGTTTACAGAGGCAAAAATTATAACACGAAATACTCTCTTTGTGGTAGTGTGGGCGAGCAGTTTAGACTTATCAGAGGGTAGTGATAAGCATTTGTTGTACTCACAGAGGCAATAAATGAGACACACACTCAAGAATAAATCCTAGACTAATTTAGAAAAATTACTCATATTTTCATATTTTTATAGAAATTTTGATACCAAGAATTTTGTTATCAAGTAAGTACTTTAAAAAATTTTTTTTTACAGGTAAGTAAATAGTTTACTTAAATACGTCTTTACACAGCAATGCTTCCCTATGGGAGAAAAGCCATATGTTGCATTCAGTTATTTGCGAACGGCTTCTTGGGGTCTCCTCTGGGACTTTGGGTCATATGGGGGGCCAAGGTCCAAAGTACCACCAGCAGTTACTCGTTACCTGCCCTGCGACGTCCGGGTGCAGAGGTGCTGGTCGGGTTGGTAGCTGTGCACGCTATGCCGGTGAAAAGAGGGGGGCCACCTAGAAACAGGCTGCAGAGGGGGTCATGGGGACAAGTCCGAGAGCTCCCAACGGGGGGGATCGAGTCACAAGGGTCCTGGGGACAAGGGGGCACACCTGGTTCGTTGGTATCAGGGTGGGGCACTTGGGTGCAGAGTGGAAAGGTCAGCTGGGCTCTGTGCATCCTAGGGCCTTGCGGTTGTCGGTCTTCGCCAGTTAAGGGTGCAATTCCAGGACAGCTGGGCCACTCTGGAACTTGGTCTCTGCAGTTCTGATGTGCCTCACATCTGCTCAATCTCAGTGCAGTGAGAATCCGGATTGGACTCTCACAGGCTCTGTTTACTGCAAGGGGTCAGGTAACCCGGGTATTGGTCCTGTGTGGCTTTGGTTGGTCCTGGTGTCCTCTCACTTGGTGGGAGGACAGATCTGACTTTCAGGAGCATAGGGACCTCTTCCTGGGAGGCTGGTACATCAGGCTGGCCGGGGAGCGGCAACTCAGTAAACCAGACTTTGCTTTTACGGTGTCTGCGGACTGCAGGGGAGTAGATTGCTGGCAATTTGAGGAGGGCTGGCAGTCTCCTGGAGTTCTTGGAAGCTGGTCAGCTGCAGAACGAGTCGCTGGTCACGATAGTAAGCCTGGACAGAGTTCGCGGAGTTCCGCGTGCAAAATAACCTCCGCTGAGCTACGCGAAACTCCGCAAGCGGCGGAGTGTGTTAAATAAATGCTGTTCGCGGTAATTTTCAGTGCCAGATGCTTGTCCGCACTGTGCAATCATCGCGAACGGCACAATGCACAGTGCAAGCGGGCGCTGCTTCCTTTCTGCCGCTCGAGTAGATTTTTACTTGAGCGGCAGCTTTCTCAACACGAACAGACAGTTTCTCAGCGTGAGCGGTCGGGAGCATACACGACCACTCGCAATGAGAAATCTGACCGCCCGCGTTGAGAAATCTCGCTGGGAGGTTGATTTACCACACTCGCGCTCGCCAACTTGACGTTGACGAACGCGAGCGAGGAAAAAAACTCCGCTCAGCAACGCGAAGCTGAGTTTTTTGGAACTTCACGAGCTCCTCGTAACGCGGAGTGCGGAAAACTCTGCAAACTCCGTGAGCGGAGTGGAGTTCACCGCCCAGACTTACACGATAGTCGAGACTGGTGCAGGCAGGCAGGGCTTGGCGCTAATAGTCCACAGCAGTGTATAGTTCTGGCTTTTCTGGCGGCCCTTCTATGTCCTCTTCTTCTTGATCCATCTAATTTTAGTTCCTGGTGTCAGGGGTGCCACCTAAATACTCAACTTAGGGGTGTTACGGGCAGTGACAGATAAAAGCCAATGGGCTACTTACCTTTAGGGTGTCTACACCCTCTATATGACCACTTCCTGTTAGAAGTGGGCATAACCCTGACCCAGAGAGCCTGGTTCCACCAAAACTAAGATGGTGGAATTCTAAAAGTCGTGTCCACATCAGGTAGCCCACTTTATGGGTGGAACTAGCCTGAGAGGGGGACATGCCTCCTGACTAGCTAATTTTCCTGTCTGTCATGGTGCTGATGGGCCAGGGGCTCGGGTGGCATTTCCCCTTTCTGGGAAGCCTTGGGTCGCATATCTAGGCGGCAGAGGCCTATGAAGCCTCCTGCCTTGATATGCTGATCACTTAGCCATCCTGCTTGGAGGAGGTGACAACACCTCTGGCTGGACCAGGCATTGTTTCTGCCCTTAGAGAGTGTGGGCTCTCACCTGCAGGGGGTCAGAAACCTGTCTGTGGTGGCAGGCTGGCTTACACCAGTCAGCCAGCACACTAGTAGTCAGTAGGTTTTCAGGGGGCACCTGCAAGGTGCCCTCTGGGTGCATATATTATTAAATCCATCACTGAAATCATGGTGGGTTTATTAATACGAGATGTTAGATACAAAACATCTCTAGTTTCAGTGAAGCCATCATGTAGCGGAGTAACTCATAAATACCAGTGTCCAGCACATGTACTCAAAACGGCTTCCCTGTTCACTTGTAATAACTAAGAATCGACTTAGCCATCACAGGGGCATATCTGTTCATGCAGATATGTCCACACAAGTGATATAGCGCACCTTGCCTTAGGGCTGTAAGGCCTGCTACAGAGGTGACTTACCTATACTGCATGCAGTATCTGCAGACATGGCAAACAGGGGGTATGCCATGTCGTGTCTTCACTTTTCTCTGCACCATAGCATGCAGCCTGCAATGGCAGTTTGCATGTTGGTACTGATGGGTCCCTTAGGGTGGCACAATACATGCTGCAGCCCTTAGGGATACTCTTTAGCCTCCTTGCCCTAGGTACCAGGGGTACCATTTATTAAGAACATACAGGGGGTGCTAAAGGTATTATCAAATAGGGGAACGATTGTACAGTTTTAGGGAAAGAGATCTGGCACTGGGGACCTGCATAAAAGGAACTCAGTACACTTCTGTCAAAATTGCATCAGGTACCAGGCAAAAAGTGGGGGTGACCATGTCAAAAAGGGACCCATTCCTACACTGGCAGCTATGGAATCGCAGACAAACTACATCTCTTATATAACATTTGATTGTCTAAAGTCTTCTGTTATAGCAACATGTGGGATGGTGGTGGCAAAAAGACATCTTTATTAAAAAACTAAAAGTTGGATTCATTTTAAAAATCCTGTTTGCAGAAAATGCATTTTTTCAGGGGACAAGTTGTTTGGAGGGGAGCTGGAAAATATTATCCAAAAATACTGTCAATGTAAAAAGCACATGTAGTTGTTAAAAGTTCCAATAAATGTTTGGCGTGATTTCTCTTATGTACGCATCTTTTTTTCCCCTTATGATGGTATTGCTTTGTTATAACTGCAACAGCGAGGAATGGGACGAGGATTGTGGATGTGAATGGGAATGCTTAGATTACTTAATGTCAATAATCATGGGGGGAGGGGGCATGGCTAGCAGCCAAACTAAATGGCCGCTGCCTAGAGAGGCTCCGAGATCGACACAACATCCCCATTAACCCGCTGCACAATCCGTTGAAAAACGGCAGCAAAAAGCATCGATCCAGGCGTCGGAAGCAACGGGGCACCCTTTGACCTAACTGCAAGCTCCGAGAAGTGGAAAATAAAGAACTTACGTCGTGCCTGCGAGACGCGGCCGACAACACGCAGCAAGCCGGGGTCTTGCGTGACGCTGGGGCCGAGCGGCGAAGTAAGCAGAGCACCGGAACCCGCTGGGGGGCGGTGAGGCATCCGCGCGCTGAGTGCGGCGGCACGGACTGAGCTGGGTTAGCCGCCTAAGCGCTGAAACGTGTGGCGCTGAAATCGAGCTGCACATTAAGGATCCGAACGTCGTGAGAGGGGCCGGCCGTCCGACGCAGCGCCACATTCACGCCATACCGGCTCTCACCCCCAAGGACAGAGCAGCGCCGGTACATACAGGTCCCTGGTCAGAGGCGGCGATGAGCGTGTGAGCGCTCTGTTCGGTGCGGCCAGGGAAGTGCCACCAATACCAACAGCGCAACACTGAGCACCTTGAACTGGCACACCTTGACCTCAGGAGCGCGCCTCACTCCAGATAAGCAGCATCAGTGGTATAGCGCTGGACTGAGGGGAAATCCCGACGACACACTCACTACCCAAATGCAGTCTGTTAACCTCAGAGATGCACCCCTGCATGGCAAGTACCAGTGCAATTGAACAGCAGGCAGCTTGCAACGCTAGAGGTGAGGCGTGGAGAGCGCTGTAACACCTAGTGACTGAGGTTGGTTTCTGTCTTGGTGGATCGGTTGAAGTCCCTGTGAGCTGCGCTGACGCTGTGAGTCTGCTAGAGGCAATAAAAACGGCCCGCTACACAGGTGTGCTCCATCTGAGTCTGGACTCTGCAGGGGCGCACATCACCCCTGACACAGGAGATCCGCGGCAGGAAACCCGAAAGGCCGCACGTGGCTGACAGTCACGTAGGCAGGCAGCGGCGATTACTGCCACATACCCGCAATACTCCACGTGGTGCCCCTGTGGACTGGCCATAATGGGGGGCCGGGGCCAACGAACTACGCAGCACCTGAAACTGGAAAAGTATGGCTACAATAAAGATCCGCAGGAACAGGCAGAACAAAACACCACACGAGAAAAGAGCCTCGCATCCGAGGGCCCAGCGGAGGTCTCGTTGCAAGATATTATGTCCGCCCTAAACAAAGTCCAAACCACAGTGGGGTCGATCTCCACGGACATCTCGCTCTTGCGAGCCGACTTTCAGAAAATGGCCACGAGAGTGACAGAAGTCGAAACTATCACAACAACTCTCTCCACAGATACGGCTGTCCTACAACGGCAAGTACGTCAACTAGAAGCAGAAAACAAGCTTATGGCGGCCAAGCTCGACGATCAGGAAGGCCGCTCGAGACGTAACAATGTCCGAATTATTGGCGTACCGGAGGGTAAGGGGGGCCCTGCATTAGATTTATTTGTTGAAGATCTCATCAAGACCCATCTACAGCCTCGAGGATTGTCAAGTTTCTTCTCAGTGGAAAGAGCCCACCGGGTACCGGGAGGCAGGCCTAGACCGGGCCCCCCCCCCCCCCCAGACCTATCCCTAGCCCGAATTTTAAATTTTCGTGACCGTGACGCCATACTGCAGACGGCACGAGTGGCTCCTCCATTGCGTCTAGAGAACTGTGTAGTGTCATTCTTTCCAGACTATACGGCAGCGGTAACTAAACAACGGCAGAGTTTTCTGTCGGTGCCTCCTCCTCACCTCCTGCTTCCTCCTGGGCTTCAGTCTTCATCCCTGTCATGGAGCATTGACCAAGTATTACTTCCTGTGGCCAGTGTCCTTTCACTGGCTGCAGGCTCCTTCAAGTACTCTTTTTTACTTTTCAAAATGCACTCTTGGAGAGTTCATGCCTCTGCAGTTCCTCTCCTTCACCCCTGCACTTCTCCCACTCTCCATCGGGTCACCCCCACCCCCACCTCTGTGGTGTCAATCCTCCTCCTGCTGTCCTAAACTACGTGCCAGTTTAATTTGGGGGGGGCGGTCTGTATTTTCTCGGTGTGCTTTGTACCTTATGCCGGCGTTATTATTTAGCTTGGATGACTGTTACTTCCCAGCTGAGGTCTTTTTAGGTCTCCCCTACGCAGCGCGCATGCGCTGCATAGGAAAAAGACCTTTAGCCATTGAGTCGGTTTTGAGGCCAAAAACGTGCACGCGTTGCATTGCTTTCAATGGCAACGCGTGCACGTTTGGCGATTCCCTTGCGGGCGCTTTGGCACCATCTGTTTCTAATTAACTTGGAAACAGATGGTGCCCTTGCTCGCGCACACAAGGGAAACAGGCTGCCTGTGTCTCCCCCTGCATTTGTCTGTCTCTTGTATTCCTTCTAAATCTACCCATCTGTTTCTCTACACCACTCTCGCTCCTTTCTATTTCTCTCTTTCCGTCTGTCTCTACTTCTCTCTCTGTCTTTCCCCTCTCGCTCCCTCTGCCTGTCTCTGTCTCCCCCGCCTCTCACTTTCACCAGAACTCGCCTGCCCGCGTCACCCCGTGCGGCTTCCTTGTGGTGTGCTCGATCCCGGCCCTGCCTGCTTCCTTGACCGTACTAGCGAAGGCATAGGTAGGGCACAGTTGAGAAGTATTTTCCACAAAAACAGCACAGGCAAAGATTGAGGAATGCTGCGTGTAACTGCGAGTGACCGCTATCTTCTATTTAAATTTTATGATTTGCCAAAGTATCTGTGTAAAGTGAAGTAACCAGGTTCCCTCCCTGGCATGAATCTCAACATAATTCTCGGTTCGTGAATGTGTAATCCACGCGAACAAGAGCACGGATGATGCGGCCTCCCGGGGCCGGGGTGTTGTGAATACGGGAGCAGACTGTTTTAATGCCTTTAAGACTGAGCCAAAAACCCACTTGGCGCTTTGATCTAATGAACTTTCAGTGAGTGATAAGCGCTGCTGTGCCTGCCCGAGACTCTGCTCTGACGCTTTTAGAAACACTGAGGGCCATTTGCCACCCAAAATAGGGCGCGAACAGAAGCCAACCGATTATCAGAGGGGCAGAGTCTTATTAAATTCTCAGCAGCCGGCTCCAGGCTGCGACAGCTTGACGGCGACATCTCTGGCGGGGGTCAGAATGGATTCCCGAGACCCGGAAGTTCACAGGCTCTCTGACGGAGTCTGCATTTCCTACTCAGAGCCAGGCCAGCGGGGCTCTCTGATGAGCCTGGTGTGCTGGCATTTTGATGTGATGACTTACACGGCTACACACACCTCCATTTTTTTTTTCATTTGTGATGACATGATTTCTTAAAATGAAGCCAGCTAATACATATTGGCAAAACTATTTATTACATTTGAACATGTCAAAGTACGTCATTCACATATTCTTACCAGGTTGAATTACATCACAACGAAAGTATGCTGTGTGTGCATTGGGAACTGTTGCCTATAAATTCTAATAGAGGAACTGTAACCCACAGAGATGCCTTACCAGATATCGATGTAATAATTTCTGTGGGTTCATACTCGTAATGAGAGCACTTTTGGCCAGCTCTGCTTTTCTTCCCTCTGAGGTGTATAAAATGAGTTCTGTAAAGTTGTAAACTGCAAATGTTTGTCTGTGTGTGCTTGGGTTTGTGTCTGTGTGTGCGTGTCCTTGTGTGCCTCAGTGTGTCTCTATGTATGTGTGCGCTTTAGTGTGTGTGTGTGGGCTTGTGTGCTGATTAGCAACATTTTTAGGCGCTAAACAAAAACATCTACAGCAGGATGAACCGGGCTGCAGAAAGGAGCCACCGCTTTGGGGGCCCTGGTGTTGTCTTTTGTACGATACACACACCGTGTGCCGCCCACCAGCGCAGGGAGCCAGCTCCTGCACGTGTTCGGAAAATGAGCGTCAGACAAAGAAACACAGGGCGCAGCAGCGGGGCTATTGTTTCCAAATGGTGCTATGTGGGTTTGGAATTACCAAATAAATCAAAAGCAACCAAAGGCATGCAGATTACTATGCTCTTTTTAACGCATTCTACAGAAAGCACCCTTAGCAACTGGTGTACTTACACGTATTGGGATCTAAGAACTGCTGTGTCTCTGCAGTAAGCACTGTAACCCACCGAGATGCCTTACCAGTGGATACTATTATCCGCCAGATACAGATGGGATAATCTCTGTGGGCTCATACTCGTAATGAGGGCACTTTGGGCCAGCTCCCTTTTTCTTCCCACTGAGGTGTATAAAATGAGTTCTGCAGAGTCGTAAACTGCAGCTGTATGTCTGTGTGTGCTTGGGTGTGTGTCTGTGTGTGCGTGCTCTTGTGTGCTTTAGTGTGTCTCTGTGTTTGTGCGTGTGCTTGAGTGTGTGTGTGTGCTTGTGTGTGTATGTGTGCTTGTCTGCTTAAGTGTGTCTGTGTGTGCTTGAGTGTGTGTCTGTGTGTGTGTCCTTCAGTGAGTGGGCTTGTGTGTGTCTGTGCTTCAGTATGTCGGTGTGTGTGCGCGTGCTTGAGTGTGTGTCAGGGCATGTGCTTAAATGTGTGTGTATGTTTGAGTGCGTGGTGTGATTGTGTGTGTCTGTGTGCGTGTGCTTGTGTACTTTAGTGAGTGTCCGTTTGTGCTTCTATCGTATTTCATGTGGGTCTGGCTAATGGTGCAGTATCACAAAATATCAAGAAACGATTGAGCCATATGTATGACAAGCCAAGAAGATATCACCCCCCCACACCCACCCCCTAAAAACAAGCATTGGCATAGCCAATAGGTCTCGCCTTTGGGACCTTATAAGTGTTTAGTTATGCAGCACAATATCCTTGGTGCAACAACATCAACTGTTGCATGGCTAAACACTTATAAGGTCCCAAACGCGAGACCTATTGGCTATGCCAATGCTTGTTCATGTTTATTGTGGGGTTTTTTATGTACTGAATTAATTGCCCCGCACAGTGAAGAGTCATTCTTCTTTTAAATGTGTTAGTATCTTTTAGAACTGTTTTCAATTCTCTGGATCAGATGCTCTGTGGGATCACTATTGTATTGTGGGTACATACATATTGTAAATGTTGTTTGATATAATATAATATTAAATCCTTGCTCCCAAATAACAGTATTGTGGTACTGGACTAAGAGTGACTATTTGATGAGTGTGGTGGGAACGGTGTGTGGATAGTGAGTGGATCAGCTCCTGAGGTGAGATAAGCTTCTGGTTCTCAGCCTGACAGTCTCCAGGGAGGCACTTCCGGTTGGCACAGATGACTCCAGCAGAGGAATTACTCATGCTGAGTGCAATGGCGGCAATGTCAAGGGGTGAGGTCAGGGTCAAAGACATGGCTAAAAATTACAAATTATCCTGTAACTATTCTGTTGCTCTTTCGCCTTCAGGTAGCAGCATGTCAAATAACACATATGATAGATAGATGCAAGTTAAAGCAATCAGCGGGACATGCACTCTTTTACATTATGAAACGTCATGTTTATTGCAATCACTGCAGATGTCTGTGTGTAAACAGAAAGAAACAGAATCGAATCCTGGTTGGCACAGCTGAGATTAGTGACTTGTGTATTTATAGTGCTACGAGTTCCCAACCTGAGAATGACAAGGCACTGCGAAAATGGGCAAGACATTATTTAAAAATTCTATTACACACAGCAAGTGTCACTCGAAATGTCGCATTTTTGGCAGAACAATGTCACTCATGAGTGAGTATACGGGAGCCATGAAAATGCCACACATAAGCAATCTGAAAACTTGGCACCTATGAGCTCTCAGGGTACGGAAGCCCTCTAAGGGCCAAGGGCCCAGCCCTGGCCCACCCAATTGCGTCAAAAGCATAGGGTGCAGACAGGCTCCCACAGATGACATGTGAGGCATGGGCGTGGCCATGTAACAGTTGGGCCCAAAAAGAGACACGCGGCAGACACAGAAGGGCAGGCAGGAGAAAGCCACGACAGGCAGGGGCAGCCAGGCTCCAAGAAACAGATGGCGTGAGTGTGCAACACATGGAAAGAGAGGCTCCAGGAATGGGATGGAAGGGAGTGTCTAGAGAGGAGGAGACTACCGCACCGCAGAGAAAATGATAGACTGCAGAGATAGGAGTGTGAGAGTGAGGAAGAGAGCAAGCGAGACAGGGGTCCATCGTGTGCACGACAAGGAGGCGAGTGCCGGGAAGAGACGCGAGAAGGGTGGGTGGGTGGTTAGAGTCAAGAAGCAAGTGAAAGAAAGACTGCAGACATAGGAGAAGATGAGGGTGTGTGAGGACTGACTATAGGGAAGGGGAATTATAGCAAGCCCGTGCAGAAAGGCTGCAAGAAACGGGTAATGGCGCGAGAAAGAGAAACGGGGAGAATGACGGCCCCCGGGGAAAGCAAGACGCAGTCTAGTCTTTCCCCGGGGGATTCGCGCCAGACAGGGAAGGCTGGAGGGGAAGGGGAGGGAGTAGGAGAGGCTATAAGGGAGCAGGAAGGGGAAACTACTTCCTCTTCCTGTTTCCTAGCGCCAGCGGGAGGGTTGAAGAAAGTTGAGGTGAGGGAAGTTAGGTAGGGACTTGGGATTTGGGCTATTCTGGTGCCGGTCGGCGCCCGGGATTAGTGGGGAGCAGGAGGCACATCATGACAGGAACGGATATGGAGGCAGTGCGGGAGGCCCTGCGTGTCCTCGGCCGGGCGGGGCGGGAGGACCTGCTGCGCCCGGGGGTATTGGAGGAGGCGTGGGTGGGGATGACGCAGACCCCCCGGTCCGCATCGGCCGGAGTGGCGGCGGCGGTGGCAGCATGCCGTGAGTCCCCTAAACGGACGCCACACGTGGTCGGGAAGGGGGGGGGGCCGGGAAGAGCCGGGGGGAAGCGAGGGGGTGGGAGGAAAAGCCTGCCTGTTGGACGTGCGGTCGAGGCGGCCGGGAGGGGGGGGGCCCGGGAGATTTGGAGGGACGGCCAGGGGGACTGCAGCAGGCGTTGGCCAGAGGCCCAGTTGGGAGGGGGAGGCCCACGTGGGTCAATTTGAGGCGGCAGGGAAGGAGGGGGGTTTAGGCCGGATTTCAGTGGGGGGACACAGGGGGTGGGGTCTCAGGACTTGTTTGGGTCAGGGGCACACGCAATGAGGGGGGCTCCTGGGGGAGTCACCACTGGACTTGTCGCAGTGGAGGGTTCGTCGGGGTAGGGGTGCCGCCCCGGGGGACTCCGAGGGCAGGGGGTGGGGGGGCCTGGCTGCGCAGGCGCCGGCGGTAAAGGCGGGGGTGTAGACGGGGGCAGCCCTCGGCAGCAGGAGGGCGGAGGTGGGAGTGCATGACCTTGGAGGAAAAAATCCGGGATCAGAGGCGCGTTATCAACGACACAGAGGCGCAGTGGGCGGCTTTGTGCGAGGCCCGGGAAGCCAGGGGGAGTTGGAACGGGCGGAGGGGCCCCCACTCCCACATCAGAGGAGGAGGCTTGGGCGGAGAAACTTGGGCAGGAGGCCCCAAAAGGGGGCAAGTGGGTGTGGGCGGAGGATGATAGCTCCCCCGGACGGGGGTAGGGGCGGCCGGGACGGCTTTGAGGCCCGCTGGCGCTGGGACCCTCTCAGGTTGGAGCAGCCTGGGGGGGGGACCAGCTGGCGGCAGCCGGCAGACGGGGTGGGCCGGCGGGGCGCAAAACGGCCCCAAGACGCCGGGCAGAAGCAGCAGGGGGTCCGCGGCGGCCTTCCCTCCACCGAAGGAGCGGGCATCAGCAAAGGGGGCAGGGGAACGGGGAGTGGTGCATGCCAAGACTGGGAAAGGTGTGAAAAGAGCGGTGCAAGAGTTGACGTGGATGCCTGAGGATACGGAAGCGGAGTTGATGTTGGATTATGGGGAGGACAGTGATGAGCTTGAGGAAGGTGAGTTGCGTGAGGAGGTTGAAAGGCCGGCCGGGAGGTCGGTGGGGGGCGGCAACGACGAAATGTGTTGATATTTTCCAGGCACCGGCGGTGGCCAGGACACAGGCCAGGACGGCCTCTGCGAAGAAGAGCGGCAACGGCAAGTCGGAGGAAGGAGCACAGACCACCTTGTCAGGTGAGGGCAAGTGGTGGGAAGCTTGGGACGAGGGGGCGGGACGGGGTAGGAAGAAGTCCTGCCGGTCGGTGGGCGTGGGGGAGGGGTCAGTGCGGGAACCCAAGGTTGTGGCACCCGGGACGGGTGGTCAGTCGGCCGAGTCGGGCAAAGAGGGGGGAAGAAGGCAGTGGCCAGTGTCCAGACGGACAAAGAAGAGGGGAAGGACGGCAAGGGGGACGAACGACAGCATAAAAAATTGCCGTACATGAGGTTGGCTATGCCGTTGGGGTCGCATCTGTCAGAAAAAATACGGGCAAGAATATGGCGACACGAATATGTGGACGTTTTTAAACTGCTCCATAGGGAAATACAGGCCAAGGAGGGTTCCAAAGAGGAGGAATGGGAGCTGACTCGTAGACCGCGGGTGCCGGTGACCATGGAAAATTGGACGTCGGCCTTTCTGATTTATGCTAGCATATATTGCGAAAAGCATCAAGAAAGAGCGATAGCGATGTTAAAATATATGGACATCATTAGGAAGGCGCAGATGCATTTTGGGGGTTTGCGTGGCTCAGTTATGATGAGGAGTTTCGGGCCAGACTTGGAGCGAATCCCGACAAACCCTGGGGGAGGTGGACCAGGAACTGTGGATGCAATGGATGTCGTCCACACAGTCGTCAGCAGCAACGCACACGGCGAGCGGGCTGCCAGTGACGTATCGGACATTTCCGACGCGTCCCGCTCAGTCTGGGGCGGGTAGTGGACAGGCCAGTGCAGGAACTGCGGGGGAGGACAACAGAAGCCGGGTGGGAGCACCACGGGAGCGTGTTGGAACTACAACAAAGGATACTGCTCCAGGTACCCGTGTAAGTTCAAACATGAGTGCTCCAAATGTGGTGGGAAACACGCCCTCACCCAATGTTTTACGTTGGCAACACCATCAGAACAGTGGCGGGCCACGAAGGGACGGGGACAGCCTGGACCGAAGGGCGCCTACTCCGGTCCGAATTGAGGCCATGGGCCCGTGGCTCTCGGTATACCCAGACAGAGAGGCAGCTTTGAAGTTGCAGTGGGGATTTACGGAGGGCTTCCGGGTGGGGTATCAGGGTCCAAGGGAAAGGAGATGGGCAGACAATTTGAGATCGGCTAAGGAGTTGCCGGAGGTGGTGTCCGCAAAACTAAGAACTGAAATTGACGAAGGTAGGATTGCGGGCCCGTTTGTCGACTGGCCTTTAGCAGACTTGATTATTTCTCCGCTGGGGGTGGTGCCCAAGAAAGAGCCGGGTGAGTACAGGATGATACACCACCTGTCCTGGCCGGAAGGGAGGTCCGTGAACGACTTCATCGCGGAGGCGGACTCGAGGGTACTGTATGCTTCAGTGGACGACGCGATCCGCCTTGTACAGAGGTGTGGGCAGGGAGCGGAGCTGGCGAAATGTGATGTGAAGTCGGCGTTTCGTTTACTGCCCATACACCCGGCGGATTTCGCGTTGCTGGGCATGCAGTTTGGGGGGCCATCTTTGTGGACAAAGTTCTCCCCATGGGCTGTGCGATTTCGTGCGCTCTCTTTGAATTGTTCAGCACCTTCTTGCAATGGGCATTTCAAAGGAGCAGTGGGCATAAGGAGGTGTCACATTACCTGGACGATTTCCTTTTCATCGGACAGGAAAGGTCGGGTGACTGTGGGCGAGCGTTGGCGCAGTTTCAGGAGATGGCCCGGCACTTTGGGGTACCATTGGCGCCGGAGAAGACAGCAGGGCCCAGCTGTCAATTGACGTTTTTGGGCATTGAGTTGGACTCAGTGCAGTGGATAGCCCGGTTGCCGGCTGAAAAAGTGGGAGACATACAGGCCTGTGTGTTGGGGGTGATGGGAGAAAGAAAGATTGACCTGAAGACGGTCCAACGACTTTTGGGGCTGTTGAATTTTGCTTGCAGGGTGGTAAGAGCGGGGAGAACATTTTGCAGGCGCTCGGCATGGCCATGTCCGGGCGGTGCTACCGCATCACAGGGTGCGGATTTCCTTGGGAGTGCGAGCAGACCTGAGAATATGGCAGACTTTCCTGACCGACTTCAATGGGGTTTCGCTGGATTTCGTAGAGGACAAAACAGTGTGGCAAGTGCAGATTTTTTCAGATGCAGCGGGGGCGGCAGGCTTTGGGGTGTTCTGGGACGGGAGATGGTGCGCGGAGCGCTGGCCGGCTCACTGGATCACGCAGGGGCGGAGCATTGCGTTTCTTGAGTTCTTTCCATTGTTGGTGGCGCTAGCGGTGTGGGGCAGTGAATTCAAGAACCGTTCCGTGTTGTTCCATGTGGACAACATGACAGTGGTAGACCTGGTCAACGGGCAGAGAGCAAGGGATTTGAGGGTGTTGAGGTTGTTGAGGTATTTTATGCTACAGTGTCTGCAGTTGAATGTGGTTTTTCGGGCAAAGCATGTGCCGGGAGCGAGTAATGACATCGCGGATGCTTTGTCTCGTTCGCAGTGGAGCAGGTTTCGCCGCATGGCACCTGGAGCGGAAGTCCTCAAAACGCAGTTGCCGGACGGCATCTGGGCCTGGGGGAATGAGAGTCTGCAGCCTAGTGGAGAAGTCGATAGCGGAGACGACGCGGCGCACTTACAGATTGGCTTGGACGGAGTTCGGGGTCTTTATGGGCTGGGCCACTGACAATGGGCGCATGTCCGTTCAAGCGATGGAACAGGGAGTGATTCGTTTTGTATTGCACTGTATTGAGAAGGGGTTGTCTCATACGACGATTGCAGGGAAATTGGCGGGAATCTCCTTCTATTGTAAGTTGTTTTGGGGATTTGATCCGGCAAAAGATGAGATTATCAGCAGAATGCTGAAGGGATGGGGCAGGGAGAGACTGGAGGGGGCTACGGGGGCGCCCGGGAAGCCGTGACTTTTGAGGTGTTGCAAGGTTTATTGGGCATGTTGCCCATTTGTTGTTACGATGTTACGGAAGTGGCTTTGTTTCGTTTGAGCATGGTGTGGATGTTTTTTGGAGCATTTCGGGTGTCAGAGTTGTTGGGGACGAAAGGTAAGGCAGGACGTCAGTATGAGGATGTGAGATTGGACGGGGGTCGGCTGGGGATATGGTTGGGCCACTCAAAAACGGATCAGGCGGGGAGGGGAAAGTGGATATGGTTGAATGAGAGTGGGTGCCAGGGTGTGTGCCCGGTAAAGGAGTGGGAGGATTTTTCGCAGGATGGGGCCGGACAAAACGGGGAGATCTTCCTGCATGGCTCCGGCGATAGGTTGACGGCGGCCCAGTTGCTGGCAGTTATGCGTATGGCGTTGAAGCGGATGGGGCGGGACCCGAAGGGATTTGGGACACACTCTTTTCGGATTGGGGCAGCAACGGCGGCGGCACGTTTGGGGTGGTCTTGGGAGCGGATTCGACAGATTGGGAGATGGAGGTCCCGTTGCTGCGAGCGCTACGTGCGGAAGTGACAAGGGGCGCTGCGAAAAGAGGAGTAGAGTGGTATTAGTTGGGCCAGGATGGTTTTTAACACCTTTTTTCTCATCGTAGGTTGTGTGAGGGGCCTAGGGACCAAGACGGTCACCTGGATAGCCGGGCACTCTTTCGTGCATTGGGCGGCGCATAATGCAGATCGTCAGGTTTACGGCCGTAGCCTGGGACTGCGGAGCAGCCATCACGAGGTGCAATGGTGGGGAAAACGAGGAATGCGCTGGGGGGCGTTCTTGCCCTGGTTGACGAAGATGGTGTCGCAGAAAGGATGTCCTGACTTGCTGGTTTTACACTTGGGGGAAAATGACTTGGTGCGATTGTCAGGCCTGGCAATCATGCAACAGATGCAACGGGACTTGGACGTAATGAAGCAACGGATGGCGGGCACCTGCTTGGTGTGGACTGAGTTTGTGCCTCGTAGAGTGTGGAGGGGAGCGGTAAAACCAGCGGCAGTGGAAAAAGCCAGGAGAAAATTGAACAGGGCAATGAGGGTTTTTTGCGACAACAGAGACATAAAAGTTATTGCTCACAAGGGGCTGCGGCTGGAGGAGCCGCTGCTATTCAGGGACGACGGGTGCACCTTTCGAGGATGGGTAATGCATATTACATGATGGAGATGAGGGACGCGATCAGTAAGCTTTGGAATGAGTCCATTTGGTGTAGAAGGGTGTGAGGGCGAAAGGTGCATGGCGGGGGGTGGGGCAGGTAACCACCCAAAGGGGGTTCCCTGGTTGGCGGAACTTTGGAGGGGTGGGGGAGTCCTGGACGGGCCCACCCACCTCTCGGGGGGGGAAGAGTGATTGATGGGGCTGCGGGATGCAGGAGTGCGATGACAGGTGATGCAAAAGAGGACGTCAGGAGACAAATGAAGAAGGATTGAGAACGGAAACGGGTTGTTGTGGAACGTGAAGAGTGGAGCAAGTGAGACGAAGAAGCGGGGGGGGAAGTTTTGTTGAGGTTATTTGTTAAATATGTATTATGGTTAAAGTTATGTTTACAGCCTGTCCTAATAAATGGCCTTTTACGCTTCACCGACAGCGTGGACTGGTTATTTGGCGCGATGACGGCCCCCGGGGAAAGCAAGACGCAGTCTAGTCTTTCCCCGGGGGATTCGCGCCAGACAGGGAAGGCTGGAGGGGAAGGGGAGGGAGTAGGAGAGGCTATAAGGGAGCAGGAAGGGGAAACTACTTCCTCTTCCTGTTTCCTAGCGCCAGCGGGAGGGTTGAAGAAAGTTGGCCACCCACCCACCCTACAGTAAAGAGGGAAGGGTTAACTGAGGTGGATGGAGCACGCCAGTTTAGGGCAGGTTGTAGGGAGGTAGGCGGAACTTTGGAGGGGTGGGGGAGTCCTGGACGGGCCCACCCACCTCTCGGGGGGAAGAGTGATTGATGGGGCTGCGGGATGCAGGAGTGCGATGACAGGTGATGCAAAAGAGGACGTCAGGAGACAAATGAAGAAGGATTGAGAACGGAAACGGGTTGTTGTGGAACGTGAAGAGTGGAGCAAGTGAGACGAAGAAGCGGGGGGGAAGTTTTGTTGAGGTTATTTGTTAAATATGTATTATGGTTAAAGTTATGTTTACAGCCTGTCCTAATAAATGGCCTTTTACGCTTCACCGACAGCGTGGACTGGTTATTTGGCGCGATGTCAGACATAGCCCTAGAGAGAGTGGAAGAGAGAGAAGGACAGGAAGGTGACGCGGTCCGAGAAACACGCGTGAATACACTGGGGACGAAGTGGCGTAACGGAAATGACGGGGGCTCCCGGCAGAACGTGATGAGGGGACCCTGCGTCTCTCAGATATTCATTGGCCCTAAACTGAGTGGGGGTGCGGGGGCCTGGAGGTTTTGGGGTCCCCTAAAGGGTTGAGGCCCCCCCCCCCCCCCCCTGCGCCACAGCCTGCATTACGCTCCTGTGAGGGAGAGGCCCCGGAGAGTCAGGCAGCAGCCATTAGGGTGGAGAAATGGCGGGGGAGAAAGATGTAAGGCCTACAGCCTTATATGCGGGAAGCATGGCCTATTGAAACATGATGTAGGGACGGGTGGGATGAATGGGGTTGCAGGGAGGAACAGTTCAGGATCCAGAAGGGACAGGCCACGTGCACAGTACGTGCTGGGTTGGATCAGGATGGGGCATTTATCAGAACCACGAATGACAGGCGGGAGAGGAAGGGGGAGAGCGCAGACCCAGAGAGACAATCCGCTGTGAGGGCTGGGGTTGTAGGGGGAGGGGTGGAAAGTAAAGAGTGGGAGCAGGACGGAAGTGAGTAAGGGGGAGAGAGACATCAAATGCTACCGAGAGTGACTCCTGGAAGGCGGGAGAGAGGGGGCAGACTAGGGGTTAACTGGGGAGAGAATGGCTGCAGCTACTGAGAGAAGGAAAGAAGTCATCCACAGCGTCCATATCCTGTGATTCTGGGCAAATCACTTAATCTCCCCGTGCCTGAATGTGTAATGTAAATACGGTGCTCATGTAAAGCGCTCCAATACATTCAGGTCAAGTTCGCGCTATATAAATATGCAAAAAAAAAAAAAAAATCAGCATGTAACAGCAGGCCCTGAGAGCGGAGGGCAGGAGGGTGATGGGGGAGGAGGGATGAGGGTAGGCAAAGGAGAGGCTGATAGACAACAAGCCACAGAGAGACTCGAGACAGGCTACATGGAGGGAAGGAAGAATAGAGAGACACGGGAATGGATCGAAAAGAGCCAGGCGAGGGGCCTGGAGTTGCCACAGAGTTCCACGTCGCCAGGGCACATTGTTTCCATAGTGCCAATATAGGCAACTCATCCCACGTCGCCAGGGCACTTTGTTTCCAGTCCCGGGCTTACATTTATCTGCATATCTGTTCTGCGAGTTGTAATCTTCGGTTCACTCAATTGAAACAATTGGAGTGTCGCATCAGATACCAGTGAATTGAACGACAACCAAACATGGAAACATGGTATCCTGATGACAAGGCTGCACAGGCAGAAGGAATGGGAAGAGGGAACAGGGACAGGGAGGGACGCGACTAAAAGAGAGAGAAAGCAGTAGCTTAGCGAGGTTGTCATGGGCCCTAATGCAAACAAAGAAAATGTGCCCCATGGCCATATGTAGGTAATAAAACACAGCCACAAAATGGGACAGCCACAATTGGGTTGCAAAGGGCCCTTCACACCACTGGGTCCCGGTGCAACTGCACCTGTTGTACTTTTACAGCTACGCCCCTGAGCAGTGCCGGCCTTGGGCGTGGGCGAGCTGGGCCCAGGCTCAGGGCGCCAATATTCCGAGGGGAGCAGCAGGGAGCTGCCGGACAATGTCATGGAAACAGCAGCTCACCCATCCCACTTGGTTTCAATGGGTAAATACTTTGTAATCAGCCCTTACTCTACCTCTGCGTAATTGTAATCACCCCATCACCCCCCTGCCCATCTCCCATCTTCCTCACACAGCAAGGACCCTCACCACCACAACAAACACCACATTTTCTTTCCGCCCAGGGCGCTGTCCCGGTCAATCCGATTTAGGGCCTGCCCTGCCCCTGAGAGAAAGGCTGCATTCTTGGGATGAGGGTGTAAGAGGGTGTACGGGATAGACAGGAGTGAGAGCAAGATTGATGGGCGATAGGGAGAGATATTCATGGGGCAAAGGAGGAGCAGGGATAAAGAGAGGAGTAAAACGAAAATGAGAAGGAAAGAGGTGGCAGTAATGGGGGTGTTAAGGCAAGAGTGAAGGGGCGACAACCTCCTTGCCTATAGCAAATACAAATGCATGCAGTCTTCCATACCCTGCAAAATACCCATACAGGTGTGTCTTTACAAGGTCAAAACTGACCTGATTTGCTAATGTGGGCCACTTTTTTTTTTTTAGCTATCTGTGGGCATATTTATCAAGGTTTCGCGTCAGCCTTGCACCACGCCACACAAAGGGGCGCAAGGGCGACGCAAAACCTACATGAGATTTATCAAGCCATGCAAGGCCACCTTGTGTGGCCCTGCATGGCTTTATAAATCTAGAGTAACCCAAGGCAACGCAAATCACTGCCTTGTGTTACTTTGCGGCAGAGGCGTTCCATGGGTGGAGTGTGGGTGTTCCCATGCATCCACCCATGGATTTTAGCTCATTCCCAGATTTACCATTAGTGGTAGACCTGGGAATGCATCAAATTGCTACGCTTCCCCAGGTGAGGCGTAACGAGGAGAAATATCTTTATTTCTCCTCGTTTTTGCATCTTTCTACATGTGCTGCATTCGGCAGCACACATAGAAAGAGGAAAATGCCTCTCTGGATTCTTTTGTGCAGGAAGGTGGCACAGAAACAATGCTGCCTACAACATGACACAAGGGTGCCTGCGTTGCGCTAGGCACCCAAAAGTGTGCCAATCGCTAGGAAAGGACAGGAATGCAGCGTATAATGTTAAAGACGGTGCATTCCTGCCCTTTCACTCAGCGCAGAAAAGATTGGTAAATATGCCCCCTGGTTCGCTAATGGGGGCAACTTTTATTTTGGTGTCCGACCCTTGCCCACAGGAGTACCTTTTATGCAGCCTGAGAAGGAAGTGTGAAAAAGGGTATCTAAGTCTGCAATACGTGCAGAGCGGTGCTTAGATCTGTGAGTGTATGTTATTAAAGCAGGTGCACAAGTTGCATTGTATGGCGAGTAGTGCTTGGCCCTCTGTCTTTCGATTTGGGGGCAGTTGCAGTGCTTGGGCCTGTGATTATATTTAATACAGCTGATGTGGCCGCTCTTTTCTTTCTCTGGGAGCCAGATTCCACTGTAGAAGGCCGTGAACCTTCTCTTTTCTTTCTCTGGGAGCCAAATGCCACTGTATGAGGCCCTGAACAGCTTACAAAAGCATAAGGAGTGGAGCTAATCTCTATGATAGCACCTGGTAATCAGCCCCATGTTTCCTCATAGAGAGGTGAGTACAAGGTAAGATGAGAGGAGTCCCTTTGTCCCTTCTGCAATCTGGAATAACTGCATTGATAATAGTACTGTTTGGATGACAGCCAACCTTGCTTCCCTGCAGCTTCCTGTCAACCAAAGTGCTAATGGCCCCCTCTTCTACAGATGGCAATGACTCAGCAGGTTTTCTTTTGGTCGTCTTCTTTATTGCCTGCTTGAAATTAATCTGATAGGCTATTTTTTAGTGACATGCTATATATCAAGAAAAAACATTTTATTTTTCAAAGTAAAAATGAGAAAAAACAAAAGAGAAATTAGTAAATAAGGACATTTTTGGGGTCCTATTTTGCTGCTAAACAAGGAATCTTAACAGCGGACTTACAAGTGCGAGCAGTTCAAGATGAGCAAACACAGTGAGAAGGGAAGCACCAAACCCCTTCTCCCTTAAGCGTGGCAATGGCTGATTCAAGGAAGGGTCAGAAGTGGAGGAAACTGACTGATATTAGTGATAACATTTCAGAAAGGTAGATTCAACTGATGGTCAGGTCTACGTCTGATGCCTCCCAAGGGCAGCAGGAGGATCATGGTGGGGATCACTGCTCCCCAAAACAGACACTTCTCAGTTATCCTGCACATGCCCTTATTCAGTCTCTTTGACATGATCTTCCCCTTAGTTGTAATACTAATGGCACCAACATAGGTATTCTTAGGGGAAAGAATATTCCGAAGGTAGAAAGTAAGGAATTTGTGTCCTGAAGTTGCTCTGATTTAAATCTTTCCTTAGAGGAGGATCCCCCCTCTATTAGTAGTCTATGTTTTAAACAATTTAATAATCTTGTGGTGCCTAAATTTCCTATCAACTCTGGAGTCCAGGGATTATTAAAGAAAGAATTGCAGGATCTGGAGAAACCACAGTTCTCAGATTTATGCAGAGGTTTTATCCTCTAAGGGACCAAAGGGGATGTGGCTCCTCCCCAGAAACTGGCTATTGATCCTACCTCACTGGTGAAGCGGCAAAACATTTATTTGATGATTTATTCATTTCGGATCCGATGGATAAGGCAGAAGCTTAATTAAAGAGGGCTTATTCAGATGTGAGTTCAGCCACTAGTGCAGGAATTCATTCTGTGAATGCTTCCCAGTCCCTAGAGAAGGATTTTCAGACTCTATCAGCAGCCATCCAAGAGGGGGAGGATGTCTTCCAGCTTCTGACTGTAGGAAGCTGTTGCTTTATATAGTGGATCAAAAACGAGGTGTAAAGAGTCCAGGCAACGTTTATTAGTTTACAGAGGCAAAAATTATAACACGAAATACTTTCTTTTGTGGTAGTGTGGGCGAGCAGTTTAGACTTATCAGAGGGTAGTGATAAGCATTTGTTGTACTCACAGAGGCAATAAATGAGACACACACTCAAGAATAAATCCTAGACTAATTTAGAAAAATTACTCATATTTTCATAGAAATTTTGATACCAAGAATTTTGTTATCAAGTAAGTACTTTAAAAAAAAAATTTTTTACAGGTAAGTAAATAGTTTACTTAAATACGTCTTTACACAGCAATGCTTCCCTATGGGAGAAAAGCCATATGTTGCATTCAGTTATTTGCGAACGGCTTCTTGGGGTCTCCTCTGGGACTTTGGGTCATATGGGGGGCCAAGGTCCAAAGTACCACCAGCAGTTACTCGTTACCTGCCCTGCGACGTCCGGGTGCAGAGGTGCTGGTCGGGTTGGTAGCTGTGCACGCTATGCCGGTGAAAAGAGGGGGGCCACCTAGAAACAGGCTGCAGAGGGGGACATGGGGACAAGTCCGAGAGCTCCCAACGGGGGGGATCGAGTCACAAGGGTCCTGGGGACAAGGGGGCACACCTGGTTCGTTGGTATCAGGGTGGGGCACTTGGGTGCAGAGTGGAAAGGTCAGCTGGGCTCTGTGCATCCTAGGGCCTTGCGGTTGTCGGTCTTCGCCGGTTAAGGGTGCAATTCCAGGACAGCTGGGCCACTCTGGAACTTGGTCTCTGCAGTTCTGATGTGCCTCACATCTGCTCAATCTCAGTGCAGTGAGAATCCGGATTGGACTCTCACAGGCTCTGTTTACTGCAAGGGGTCAGGTAACCCGGGTATTGGTCCTGTGTGGCTTTGGTTGGTCCTGGTGTCCTCTCACTTGGTGGGAGGACAGATCTGACTTTCAGGAGCATAGGGACCTCTTCCTGGGAGGCTGGTACATCAGGCTGGCCGGGGAGCGGCAACTCAGTAAACCAGACTTTGCTTTTACGGTGTCTGCGGACTGCAGGGGAGTAGATTGCTGGCAATTTGAGGAGGGCTGGCAGTCTCCTGGAGTTCTTGGAAGCTGGTCAGCTGCAGAACGAGTCGCTGGTCACGATAGTAAGCCTGGACAGAGTTCGCGGAGTTCCGCGTGCAAAATAAACTCCGCTGAGCTACGCGAAACTCCGCAAGCGGCGGAGTGTGTTAAATAAATGCTGTTCGCGGTAATTTTCAGTGCCAGATGCTTGTCCGCACTGTGCAATCATCGCGAACGGCACAATGCACAGTGCAAGCGGGCGCTGCTTCCTTTCTGGCGCTCGAGTAGATTTTTACTCGAGCGGCAGCTTTCTCAACACGAACAGACAGTTTCTCAGCGTGAGCGGTCGGGAGCATACACGACCACTCGCAATGAGAAATCTGACCGCCCGCGTTGAGAAATCTCGCTGGGAGGTTGATTTACCACACTCGCGCTCGCCAACTTGACGTTGACGAACGCGAGCAAGGAAAAAAACTCCGCTCAGCAACGCGAAGCTGAGTTTTTTGGAACTTCACGAGCTCCTCGTAACGCGGAGTGCGGAAAACTCTGCAAACTCCGTGAGCGGAGTGGAGTTCACCGCCCAGACTTACACGATAGTCGAGACTGGTGCAGGCAGGCAGGGCTTGGCGCTAATAGTCCACAGCAGTGTATAGTTCTGGCTTTTCTGGCGGCCCTTCTATGTCCTCTTCTTCTTGATCCATCTAATTTTAGTTCCTGGTGTCAGGGGTGCCACCTAAATACTCAACTTAGGGGTGTTACGGGCAGTGACAGATAAAAGCCAATGGGCTACTTACCTTTAGGGTGTCTACACCCTCTATATGACCACTTCCTGTTAGAAGTGGGCATAACCCTGACCCAGAGAGCCTAGTTCCACCAAAACTAAAATGGTGGAATTCTAAAAGTCGTGTCCACATCAGGTAGCCCACTTTATGGGTGGAACTAGCCTGAGAGG
Source organism: Calotriton arnoldi (assembly GCA_963921515.1). Lineage (NCBI taxonomy): Eukaryota > Metazoa > Chordata > Amphibia > Caudata > Salamandridae > Calotriton > Calotriton arnoldi. Next base: position 28,218 of record CAWUFW010013831.1, on the reverse strand, counting down.
GGGACATGCCTCCTGACTAGCTAATTTTCCTGTCTGTCCTGGTGCTGATGGGCCAGGGGCTCGGGTGGCATTTCCCCTTTCTGGGAAGCCTTGGGTCGCATATCTAGGCGGCAGAGGCCTATGAAGCCTCCTGCCTTGATATGCTGATCACTTAGCCATCCTGCTTGGAGGAGGTGACAACACCTCTGGCTGGAGCAGGCATTGTTTCTGCCCTTAGAGAGTGTGGGCTCTCACCTGCAGGGGGTCAGAAACCTGTCTGTGGTGGCAGGCTGGCTTACACCAGTCAGCCAGCACACTAGTAGTCAGTAGGTTTTCAGGGGGCACCTGCAAGGTGCCCTCTGGGTGCATATATTATTAAATCCATCACTGAAATCATGGTGGGTTTATTAATACGAGATGTTAGATACAAAACATCTCTAGTTTCAGTGAAGCCATCATGTAGCGGAGTAACTCATAAATACCAGTGTCCAGCACATGTACTCAAAACGGCTTCCCTGTTCACTTGTAATAACTAAGAATCGACTTAGCCATCACAGGGGCATATCTGTTCATGCAGATATGTCCACACAAGTGATATAGCGCACCTTGCCTTAGGGCTGTAAGGCCTGCTACAGAGGTGACTTACCTATACTGCACATGTAGTTGTTAAAAGTTCCAATAAATGTTTGGCGTGATTTCTCTTATGTACGCATCTTTTTTTTCCCTTATGATGGTATTGCTTTGTTATAACTGCAACAGCGAGGAATGGGACGAGGATTGTGGATGTGAATGGGAATGCTTAGATTACTTAATGTCAATAATCATGGGGGGAGGGGGCATGGCTAGCAGCCAAACTAATTGGCCGCTGCCTAGAGAGGCTCCGAGATCGACACAACATCCCCATTAATCCGCTGCACAATCCGTCGAAAAACGGCAGCAAAAAGCATCGATCCAGGCGTCGGAGGCACGGGGCACCCTTTGACCTAACTGCAAGCTCCGAGAAGTGGAAAATAAAGAACTTACGTCGTGCCTGCGAGACGCGGCCGACAACACGCAGCAAGCCGGGGTCTTGCGTGACGCTGGGGCCGAGCGGCGAAGTAAGCAGAGCACCGGAACCCGCTGGGGGGCGGTGAGGCATCCGCGCGCTGAGTGCGGCGGCACGGACTGAGCTGGGTTAGCCGCCTAAGCGCTGAAACGTGTGGAGCTGAAATCGAGTTGCACATTAAGGATCCGAACGTCGTGAGAGGGGCCGGCCTTCCGACGCAGCGCCACATTCACACCATACCGGCTCTCACCCCCACGGACAGAGCAGCGCCGGTACATACAGGTCCCTGGTCAGAGGCGGCGACGAGCGTGTGAGCGCTCTGTTCGGTGCGGCCAGGGAAGTGCCACCAATACCAACAGCGCAACACTGAGCACCTTGAACTAGCACACCTCGACCTCAGGAGCGCGCCTCACTCCAGATAAGCAGCATCAGTGGTATAGCGCTGGACTGAGGGGAAATCCCGACGACACACTCACTACCCAAATGCAGTCTGTTAACCTCAGAGATGCACCCCTGCATGGCAAGTACCAGTGCTATTGAACAGCAGGCAGCTTGCAACGCTAGAGGTGAGGCGTGGAGAGCGCTGTAACACCTAGTGACTGAGGTTGGTTTCTGTCTTGGTGGATCGGTTGAAGTCCCTGTGAGCTGCGCTGACGCTGTGAGTCTGCTAGAGGCAATAAAAACGGCCCGCTACACAGGTGTGCTCCATCTGAGTCTGGACTCTGCAGGGGCGCACATCACCCCTGACACAGGAGATCCGCGGCAGGAAACCCGAAAGGCCGCACGTGGCTGACAGTCACGTAGGCAGGCAGCTGCGATTACTGCCACATACCCGCAATACTCCACGTGGTGCCCCTGTGGACTGGCCATAATGGGGGGACGGGGCCAACGAACTACGCAGCACCTGAAACTGGAAAAGTATGCCTACAATAAAGATCCGCAGGAACAGGCAGAACAAAACACCACACGAGAAAAGAGCCTCGCATCCTAGGGCCCAGCGGAGGTCACGTTGCAAGATATTATGTCCGCCCTAAACAAAGTCCAAACCACAGTGGGGTCGATCTCCACGGACATCTCGCTCTTGCGAGCCGACTTTCAGAAAATGGCCACGAGAGTGACAGAAGTCGAAACTATCACAACAACTCTCTCCACAGATACGGCTGTCCTACAACGGCAAGTACGTCAACTAGAAGCAGAAAACAAGCTTATGGCGGCCAAGCTCGACGATCAGGAAGGCCGCTCGAGACGTAACAATGTCCGAATTATTGGCGTACCGGAGATTTATTTGTTGAAGATCTCATCAAGACCCATCTACAGCCTCGAGGACTGTCAAGTTTCTTCTCAGTGGAAAGAGCCCACCGGGTACCGGGAGGCAGGCCTAGACCGGGCCCCCCCCAGACCTATCCTAGCCCGAATTTTTAATTTTCGTGACCGTGACGCCATACTGCAGAAGGCACGAGTGGCTCCTCCATTGCGTCTAGAGAACTGTGTAGTGTCATTCTTTCCAGACTATACGGCAGCAGTAACTAAACAACGGCGGAGTTTTCTGGAGGTAAAGAAAGAACTTAGAAGCCGAGAACTTAATTACTCAATGCTGTTCCCGGCAAAGTTGAGAGTAGAAGCAGACGGTAAAACCTGGTTCTTCGGGACACCCGAGGAAGCCCATGACTGGTTGGAGGGATGGCGTCAGGCCCCAGGACCGCGAAGAACAGGCAAGAAACAACAGCAAAGGCTATTGGAAGCGGCATCGCAAGAAACAAGGGACGCAGACTCAATGGAAGACTTAACGCAGGTGGAGACTGAAAAGTGAAGATACCTTGAGCTCACGTACTTCAGGACTGAAACCAGACGGAAGCCAACAAGGAGAGCGAGTAGACGCTAATGTACACTGGACCAATGTTCTTGGCCCGATTCACTGTGAACTTTGCCCCACCTGGCGCCTTAAATGTAATACATTGCATTATATGCTGTGACGGAACCTAACTGAACAAGTATGTTTTTGAATGCGGGGATGGCTCGGGGTGATCACCGGACTACTCTCCCCCCTCACGCAAGTACAAGTTATGGGGAATAAGCACTCTGCGAAGTTGGGGTGGCAGGTAGTTCTATGTCCGTCATGCAGGGAGGCAGGGAGGGGGGTGGGGGATGGGAACCAGTTTAAGATTATGTTTATTTTGTTCACACAGGTACGCCTAATGATGACTATATATGTACAAAGTTTGCACACGATAACCACATCGCAGTACTCTACATGCTCTATCGCTGACTCTACGCTAAATGGCACAAGGGGACATACCGACCGACCTCGTACCCACACAGCCCGTGACTTCTAATATGGTGGGCCCTCCTCTCTCAATCATATCGTGGAATGTAAATGGCCTATGTGACAAGATAAAGAGAGGGTTGGTCCTACAATACCTTAAACGACAAGCTCCAGCTGTAGCCCTCATCCAAGAATCACACTTAATGGGCTCGGCTTGTAAAGCCCTAGATAGATGGGGGTTTAAAATGGCGGCACATTCTGAATTCACTTCAGGTTCGCGGGGAGTGGGGATCCTGGTTCGCAAAAACTTCCCACTTGTTATAAACGGGTCGTGGACGGACGATCAGGGATGATGACAGCTATATCATGCCAATGGGAAGGGCGAGTATATAATTTAGTTTCAGTATATATCACGCCAGCTCTGCAAAACCTAGCCTTTCCAGCCCTTGGTAACTTCCTGCTCACACTTCCGCAGGGTGAACTGATCATAGGGGGTGATTTTAACGCCACGCTCAATGCTAAGCTGGATCGAAAACCCCCCAGGGAACAATGCGGTACTCACCTCCGCTTGGCTGAATTTCTTGACGCCTTTGGTCTCATAGATGTTTGGCGCTCATGCTTCCCACAGGAACAACAATACACCTTCCACTCGGGCGCACATAATAGCCTTTCGAGGATAGACTATATCCTTACATTGGCAAATGGTTTGGAGAGGGTGTTGGAGATTTCACACCTGCCCAGGGGTATCTCCGATCACTCCCCTGTTATGATAAAATATACATCTCACATCCTGGGGAGGCGTCGCATATTTCCCATATACCCCGGCTTTCTTAAGGACCCCAAGATTTGGAAAGGCCTAACTACAACCACGAGGCAATACTTTACGGAAAATGAACACTCAGTAACATCCCCGACAACTCTGTGGGAAGCATATAAGACAGTACTGCGTGGCCAAGCAATTTCATTAATCACATCTCATAAGCGTGTCAAAATACAACAGTTGCAGGCCCTTGAGCAGGCAGTGGGCCAAGCCGAAGACGAACACTCCTCAGATCCTAACGACACCACAACTCACAAGCTGAACCTGTCAAAGCAAGAATACAGGGATTATATGTGGGAGGAGTCGAAGGCCAGATTCACCAAAACACAGCACACTATTTATGAAGTGGGAGATAAGGCAGGCAAGCTTCTAGCTTGGTTAGATAAAAGGGAACAAACTAGTCTCTGGGTGGCACAATTGAATTCCGATACCGGGGTTGCCATTACAGACCCGCAACAGATGGTAAACACATTTGCACTTCATTACGAGACAATATATACTCCTAAAGCCGTGACCACATTAGATGATAATCTCGCATTTCTAAAAGATATACAGATGCCCACACTTGCACCTCATGAAGTTCAAGCCCTGGAGGCAGACTTGACATCAGACGAACTATCACTAGCTATAGGTGGGCTCCAGACTGGGAAAGCTCTAGGTCCCAACGGCATTCCCATTGAACTCTATAAAAAAGCAGCGTGCAGACTCACGCCACATTTGCTTAAAATGTATGAGGCCAGTCTTGAAGCAGGAGAACTTCCCAGGGATCAGCGCACAGCGACAATAGTAGCAATTCCAAAACCCGGTAAGCCACTGCATGAATGCTCATCTTATCAGCCAATCTCGCTGCTCAATGCAGAAGCTAAAATACTAGCAAAGGCACTGGCCACTAGGCTCTAACCATACCTCACAAAGCTAGTACACCCGGACCAATCAGGTTTTATACCGGGCCGGAATACGGCACTTAATTTGAGATGACTAAATAGTGTAATGGCCCGCATACCCACCATCCAGGAAGAGGCTATCATTCTCTCCTTGGACGCACGTATGGCCTTCGATCTAGTCGAATGGCCCTTCCTTTTTGCAGTCCTAAGACATATGGGTTTCGGCCCCAAATTTTGCGCCTGGGTCCAACTCTTATACACAAAGCCTCTGGCACATGTGGTGGTAAATGGGCGTGTTTCTGCCGATTTTCCTTTAGGTCGCGGGATAAGACAAGGCTGTTTGTTGTCTCCGCTCCTGTTTGCCCTGGTATTGGAGCCCTTGGCGGCCTGGATAAGGGGGGATCCGATAATACGTGGGCTTAAGTGGACGGAGGGATGGGAGGATCGCATCTCCTTATATGCAGACGACGTTTTACTATATATGGCATCCCCTAGACGATCAATTAGTAGGCTTCTGGATATCTGCGCGTCATATGGTAGAGTCTCAGGATCAATGTTCCCTCTAATTTTTTTCCTCTGTGTGCGGCAGTGTAAGGTCTCTGTGCACTACAACCAAGACTATGTGCGCCAGGAACCAGACCACGAGTGGGGGTGCAGCACCAAATATCACTCCAAACTTTTGCTTAAAAAAGTGAAAAGACAGTGCATTTCCACACATGCAGCACCACATGAATGGTCTTAAAGCAGGTTTTCAATTTAGATACACATGCCAAGACATGAATTGGTTACACAGGCAAGTACACTTCGGGTTCAGAAAAGCACAGGACTCCAATGGTGGTACCGTAATACGATTTTACTAAAGATCCTCAACTCGAGCACTGTTCATAGGGTGGGGAAATGTTAGGAGCCTATACAAGATCGCATATATACACAATTACATAACATATTTATAATTTGATGTGCAAGCTACGGAGTAATGTGTGGATATCCCGTCAGAGATAGTTTGTGAAATGTGTGACATCCAGGAAAACATGTAGTGTGGAAGAGGGCCATTCACACAAGTCAAGTGCCATCACTGTTAATAGGAGCATGGCTGCGGGGCAGATTGTGAGCCTTTTGAAAGTATTTATGCTATTCGCTGCAGTAGTTATGCATGTACAAGGCGCTGCACATGAATACTTTCGAAAGGCACACAATCAGCCCTGCAGCTGCGTTCTATTAACAAAAGAAATGCAGAGTCTCAAACACGACGTGTGCTTTCAAAATCCTGAGTTTTTAAACAACCAAAAGGCTGAGGACCTTTTTCTTGCTGAATTTTTATGGTGCCTAAGATTATTCTAATATGACCCTTGTATATGTTTTAATATTGTTGTAGGAGATGTTGGGAGTGTACTTCTATGGTTTTTATTAACCGAATAAAGTGAATATGACTGACTGAGAATCCTGAGTTTGCGCTTCTCTAGACAAAACACTCTAAAAACATACATTCTGCTAGCATGAATGACATGGTAGTCCTACACCTTGTAATCCCCATTGTTTTATGTAACATTTCCTGTACTCTGATTTACACACTTATAAGCCTTCATGTCTGTGTAATATATGCGTGATGTAAAGTGATCCGACATCCTACACTGGTATGAGAAGCACTATAAAATAAATGAAATATATATGAGAGAGGGTCTATGGAGAGATGAGGGGCACTCTTGGAGAGTGGCAGTGGGTGAACTTGTGGAAAAGAGAGCTATGAGAGGAGGGCACCAAAAAAAGAATGTTGCACGAGGTGCCACCCGCGAAAGCTGGTCATGTGCAGCTGTGTCAACCTCTCAAAGTTAATTTTTGTGAAAAGATAGAATCTTCTTGCTGTAGACTGCAGCGTTCATCTTCATTTGGCAACTTCAACAATTGCCAAATACTGCGGGAAACAGTGCTTAATTTGTAAAACAATAAGTGCCGGGGCTCAAAGCTTAGCTCAGAAGATGTGCATTGTTTTCTGTCTGTGGCTCTGGATGAAAGTTTGTTGAGGAAAAATATGTAACGGTCCCCAGAAATTAGTGCTGCTGGGCGTGGGATCACTGGATTCCCTTGAAGATGACTAGTACAAAGCAATTGGGCCAGGCTGTGGTTCAATTTATAGCAGGACCTCACCCGAAGCTGACAAGTTTTGGATAATTTGTGGCAAAATCGTACAGTTACGGCGGTATTCTTGAATGTTTCATGTTAAAAAAAATATTACTTTCAATAAACATCACTCAGTTCCATGAAATAATCGTTTACTCGCCATTGAAACACTTTAATATGATGAAAAATCCATGTTTTTCTATTTTCTAGTCTACCATTTTCCTCACATTTGTTACCCGAGTTACATCTTTTATGGCTCGGCTCGTGATCTGGCTCTTAGAGCCAGGCCAGAGCCAGGTTCAGCTCTCCCCAAGGCTGTCCGTGTCCCCTAAGAAATGTAGTCTCTTCTATGCCCTTTGATGCTGCAGCACCTGCCCCACCCCAACTTCCAACGCAAGTCTGATGTGAGGCACACTGGGGACGTCCTCCGCTTCTTTCACTAGCACATCACTCACCACTGAGCTGCTAAACTCCTGCGCATCCACCTCGCACACACGCTGCACTTTTATATATATTAGTTCCTTCGCAAGCTTTTTCTAGACGTGGATGCTTTTTTATTATCATTATCCTGCCGTTCCGGGCCGGACTCGAACCTCCGTAGAGTAGCGCCTGGTGATCTAAAGCCACAGTAACCCCCTTGAAGGAAGGCAGGGAGCCGGGTGCGGGCAGGCAGCGTGTGCTGGCGGTAAGAACCTCCGGGGGCTGGGCGATGGGTGCCCCTCATGCTAAGGCTATGTAGTTCTTGTGAAAGTGCCTTCCTGTGAAGATGGCTCCAGGGCTCTGGGCTCCAGATGCTGAGGGTGAACCCGTCTGACCCGCAGCTCCTGGTGCCAGATGGGAGTCCAGCTGACTCTGCAGTCTGGGCCGGAGCTGTGAATCCTGCTGTCTGTCCAGCACGTTCTAGATTCTCCTCCAGGTCTCTGGGTTCCGTGGCTTGAATGGAGTTCTAGACTGAGCTCCCGAGATGTCAGTTTCACCTCTCTGTAAAGCACATTAGAGTCTGCACCACAGTTATAAGTTCCTGCTCTGCGTCTTACATGGCTTAGAATTTGCACCAACGCTACGGATTCCAACAGTTTGCACAGCACTTTATAGATAGTGCCGTGTGGTTCTGCTGCAGCTCTTAGCACGAATCTCCATAGCGCCTTCTTCTTAGACTGTGGCACTATATCTTTGAACACCACTTTCCACAGCTTCCTATCGATTGAAGCCTTTCTATTCTTCAACCAATGCGTTCCACCGCCTGTGTCTAACCGCTGGGTTCTAGTTAATGGTGCAACACATTGCAGGGCCTGCTCCGGGGGTCTGGAACATTTCTTCCTACGAATTGCAATAGACGCTTCCCGGGCGGTAATTTTACAACTTTAGACAATATGTCCTAGAACCATTCTTATTCTCTAAGTTCTACATGTTCAAACACAATGTTCTAGAGACTGTTTGTGCTTTATATTTTCACTCTTTGCACAACATATTGGAAGGTAGCTCTATAGGCCAGCTGTTCATGTAGCGCTTTCAAGGTACTAGACGTTTCTAGTGGTAGACTGTGTGCTGTGCAAGTCCTAATGAACGTTGGGTTCCAGACTGTCTTACAGCACTTTTGAGATTTGCTTGCTGAGATTTGAGCTGTCGCTCTTACAAGAATATGTTCTAGAGCATGTCACTAATCCCTGTTCTTACCCAAAAAAATATGAACAATGTCTTACTTTAATGTAACTGGTACCTGTGTAAAGCGTTCCAATACCTTCAGGTTAGAGTTAGCACAATATGGCATTGCAAAAAAATGACGCAGTTGCCTCTAGGCTCTACTTTCGTTTCAGGGCACTTAAACCCAGGCAGTGGAGCTAGTGTGGCGTGCTCGTGCTTTCTTAATAAGCACATGCCACTACAGGACATGGGTTCGAAGGGATCTGTTGACTGGCTGTAAAAGGGGTACATGGCAGCTACTATTCCCACCAGGATCACTTCGCTCTGCCCCTCTCCTGTTGCTTTTGCATCCCCTCCAGCCCCTGTTGTTTTCATATCTCCTCCTGTGTTGCTTTGCCGGTTGCCCCCCAATCCTTCCCCGTGTGCTTCCACTGCCCACGCCCACCTTTAAAAAAAAGCATTTGCAACGCAATAGCTCTCGCATTGCTGAAGGTTTGAGCTTTTGGCGTTGCATTATTATTAGCAACACTAATAGCTCAAACGTTCAGCAATGCGAGACCTATTGCATTGCAAATGCTTGTTTTTCTTTTCTTTAGTGCAAGCTGCGGGGCTGATTGTGACACTTTGAGGTAGTATTCAGGTTAATTGCAGCGCACAGGTGCGCCGAAATTAACATGAATACTAACACAAAGGGTCACAATCGGCCCCGTAGCTGTACAATTAAGAAAAGAAAAGCAGAGTCTCCAACACAGCGTGTGCTAAAGCACACGTCGTGTTGGAGACACTGTTTTTCTTTTCTTAACAGTGCAAGCTGCGGGGCTGATTGTGACCCTTTGAGGTAGTATTCATGTTAATTGCAGCTCACAGGGGCGCCGAAATTAACATGAATACTAACACAAAGGGTCACAATCGGCCCCGTAGCTGTGCACAATTAAGAAAAGAAAAGCAGAGTCTCCAACACAGCGTGTGCTAAAGCACACGTCGTGTTGGAGACACTGTTTTTCCTTTCTTAACAGTGCAAACTGCGGGGCTGATTGTGACCCTTTGAGGTAGTATTCATGTTAATTGCAGCGCACACGGGCGCCACAATTAACATGAATACGGTCTTGCAGGTTTAGGTGTCGTTGTGTGCGCGCTAAATTCAGCACACAGCGCGCTTGGGGTGACTTCGGTGCGCGCGAGCGCGCCCGCGATACTTATTGGGAACAGTGCTCAGGATACACTATCAACTGGGCCAAGTCTGTCCTTTATGTGCTTAATGGCCCCCCTCCGCGACTACCGCGAGACTGCACGATACAGATTGCAGACGGAGGGTTCAAATATCTAGGACTCTACATTACTTCCCAACCCACGCAATTTACCGAGAAAAACCTCCTAGAGCCCCTAAAAAGACTCTGCTGTGTCGTTAAACATTGGCATTCCCTACCACTGACACTATTGGGACGAACTGCCCTGTTCAAAATGATGGCACTCCCCAGATTCCTATACGCCCTGCAGAACACTCCATTTCCGGTTCCTCACTCCTACTTCAAAGCGATTGACACAGAAGTAAGTCATCTCTTCTGGGATGGAAAACCTGCCCGCATAGCCATGCAGAAATTGGTGAAGGGCTGGTATGACGGTGGAATCGCCCTACCAAATATCAAAACATACTACTGGGCCTCACAGCTCATTGTGATAAATCAATGGCTCCACGCCCCACAAGAGGAACCGGCGCTCCGCATGGATAGGCATATTCTCGGTGAAGAGAGCGTTCTGGGAGCACTATATAATAAATCCCATAGAAGTACACTGTCGGGACCGACTGCACATACCGTACACATATGGTTCACTGCACTCCGTGCACTTGGCTGGGAAGGGGTTTTAACACAACACACACCACTCTGGGACACCCGACGACTAGGCAGGCTCCGCAACAGTAAAGGCTTCAAGCAATGGGATCTCATAGGCATTTCAAGGGTGGGGGACCTGTGGAGTAAAGGCGAGGTCATTGCATTCTCCCAGCTCCAAGAAACATATGAGATGGCTTCGACTGAAATTTTCCATTACCTACAGATCAAACATGCGCTCACAAAAGCTATTCCACCAGGCACTGATCTCCCGGAGACCTCACCGCTAGAAGACAGACTGTTGACGGACCACATGACTAAAAAAGCCATTTCCCTAACATATCGTAAAATTGTAAATAACCAACAAGACCCCACAAAAACTCTTCGTGAGAAATGGCAGGCAGAACTAGGGGAGCTGGACGAAACGGACTGGCAGGAGGCGCTCGCGTCCCCACGCGAAGTAGCAATGCCCTCCAAACTAAAATTAGCACAACTCAAAATACTGCACCGAACCTACTACACAAGGATGACAATGTATAAAATCGGAAGAACTGACACACCACTGTCTGCGGGGTTGCGGGACACCCGGCACTTTCTACCACACATTGTGGGAATGCCCCAAAATTACACACTACTGGGAGGCTGTCATGGGCACAATCTCACCGGTTTGTGGACCTAGTGTCCTCCCAGAACCCAAGAGATGTCTCCTCGACATCTGGGAACCGACAGATCTTAACCATGCAGCTCAAGATTGGGCGACATTAGGTATGATGCTGGCTAAAAGAAACATAGCTCAACACTGGGGAGCGCAGGCCGTTCCCACACATCGACAGTGGTGTAGCGATATGGATAGCGCAATGGTGGCAGAGAAAATGGTCTATGTCCGCAGAGGATGCCCCAAGAAATGGACACGAGTGTGGGGGAAATGTAATGCATTTAGAGGGAATATATGTACCCCGCCATCTGAGGAGTCAGAACCGGAGCTAAGCGAATAATAGACATGATCAGAGCTGCTCTGGGACATTTGTTATTACTGTGGTCATGATGTTGGTACATGTGGGGGAAAACTACGATGCAAGATTGATAAGGGCTTTCTTTAAGTACTGACACAACTATGTACTCTGTACGTACCCATAATTTCAGATCTATGTAATCAGTACCAACCTATGTAAAAGGACAATAAATGTTAATAAAATAATCAGGGGGGGAATGGATCACTTGTACCTGTAATACCAGGGTCAGGTGTGGTAACCAACATAAAAACCCTCAATCACGTACAGGAGCAAAAAGCGGTATATCTTGATTCTCCGCTTCTAGAGACGTGAAAGCATCATCATTGGGTCTTTCTAATAAAATGCTTTCCTCCACCTGGAGGTTGGACCACTGGTTTTGACAGTATGGACCAGAAATAGGGTAGAAAAAGTGAAGTGAACAGAAAGACTAAAGTGAGCTAAAATTGCTTCGCTCTCCCTCCGAAACAAACTTTATTCGGAAGGAGTGGTGGCAAGGTTAAAAACAAGGTGGTGCTTCTATAGAAATGTTACTGTTCTATAGCACCGTGCAGTTCTTGTGAAGGTCAAACGGTTGACATGTTTCAGCCCCGTATTTTTGCCCAGGAGGGGTCGGAGGGCTTTCTTCAGGACCTACGTGAAAATATTGGGTCACTAATATTATAGGCACCCTAAAGGGGTGGTTTTCTGACTCACCCTTCTTCTTGGTCACAGGTCAGTGGTACCTGTAACTGAAATAAACAGACATAGCACAGACTTTAGGAGGGAGAGCGAAGCAATTTTAGCTCACTTTAGTCTTTCTGTTCACTTCACTTTTTCTACCCTATTTCTGGTCACTACTGTCAAAACCAGTGGTCCAACCTCCAGGTGGAGGAAAGCATTTTATTAGAAAGACCCAATGATGATGCTTTCACGTCTCTAGAAGCGGAGAATCAAGATATACCGCTTTTCGCTCCTGTACGTGAGTGAGGGTTTTTATGTTGGTTACCACACCTGACCCTGGTATTACAGGTACAAGTGATCCATTCCCCCCTTGATTATTGACCTCTGACAGGAAGTTGAATGGATCAAAGCTTCTCCCTCCCCCTTTTGATTATATAGATTACTTAATGGTAATATTCATTACTCTGATTCCACAATGCTCACCCAATTACTCAAGTTACCGCCCATCCACTTTGGTTGTTTAGGGAATGAAGATTACCAGAAAGTAGCCTAGGCACTGACCTATACAGAGCACTATATGTGTGGGTGAAGCAAACCATCCCCGGTCTGTATGAACTTATTTAGTTGAAGGAACCCCTTTTTTAAATTATAAAAATAAATATTTTTGGGGGAACCCCTTTTGTGCAACCTTACCACCTTATTACCTTACCTACCCCTAAACCCTAAAAACATCCTTGCCACCCTATTCCCTTACCCACCCCTAACCCCTAAAATCATCTTTACCACACCAGTCCCTTATCCACCCTTAAACCCTAAAGACACCCTTACCACTCAATTCCTTTAGCCCCCCTTAAACCCTAAAAACATCCTTATCACCCAATTCCCTTACCCACACCTAAACCCCCAAAACACCCTTACCATGCTATACCCTTACCCACCACAAAACATTAAACATAACCTTACTACCCAATTCCCTTACCCACTCCTAAACCCTACATAATCCTTTACCACCCTATTACTCTACCCACTAATAAACCCTAAAAACACCCTTAGAACCCAATTCCCTTACTCACCCTAAACCCTAAAAACACCCTTACCACCCTATTCCTTTACCCACCCCTAACAACCTTGAAAACATCCTTACCACCCGATCCCTTACCCACCTGTAAACCCTATCACCCTACCGCCCTATTCCTTTACCCACCAACTAAACCCTGAAAACATCTTTACCGCCCAATTTCCTTACCCACCCTATAAACTCTAAAAACACCCTGACCACCCAATTCCTGTGTGTGCCTCGGTGTAGCGCCTACAGGGTCTGACTGGCTAAAAGGGCAATCTGGCATTGTCAGAAAGGCTGGTCTGACATGTCACTGTCTGTTTTTTTGGCTGTTTGTGAATTTGTTTTATGGTCTGGTAGGAGGATTTTTACTGTTTATTTCTATGTTCCCAATAGATTTGCACAGACATTGCCTACAGCATGCAGCATGCATGCAGTGTCCCATACATTGAAAAATACCAATACAGCGTGTATAAGTCAAGATCAAAACGGTCCCAATGTGCAAATGTAGGACACTTTTTAGCTATGTGATTCATTAACGAGTGCCTCTCTTATTCTTGGTGCCCGGGTCTATTTTCTGTCCAAGTCCGTCCGACCCTGAGCGCCTACGTTTTGAGGGACGTCACTCCGTTCCCTCTATCTCCGTGGCCCTGAAGCTGCTAGGGCTGCTGAGGGAAGTTCAGTCAGGCAGCAACAGTGAGCTCAGACGACTGAGCTGCCATTGGCGCAGACACGAGCCGCTCCACCAATCACAGGGCCCGGTCTCCACTCCCTGCTGCAGGCCTCCAGCCCTCCAATCTAACTTGCAGCTCCAGCCTTGGTCCTGCTTCTCCCTGCATCACCGAATATTCGCACTCTCCAGTCGCTTTCACCTACCTCCCTCCTCACCCCACGACCCGGCTCGCCAGTCCTCTATCCTCACCCTCCAGTCCTCCTTCATAACTCTAATGTTCCTCAACAGGCCTTTGCTCAGATAGCGCCCTGGGCGGCACCAAATTTGCGCCCTTGCTCCTGATTGTGCGTATAATAAGGCAACACGAGGTCCCTTTTGTTTTCAAAGGCTAGTCAGTGGCTGATTACATCAGAGCCACGAGGGGCCTCTGAACACAAACATCTACACCACCACCCCCAGCTCCCCTAAATTGTACACAGATCAGCTGCTTCACGATAGTGCCAAGCTGTTGGTGAGGGGCCGGTTGTGGGCAGGGGGTGCTAGGTGGTTGAGGGAGGAGGAAGGTTAGTTGAGGGTTAAAATGAGGTGCCTATGGAACATAGGAAAAAAACTGATTAAAAAAAAGATTACGTTGAATCCCTGGAGCCAGATCGAGTCTGCTGACTGCATGCCATTAATAAAGCACCTCGGTGCTGCCCTCTGAAGGTTGGCGCCCTGGGCATGGGCCCAGCTCGCCCGTGCTCAAGGCCGTCCCGACTGGCTACATCAAGCACTGACTTGTGTCAGAACACACATCTCCGTACCTCCCCAGCTTATCCGAGTCACCCACAAGGTAGCCCGCACCCACTGTGGGGCTGATTCCAAGTTGTTTGAAGGGGAGGGGCTGTTGATGTATGGCGGAAGGGGGCTAGATAGCGCTTTAGATAAAATCACTGGACCAAGGAAGAGAGGTGTTGCTGTTGCAGGCCCTTTGTGCAGACAGTTCTTTTCGCCCCTCTGGAGAAGCTGGCCCTATACATGTACCATTCTTGCCTCCAGCCATCATTACTCTGCACCCGACACTTTTTGCCTCTCCCCTCCCTTCTAACCCTTTAAAGTCTCCACTCGGCCCTCGCGCCCGTCCCAATCTCCTTCATCATTCAGTTTATCTCCATTTCACAACACCTGCTGCTCTCAACAGTGTGTCAGCGCCCCTCCCTCTCGGCCCACTTCACCCGCCCACTCTCTGGCACGCGAGCTTACTCCACTCCCCCCAGCACTGGTTCTCCTGCCTTACTCCCCCTCCCTTCGGCAGCACGTGCTCCTCATCCACCCTTACCCTCCTCCTGCACTCCTTTCTCTTCCTCAGGGATTGGCGGTCCTCACTTTTTCTGCTTCTCTTCACTGACTCTATACTGCCCCACTTTTATCGTCATTCACCACTGACTCCCCGTGGCCTCTCCTGGTACTCAATCATCATATGTAAAGCGCTCTATCACATTTGGATAGTGGCGCTATACAAACAGCATAAATAAATACCCAGTCCTACACGCCGTCTACAACGACCCCCCCCCCCCGACACACAATAACACTGGCTCTACTTCCTCTCTTTCCTACGGCCTCCCCCAAGGGCTCAATCCACTCTTTCAGCACTGCCACCCTTCTCTCTCCATCTTTGTGCCCGCCCCTCCCGCCTCTTTCTCTCTCCTACACCCACCCACAGCACTGGCTAACCTCCTTCCCCGGCCACACTTGACCAGCCCTCCTCCGTGGTTTGCTTCCCACGCCTCGCCCGTCTCCCAGCATGGGCTCTCCCTTCTATCCCTATGCTTTATCCGATCACTTCAGCACTTCCTCCCCCAGCACTGGTTCTCTCTCCTCGGAGTCCTGCCCCTCACCGCTGGTTCTCTCCTCCTCTCGCCTCCCAGGCCTCGCTACCCCCCCCCCCCCCCCGACGAACTCTCCATTCTCTGCCCTCAACCAGCTGTTACTCTGAACCCGACTCCGCCGCCCCTCTCTCACCCGCCTATCTATCACCCTCCCGGGCATCGACTTCAATCTCCCTTTCTCCTCCACTATGCCCCCCCCATTTCAGAACGGGCTCTCTAGCCTCTCCTTTCTCCGGTAATGGTCTTTCTTCCTCTCAATTTTTTAGCACTTACTTTGAATTTTTTCTCTCGCCCTGTTCTTCTTCGATTACACCCCCATCCTCCAGCACCGCCCCCCATCCCACGCCCGTTATCCGGGAGTAGCTCGCTGACTTTTTTTTCTCTCCCACATCTCCAACACCTCTATTCCCTCTCCTGCCACTCTCTTACTCCAGCACTAGCTCGCGCTCCTTCACCCACCATTTCCCTCTGTCACCACATCTCCAGCGCCCCCTCACCCGGACCACCGCCTTGAGCATTGAGGCTCTCTCCAGCACGTATACTCGGCGCACCCAGCACTGCTCTAGCTTCCCTCTCTCCCCTCTTGAACAAATTAGCCACTTGCCACCCACCGTCTCCCCTCCATCACTGTCAGTTGTTTTCGTCCAGATCCCGAAACTGGCCTGGAGTTCTGGACGATGTCATTGGTGACACGCAGGGTGGGGAGGAGCACTGAAATAATGCTGCAACTCAGGGCCGAATTATCCGACAGGGCTATTATGTGGCTTTGAAAAGCAAATTATATGGTACATTGTGAATGAAACAAATTATATGCCACGTTTTTTCATTATTATGTAGTTATTTTGAAATTTTTATACATTAATTCAAAATAGACCCCAATGGTGCTGAAAAAGGCAGGTACAAAATTATATTTACTGGCAATGTTTCTGCCCTGCAGAAATGCATTGGACCTCTGTTAATATGGAAATGGATGCATACATCAATAAAAATGAAATATCGTCTTTATTAACAGAATCGTCTGTTATGAACTCTACATCAACCTCGACTCGCAAATATGTGGCGAGGCAGGCACTGAGACCTAGGCCCGGGGACCTAGTCCCGGGGATTGCTAATTGATGGCTGGCAGGCAAACACTTGGGCAGGAAACTCTTGCCACTGATAGACACAGCGACATTACAATGGTCAGAGGAGATTGCCCGACATTACAATGGTCAGAGGAGATTGCCCCAATAAAGCACGAATGGCCGGAGGGGGTACGCATGCTCCTAAAAACACAATTAAGTCACATGCCACATGAGTTAGAAAAACATTGTCAATCAGGATTTAGCACACGTAGAGATCACTCGCTCCCCATGCCGGACATCTGGACACGTTCACCACTGGCCACACTGTGTCCACGCGAGGTCGAGACCCACCTGTAGTAACCATTGACCATTAATTTATGACTGAAGAGGCAGCAACTAACATTCCTCACCATATATGGTACACCGGAAACCTTTTATTACCTACTGTATTTTTTATATAAGAAAGACACAAACCAAATGTAAATTGAGACAGTCCTCAGAGCTAGTGTCTGTAACTGTTCTCCCAGCTGAACTATATAATTAAACAAACTGTACCTGTTTTGCCAAACGCCTCTTGTCTTCTGCTTTTTCAAGGAATTCTAACTCGAGCAACACCTGCATTTTATTAACCATGTTTTCTAACTTCCATAATAAAATAGTTTGTGTAAAACATACACAATGCCTGCGTGAATCCAGCCTATGGGCATCTTTCCCCCCTCTTGGTGTTCCCGACTGGTGCTTTTGTGCTGGACACGCAGCCCCCCTGCTTGTGTGAGGTGGGCCTCTATCCGTGAGTGATCCATGGAAGGTCGCTCCGTGCCTTTCCTGGCCATCGGCATGAGAATGCCAACCTCGCCCCCATGTGGGGTGCTGACACTGCAGTGAGGGCTCTTAGTGATCAGCAGTGAAAGTGGTCTGCGAGGGGGGACCCCCTTTAATGATGCCCTGGTGGGGATGGCATTTGAGAAAGATTTGGATGTTGCCCCTTTGAGATTCTGGGTGCGGTAGTGAGTGGGAGCTACCCATCGTGCTGTGGGGTGACACCTGTATGGGGACAAGATCCGTCTCTGGGTGAGAGACAAGCCCGTCCATCAGGAACTTGTTCCTTCCTCTCCCAGGGGCAGTTGCGCCACTCACCGCAACCATAGTACACGACAAACCACCGGCCTCAACAGAAGATCGACAAATATACTACGCAGGTCATGGTGTCGGGCGAGGCCGGCGCGGCAGGGATGGGGGGCGGAGACGCTCACCCGGAGGGTCTTCAGACAGTTTCAGTTCTTAAAGCCATTCAGGATCTCAAGGTGACAATGGAAGGAAAAATCAGGGCGCTAAAAGCCGACTTGTCTCTTATCAGACAAGACTTATGAAACACAATTGACAGTCATGGAGGTGGAAGGTAGAATCTTTGAGACTGATGACACCATTAAATCACAGGAATCAAGGCTCACTGCCCTACAAAAACTGGTTGGCTAGCTGGAGGCGAGAGTGCAGGACGCTGAAGGCAGATCCCGACGCAATAATCTACGAAGTGTAGGCATCCCGGAGGGAGCAGAGGGGGTCACCCCAACCACCTTCATCTCAGAGTGATTGAGGAGTTGGGTGCCTCAGAGACTGACATGGACCCCAGGCAGGGCCCTGCTGCACCTGACCCCCTGTCGGTCTCTCTGGGGCCCTCGGATTGAAGGGGGAAACCTCCTCCGCTGACAACTGTGGGGTACACCTAATCTCCATATGAGACTGAGCAGTGGTGTTAGAAGCGAACTGGTAATCCATGCTCTAGACTACTTTTATGTTTATTACTGTTTCTGTTTGCATTTGTTGGGGAGGGTGGGAAGGGGTGGTTGGGGATCGTTTGGATGGGGGGTTGCACAGTAGGGAAGGTACACACCTTAGACTAGCCCAGTTGGCTTTCGTCCCTAGTTGCACCTCAACAGGTACTTCTTGTTGATGAAGTATAGTGGGGGGTGTTGGGTTGGGGTAAAGGGGATTTCTTTATGGTTCTTTTTTCTCTAGCTTTCTGTCTTGCTCTTGCGCTTTCATCCCTATTAGGCTCGTTGGCACAAAATACACACATACTTGACCTCAAGGTACCATCACTAATGAGACCACCCCTGGCCAGATGACTAACTTGAAATCATGGGGCCAGATAGGGAGGCTGACTGTTCTCCCATGGAATGTCAATAGTCTTCTAGATAGGATAAAACGAGGGGCAGTCCTAAAGGTAGCGCACACACATAATCCTGACATACTCCTTCTACAGGAAACAAACCTAATGGGAAACAAAGTCCCCTTCCTGGCAAGTAGAGGGTTTTCGCAAGTGCTCCATGCGGGGTTTCATAGTGGCTCGAGCAGTGTTGCCATCTTGATACAAAGACATGTACCTTTCATGGTGATGGGGGTTTGGCAGGACAAGTTAGGACGGTACGTGGCGGTGTCTGGGACAATGAAGGGAGCCCCTCTGTCTCTGGTCTGTGTCTACGCCCCTCCTCTTTTGACGTTGGAATTTACTTCCACATTGAGCCAGCTTCTACTGGAGCTTCTGGTGGCTCTAGGGGTCTTAGGGGGCGACCTCAACAGAGTCCACGACCTCGGCCTAGACCGCACGTCTGTAGTGGACACAGCAGTGCAGCGGCCGACCGCCCTAGTCACCTTCATGAGAAATATGACTCTCCAAGACGTATGGAGAGCTCATCACCCAACAGAGATTTGTTATACATTCTTCTCTGAGGCTCACAAGACCTTCTCCCATCTAGATCACTTCCTCATTCCCTGCACAGAAATTCACACGATACTTGACACATAAATCTTATCCCGGGGTTTATCCAATCACTTGCCCGTGCAGATCACTCTTGCTTGGAGTCCCCCGGGGAGGTGGCAGGATCAGTGGCGTAACGAAAGTTTAAGGGGCCCCCCTGCAATGTGCATGGAGGGGCCCTCGCTCCAGATTTAATACGGAGCGCTCAGGCCTATTCTCTGTCTTGAAGGGGCCACCTGCAGCTCGGGGCCCCCCCGCACCTCGGGGGCCTGTGTTACGCCAGTGGGCAGGATGCGCCTGAGGGTGATGAGACAGAATATCGAGTACAAAATTTCGACCCACCATAATATTGAGTAAAAAATATCGTGGAATGGAAATATCGAGTGCAAGAATATAGTTGTCAAGAATATTGATTTGAAGGTAAGAAATATCAATTAAAAAAATATAAAAGTCATTAAAATCGTTAGTAAAAATATAGTTGTTTAAAATATCGTATTTTAAATATTGTTATGTTTTTTAGTATATATTTTAAATGTATGTGACATAATTCATTTGTTTAATTATTGTTTATGTTTCTTGCTATATTAGTTCAATTTGTAGTAGTTATGAAATTTAATTTAATTTTGTGGATTTTAGTTCTGTAGCAGTTTGTGGGTTTATAGGGGTATAGGGTGGGAAGTAATTTGATTATAATAAATTAATGATTATTTTGTAATTGATATTATTTATTTAATTGATATTTGATTTTGTTATTATTTTTGTAAATGTTTTTTGCGGGTTGTGGGATTTATAGCGGTAAAGGGTGGAAAGTAATTTATTTTTAATTAATTAATAATTAGTTGTAAATTAATATTAATTAATTAATTTATAATTATGTTAATTGTGTAATTGTTTTATTTTTTAGGTGAGGGTTGTGGGGTTATAGGGGTAAAGGGTGGGAAGTAATTTATTTTTAATTTATTGATAATTAGGGGCCCATTACGATGGCGGGCGGAAGCACAACCGCCGTGCTGGCGGATGCAAAAACCACCAGTTACCGCCGGCACGCAGCAGTCCACACGCCCGCCCAATTACGATGCGAAAAGCAGGCCAAACACCGCCGGCAAGCCAGCAACACCGTCCGCCATCAAAGTGCGCCCGTACATGTAGCGGCGCAGCCCAACTGACACACACCGTCCGACGAAACACGTCCCGCCCGGCGCATAAATTACGATGCCGCAAACAAACGGCTCCCACGGCCAAGAGATACCGTACGACAAACCGAAGCGGTAACACGGACGCCGAGCACGGACAACGAAAAGCGGCTCCCCGAGCATGAATCCAGCACTGCAGGCCGTCCCCATGCTCCTGCTGATGCACCACCAAGGACGCAACGTACCGCGGAGACGCAGGTAGGCACACACACAACAAGTGCACGCAAACAGCGCACACAGTGCAAGGGCGGAAAAAGCGGACAACCCCCCACCAGCGCGTGTACACAACACATCCACCATCGCAACCACATATGACACACAGGCCAAATCGTAACATCGCAGAACACATGTGTACACACCACCTGGGACTAGGAACCAACCACCCCATCACGGCCCCAAAGCGCCGATGACGCCGCCACACATGCGCACAACGCAGAGGCCAACCGCAGCGCCATGCATGCGTCGCACACAGACACAGGGACACAACCAAGCAGCACACATATCAGCCCCACCCCGAACGCACATGACACGTGACAGGCCGGCCACAGACATGTCCCCAACGCCCAATTCACGGACAACACCCAACGCCACACAACCGACTCACACATGTCAGTGAAGACACGCAACAGCAGGACACACCCCAGTGTAACAAACATGGCGTAGCACACAGCGGCGGCAACACCAACTAGGAGAAGCAGGGCTCCTTCGGGAAGAGGAACGCCAGTACCACACAGAAACACCCATACCACCCTGCACATATGAACAAGACATATAAAACGGAACACCAAAGAGCCCGGGGACCGACAACAGGTGGCCCAAGAATAACATTCACACACAAGGCCCAACGCAGAGCGGAAAGGCAGCCTGCCGCCCACACAAGGGAGAGCAGACAGCACTGAATGACCTTCCATTCCAACTCCGAAACCACAGCCCTACGACAGAAGCCGGTGAATACAGCCATTGTCCAAGAATAGACCAACACAGGCATGCCGAGGAGACCGACCACAGGGCAGATAGCGCATATCACAGAAGCACACAACGGACGGGGAAGAAAGAAGAAAACACTCCCCATGTCGGCCACATGCAAGTTAATTGGAAGGAGTCACACAGCACTGACCTTGAACTGTCTGAGAAGCATGTGGGAAGAGGGCCCGTGTCCTCCAAACAAGCCAACAGAACACAAGTCCTGTCTCCCTACGACTACACAGAGCTCACAGCAACCCCGGAGCGTGCACATTGCAGACTGCACACACAGCCGGAGCACGCCACCTCAACGAACCGCTGCGAAATGGCAACCGCAACACACCTACCCAACTACGCCGAACAGCTCAAGCTGTACAAAACCAACCTGTGCCATACATTGGGATGCGATCTCCTGTCCCTGCTGAACGTAAGCTACCGACTGACTTACCGCATCACATTGTTCAGCTGCGTCATGCCCGTCTTCTACTGTCGGAGGTGTCCCTACCAGCATCCCGTCGAGATATGCCTCTCCAACCCGGCATGTCTGAAGGCGGACCTGCTACCACTACTCCTCCCTCTGGACGCACACGACAGGGCCTGCTCTGCCTATGGGGGCATGGCGTATGTGGCCAACATCGCACCCGCACTGAAATGGGACCACTGTGCCTCCACACGACGGATCATCGAGAACAGCTACATCGAATGTCACCCAGCATGCCCCATCATGGTCCTCCAAGGGACAACCTACGAACAACACCTTGACAGCCACCATCCGCTTCATTGGCTGGCAAACATGTACACCACCAATGACATGGAAGCCCTGCTGGACGGCATCGCATACCTGACAACCTGTAAATACGTCGGACCACAACGCAGGTTCCCCGAGTGACCTATGATGTCCAACCCCGCACCCATGCTTAGCTTCCGCACGGACTGGCCAGTCACCACCACAACAGCCATACCAAACGACCGGCAACTGTAACCACACCATCAACGACATCGCCATGACATCGGATATGACCGGGACATGCACACTGTTCCCCATCACATCCAGGAACTCCGCATGCATCGTGGGAGGCAGTGGCATGGGCTCTGTGTATCGCACCCACATGGACGGAACTGCACGAACAACCAGGACACGACATGGATCCAGCGCCCATGGACACACACACCGCTCAGTGGACATGAATAGGTCGCCTGGAGTCTGTGGGTGCTGCACCCCTCCCACCCCCGCCCCGGGAATCCCATACCAGGACCTTTGCATGGACGACAAGTGCATACAACAACAACACGACCCCAGTGACTGTGACATGTCCAGTAACCACCACAGTGCAACAACAAGTGGCACGCCGCTGCATGCACGCAAGCACATGCCCTGATGTCATCTCACATGCACGCGTGCATGAGGAACAACCGCAGCAAACCTGTCACATGGAACTGAGATGGACTGTGCCCATGATGCCAAGCGGTCTGGTAGGCTACATGTATACCGTCTGTGTCAAAGTCCGTAGCTCCGCAGCTATACGTAAATGTACATTAGCACAGCCTTGGCCAAGCAGATGTCACTCTGAAGCCCACATCCCACATGCAACAGCCAATCACATGTAACCCCACTCCCCATCCCATTTGCAATCATGCTCAGTATATCCTCAACATGTATTCCGCTGCCAGTAGTGTCCACTATACTGCATCACAGAGGACAGAAGACTCAATATAATGTTGGAAACCAAAACTGTCTCCGCTGACTCATTTCACAAGTACGAATGAGAGAGGATGAGAGTATGTGAAGTACACGGCAGTCGTGACATGACCATGTAGTCCACTGGTATTGGATGTCAACGCAAATGAGTAGCACTACTGTGGAAGACACACATGTGTCGTGTGTAGTCGTATGGACGCAGTGCTCAGGTGGGTGGGTGCGACGGGTAGATGCGCACATGCCAAGTTGGAGCACGCCGTGTTGGGAGGGGTCATGAACAGTACACCACCGCTTCCCTGGGCATTGTGAGAGGACACCTGTCGGGGGAGTGAACACGTGTGTGCATAGCAGCCGGGCACACGTACAAAGCGGTACCAGGCGCACCTCAGCCCACCCTCTGTGGACAAGCTGGATCCTGTTGTGCGCCCGCCATGCCCCTGACAAGGCACACACAGCCCCAGTCGACCAGGTGTAACCCCAACATAGTCAATCCGCACAGGCGATACAGGGCACGGGATGGCAGTGGAGCATGGTGTGTGAGAGGTCTCCTCGCGCTCCTCCTGGTCATATCACGCAGGCAATAGAACCTCAACGTCTAGCATGGCACAAGTCAGATGGAAGTGTAGGGGGACGCACCACAGCACGAGCAGCACAGACGTCACGGGAGGTGGCTCGCACCATCCCATCCATTGCCCATCATACCAACCACGCCACATGCCATTGCGACTAAGTGCAAGCGCGTGCGCCACCACCCCCGAGCCCTCCCCAGAGAGGCCAAAGAGTGAATGTGTGGGCCATCAGCCACAGACGGACGCGGCATGGCCGCAAGGGCAGCCACAGCCACTGGGTGTCGCAGGTGGCGGATCCGGAAGGCGAAGACTGTGATGCATAGTCCATGCAGGCCGGGTCTCCATTTGGGGCACCACGCAGGTGGACGGCGTCCCGCCACACATCATACCCTGAGACAGCCCACTCGTGCAACTGGACCCACACATACACTCCTTGCCCTCTCTGGTGCGAGCTTGGGGCTGCCTGTGCAAGCGCTAGCCTCGCAGGTGAGCATGCATATTGGGGGAGCGAGGGGAGGACATGAGGGCTGGGGCGAAGATGACTGTATCACTGTCAGTCAGTACAAGGGATGACCCAGATGTGGAAAGGAAGAGACGTGTCCCGTGTGTACTGCAACTAGTCGCCAATCCAACTACCCCCCATGTCCGGAATGTAAGCCCGCACCTAGGCCCGCCCATCCGCCACATCGAACATACCACCAGCACGACAACCTTCCCATTCGAAACACTGACTGGGGGTGGCGACCAGTGTACAATCATGTGTAGCCTACCCACGCGTACATGTGGGCCCTCCATGATCCATGTCACCTGCGGCAAAGTCATGACATGCGCAATGAGGGAAGTGAGGAGAGCTGTCCGCCCCACGCGCAGAAGGTGCATCAGCTCCACAGACCCAGCAGCGAGTCCAGCAGGGGTCACATGTGCAGGGGCAGCTGTGCCTGGTGTGAAGGCACATGCATATAGACAGCACATCGACCAATGTGTAGTCTGCCCACATCTACAGTCCATCATCATGCGGACATAGGAATTGAACACAGGGCAACACATCTGAGTGGGTGCACCCACCGTGACCAACAATGCGCAATCATCGACGTACCCGCCCTGTGCATGGCCCCCCACCCAACGGAGGCACATCCAGTGCCACCATCCCACACACACAAGCCTTCCACGGAACATGCTGTGTCCAATGCTCAGTACAGAGTCAGCGCCCATCTGGTGGATCCTGAACAGGAGACACATGCACAGACATGCCAGCTCCCACTGTGTACGTCTGCCACCTGGCACGTGCAATGTAACCTCTCACCTGTGACGTGTGACTGCAAGCACACAGCCGTCTTGGCATGGGGCTGTCAATGTGGACACCTGTCAATGTTTCGGGAGGTGTGATCCGTACAGTGCTGTACATAGGGTGCAGTGCTGACACCTACTACTGTCTCATATCCCCTCGTGCCACAGGTCCCACTTGTTTTGGCCGCTCAGCCTGTGCCCACATCGTCGTCGTCGTGTGCCATACTCATCCAGCCGCGGAAGCAGTTCCATGCTCAGCAGACATTCATGTTGCCGTGGCGTTGCCGCTTGACGGAAATGCAGTCAGTCCCCATCAGCACGCCCCGCTAGTCATTGGGGCCTAGATCCCCATGTGCATGCACATGGCAGTGGTTTGTATCACTAGCCATTGCCATTGGTGGGAGACCTGTGTAAGTGTATTGTGGCCGTGCCGTCCCAGCTTGACAGCTGGGCTGTGGCTCATGTGCTTGCTCAGTCATGTCAGTGATGTGTATGCGAAATTGCTATGTGTCGTGTTGCTTTGACATGTGTCCTCTGCCATTGTCCCTAGGCGGAGACCGAACATTGACCGCCCATACCAATTGCTGGCAGACATGGAGGATACGGAGGTCATTAGGAAGTTTCGGCTGGACAGGCCAACCCTGCATCGACTGTGTGCCATGTTAGAACCCCATCTCCGTCCCCGCAGGGTGTATCCGACTGCTGTCACCCCCACGGCTAAGGTGATGGCCGCCATGCATTTCTTCGCCACTGGGTCATTCCAGCACACAGTGGGCAGTGGAGGAGGGATGTCCCAGCCCATGTTCAGCAAGGTGCTGAGGGATGTACTGGCAGCCATGATGCTGTACCGGAACAGGTACATCCGCTTCCCCAGGGCTCGTGAATTGGCGGCAGTGAAGGGTGCATTCTATGCCCTTGGCAGAATCCCACACGTCGTTGGAGCCATTGACTGCACACATGTCGGCCTTGTTCCACCACAGGCCACTGAGCACCTGTACCGCAACAGGAAGCACACGCACTCCCTGAATGTGCAAGTGGTGTGCCTTGCGGACATGGTGATCACCCACGTGTGTGCAAAGTTCCCAGGCTCGGCCCATGACGCACACATAATGCGCAACAGCATCTTGCCACGACTGATGTCCAATATGCAACAGGATCGTGCCTGTATTGTCGGTGAGTATGTGGAGTGGTGTAGCGTGCTGGCTGTGCGATGCTGTCCCCTGTCC
Organism: Calotriton arnoldi; assembly: GCA_963921515.1. Classification (NCBI taxonomy): domain Eukaryota; kingdom Metazoa; phylum Chordata; class Amphibia; order Caudata; family Salamandridae; genus Calotriton; species Calotriton arnoldi. The sequence goes on along the minus strand of CAWUFW010013831.1, from coordinate 1,603 downwards.
AGTTGGATTAGCAACGGTTCTCTGTGTCCCTCACACCCAGGTGACTCTGCGTATCCGAATGGGGCATGGCTGCTCAGTCCATTGAGGAATCCTCGCACCCCAGCAGACGATCGCTACAATGAGGCACATGGGAGGACCAGACGTGTGGTCGAGCGTACCTTTGGCCTCCTCAAGTCCAGGTTCAGGTGCCTGGACCGCACCGAGGGTGCGCTGGCGTACTCCCCACAGAAGGTGTGCCGGATAGTGGTGGCGTGCTGCATGCTGCACAATCTGGCCATTCGGAAGCAGATCCCCCTCATCGTGGATGACGGAGATCAACCAGGGCCCCAGCCCGCAGACCAGGACAGCTCGAGTGAGGAGGACAGCGGAGAGGAGGAAGCTGGTAATGTGCGGCAGCAGCTCATCGCCCGCTACTTCACTTGACGGTGAGTGTCCATGTACGACGGCTGATGTGGCTGTATCTGTGCAGGTGTGTGTGTGCTGTGTCAGGGTGGCCGTTTGTTCACTGCGTGCTGTGTGTCAACGCTCCATGGCCAGGGTAGTATGCCACTGTTGGTGGCTGTGGCATTGTGCCCTATTGCTCTGTGCGATGTGTGTACATTGCTTGTAGTTGTTGACATGTACTGTGTGATGGGTGTGTGACACACTCATTGAATGTGCTCCTGTTCTGTCTCCCACCCCTAGGTCCCTACAGGCCCTCCGGATTCAAATGCCATGCCACGCATCAGGTGCCTTTCCGCCCAAGGTGGCCGTTGTATTCCGTACAAATAAGACACAGGGCACAAACAGCAGTTAGTGAAAAAGGTGCATTTATTACAAACTGTGACATGTGATTGTGTGTAAGGTGATGACAAAAGTGGTGCGTGCAGTGACAATGAGCTGTCGGTCATGGCTGCGTGATGATCAGGGTGTACCCACTGGTTCTATGTCCATAGTCCAACACACACATGCCATCCAGATGGCTGTGTGGAGTGGGATCGTAGTCCAAGTCAATGCAGTGGCTGGTCAAGGAAGGCTGGCGGAAGGCTGGCTGGCTGCCTCACTTGCGACTGGAGCGTGCGAAGTCCTCCCGGGAGATCTGTTTCCTCTTCGGACGGCCCCTTCCACGTTTGCGAGGGGGTGCCTGCTTGCGACATGCTGGTGGTTGAGGTGTGATCACTGGCTGTGGACGCAGGGGAACTGGACACTGCTGCTCCACCCTGCGCCCCGGCAGGTGGTGGCGGAGGGGAGCTGCTGTCCCTGGCTGTGACCTCACCGCCACCACCAGCTGTCCCATGAGGTCCACGATTTGGCCCATACGGGCGTCCATGGACCTCAACACCCCCAGCACCTCACGCGTGTCTGAGGCAGACCGGACCCATTGTCCTTGGGCCTCTTCATAGGCCCCAAGGACTCTGGCCATGTGAGGCAGGGCATGGCTCCCAGGGGAGGCTGGCGTTTCCCTGACCCTGCTCCTCCTACCAGTCCTGCTGCCACCGGCCTGCCCACTAGCCACATTGCTCACCACGGTCCTCGCTGTGGCTCCCAGGGTGGATCCAGTCGTCCGGGCCACCACCTGCGCTGGGGCTGGTGCCAGCGGAGACGTGGCGGCGGTGGCGGCGGT